>SSNS01000100.1:1478055-1503055 GCA_006937985.1 Aphyosemion australe | reverse complement strand
ATGATGAGGTGCTGAGTGTTGGAGCCCTCAACAGGCAGCAGAGGAAGTCACTGAGCTGAATTATTGTCTCTCTAAACACTAAAACTGTTGTTTTCTCATCATGTCTTTGATGCCAGCCTGTTAACTGAAAACACATGCTGAGGGAGTGTTGCACCACCTCAGTATGTTTGGTGTGAAGACGAGCAACTGTGCCTTAACAAGACTGGTCTATAATAGTGTTTTTAGTTTGGGAACTGCAGGAAAATGGTTGGTGGTTAAGGGTGCAAATGGATAATATTCTCCTGATATTTCTGTCACAATTTTCAATTTGTATCTCCACCAATAGCTCTGGGTAATAAAAACATGTAGCTCGTTCAGGAATATTGCACGAAGAAGAAGAAGAATGGATTTTTGTACAACGCCTTTCAAGATGAAAATCACAAGATGCTTCACAAGATTAATGAAAATCAAAAAATTACAATTTAAAAAAATGTAAAATTTGGTGACTGTTGGTGCTCAAGTTTTGAACATGTTAAGGAACACGCGACGGTTTTGGCTTGTTTTTAGCACCCCCTAGTGTCCGTTAGTGAAAGTAAAAGTAAAACTTATCTCCTCGCTGTGCGTTCGTCTTTTTAACCACAGACATAGACGCCTCGTGAACTGGTGCTGCCTATTTGAGCTGCCGTAGAGGCCAGCCGCCATCTTTGATGGGTCTCCATTCGCCCCCCAGTGCATTTATTTCTACTGAGGAAGGTGTTGATCCAACTAAAAAACACATTTCATTATGCTTTTTCACAAAATCAGACATACGGTATGGCATGATAGTTAAAATATAAATATAATAAAATAAAATAAATTAATTAATTATTAAAAATATAAAATCCCAACAGGTAGGCTAGAAAAGTCCCACATGGTCTGTTTTCAATAGTATGCCGGTTGTTGCAACCGTAGGCTGTAGAAAAAGCGGGCATATTTGCTTACCCTGCGTTGACTCCAGTTGGGTTTGGAGAGTGAGGGACCCATCCAATATGGCGAAGATGCTGTTACGCTCTCCAGCGCCCAATGGGGCATCTACGTTTTCATGTCTATGTTTTTAACACCTTAATCTAACTGCTGAAACGTTGACTCAGCCTTCATTAGTGTCTACAGGAGCGGTTCATCACTAAATCAAACACATCAGCTGTGTTCATGATCTAAAACATGCAGGAAACGTGCTGGAAGCAGACTGCAGCACCAGGCATGTCAGCTCCACTTTACTAAGTCCAACAGGGACCAGACCGCCACTCTGAAGTTGCAAGTGTAGTATGAAATGTTGTTTAACATATTTTTATCAAAATAGTCTTTGCTGGTGTCCAGAATGCATTTAAAACTCTTCTCAGCTCTTCATGAATATCCAAAACTATAATGGGAGAAATGTGACCCAAAGTTTTGTTGTGATTCAATATGAGAACTATTGTATTTTCCCACTGTGTAGTGTCTCAAACTAGTCACCAAGAGTCATGTTTCTTACTCTCACAAAACATTCACTACATAGACATAAAAATAATTGTTTGAGGTTCTTTTTAAAATTTTTACCATGAGCCTGTTCTCCCTTATGTCTGACCCTAATGAGGCACTGACAGCAGCTTTAACATTTCTGTTTATCTTAGCTCTCATTACACTCCTAATAAAGCATCAAAACATGAACTTTTAGTCATAACTGAAATTATAATAATAGTTGGTCCGGGATTACTACTATGATGTAATTTGTGCTTCACTGACACCCCTCAAAATATCTTCACAAATGTTCTGGTATTCGCTATTTTCACACCATAAATCCAGTCATAAACACACAGACAGATTGCTCATGTAAGCTAATATCACTCAGCTGTTTGTGCTATTTTTAAAATAACATTGTTTAGGGCCAGGTTCCAAAGAAAAGACATTAGCATCCTGCACATGAGACTGGTCATGGATTTGTTGTAGACGTGTCAAACAAAATGAATAAATGTTTTCTCTTGGCTGCTTAAACTCTGACAGATTTTATTTAGATGGAACAGAAATTAAAGCTTCTGCTGCAGAATCTAAAGGGGAAAGGTTTTAAATAATCAGTTTTATTGGAGAATTTTCAATACAAATAAAAGAAGTCATCCAACTTCTTTATGAAAATCATCTGAACGTATTGGTAATGTGGAACCAGGATAAATCAAAAAGTACGTCATTGCAGTAAAAGATGGCAGAAAAACACAGGATTCATTTAAATGGCTCAAACAAAGATCCGTGAGCGGATGAAACTCAGTCCCTGTGTGAGATGATGTTACATGGTATTTTCTGTACTTCTTTGTCTTTAAGTGGAAGGATTACACGATCATGCTTTGGCATTTTGGACTGAGGGAACAGAGTCTGAACAATGAGTGAAGGCAAAATACATTCTGGAGCTTAAAGAAAGTCTCTTTCTGGTAAAGATTTAACTGGCATGAACAAGTAGAATAAAATGTAACAAAAAAAATCACGCTGATTTTTTACATTAAAGGTTGAATATGGAACAATTTAATAAAAGCTATATTTTTAAAAAATAATACCTCCACGGGGCATTTAGAGGTGTGCAGAATGAATGTACAGTTTTTCCTTTAAAAGCTATATTTAAAAAAAATAATAATAATCAAAATGTTATTTTGACGGGCACGACACTGGGTTTATGTTTACATCCACCAGCAACTAGACTGGACTCGACAAGTCAAGAAGCTGATTCTGAGCCCAGAAGATGTTCTAACAACAGACACACTACTGAGGAAGGCACTTACCCAGCTACAAAACACATTTTATCAAGCTTTTTCACAAAACCAGACATGTGGTATGGCATGATAATTAAAATATAAACATAATTAAACAAAATAAATTAAAATATCAAATCCCATCAGGTAGGCTAGAAAAGTCAATAGTAATCCCAGGTGATCTGTTTTCAATAGTACGCCGGTTGCTGCAACCGTAGGCTGCACAAAAATGGGGATAATTGCTCACTCTGCATTGACTTTGGAGACCCATCCAATATGGCGGTGACGCTGTTACGCTCTCTAGCGCCCAATGGGGCATCTATGTAGTCATGTCTATCGTTCTACTGGTAAATACTGTTGTAAAATAAACGTATTAGTAGAAATTAGTCCTTACCCTGTAGGATTCATCACTGGACATGGTGCTGGCTGGTCACTTCACATATCAGCAGTGAACCAACACCCCGACGGCTGGAAAATGTGTTCTGTTGTTGCAATACCACCTGTAAACACTAGATGTCGCCATAGTGTCCGTGCTCCATATTCAACCTTTACCTGTCTGACTTCAGGTTATACCTGATCTGATGTTATTAGAACTTCATAAACCTTTATAAAACATATTTCAAACTTTCTACAAACATTGTTGCTCACATCATATTCAAGATGTCTTCTGCTGTTACATTGTCAAAGTATACCCACAAATTATTTTAAAGGGTCTTGATAATTATTAGCCTGGAAAGGTTTCAGGCCCTGGAGACCCAAACTGAGGATTTTAACAGACTATTAGTAACATATTCTGCACAAATCTTTTCTTTCCATTTTCCAGTCTGTGTCATTTCATAGGAGCAGACAGAAATGCAGTTTTTCTACTTGAGGCTGAATGAATGGACAGAGTGCTCTTAGCTCAAAGCAGCCTGTGCTTATGTGCTGAAAGATATGGTTAAGTCATTTGTAGACCAAAACCTTGGTGACTAAGGTGGTTATTTTTCAGAGAGCAGAGGAATGTTCATGGCACTTCCTTTGGCTAATGGCCCTTTGAACACGACTCAAAAAAGAACTTTACTCACCTCTAAAACCTGCTTCTGAAACAGATGTTTGAGCTCTCTGTTTTTAACCTCAACTGTTATTTTTAGTACAAATTATTTTCAGTGAATAAAAAAACACACCTAAATAGTTTAAGGAGAGAGTAAAAATAAAAGTGTACACACGTTTGAGGTGTGCAATGAAAGAAACGCACAAACACACTTGCACATTTGAAGACTTTTCAAAGGGCACCTATTGTACAAATCTCACCTTTTTGCATCCTTCTGTGCAGCCATGTGGGTCTCTACTGCCTCTATAAACTCTCCAAACGTGAATAAAAACAGTTCATCTGTTTTTTATCAGATGTTGGTTTCAGGATCCCACAAGCCGTTTAAAAAAGTCCACTATTGTGATGTCACAATAAGGATAACTAGCATAGAACCAACCCTCACCTTTCAATTTTGGAGGAACGGCGGCGCAACTCCTTATTTCGTAACCTCATAGCAGCCAATCAGGGGTGGGTGTGGTCATCAGCAGCTTATGTTTATTTAACCTTTATTTATCCAGGAAAGTCCCATTGAGATTCAAAACCTCTTTTCCAAGGGAGTCCTGGCCAAGAGGCAGCATAAACAGTTACAAAAATGACAGAAAAATAGGCAACATTTAAAAACAAGTAAAAACAGTGTGCAGTAATTAGTGACAGAGCCCTGAAACGGTTCATTTTGAAAGATACTAAAGATGTGAAGTATTGAGCTTTATGGGATACTTTACTGATATTTTCAGTCTTTAGTGTTTGAACATATTTCATTAGAACCTGCAGAAGCAGCAAAAAGTACCATATTTCTTTAACTGGACCAGACTGGTCTGGGAGACTAAAACCCATCCCAAGGTGTCCCACAGGGTTGATGTATGCCTGGTAGCAACAGTAGACATTATGAACATGGCCATTTCTCAATATGCGTATACTTGTCTGAACTTGTGTAGTCACGTCTTTGTGAAACATCATCAACAAGCTCCAGTGGCCTAGTGGTAGAGTGTCCGCCCCGGGACTGGGAGATCAGGGTTCGATTCCCGGTCGGGTCATACCAAAGACTTTGAAAAAATGGGACCCAATGCCTCCTCGCTTGACACTCAGCACTAAGGGGTTGGATTGGGGGGTTAAACCACCAAATAGTTCCCGAGCACGGCCACAGCTGCAGCTCACCGCTCCCCACCACGGGGATGGGTCACATGCGGAGATGTAATTTCACCAGTGTGTGATGATGACTTGGGGCTTTAACGCTGGTCCAAGTACTGTTCCAATCCTACGTATCATGGCAAGTTCGCTCAAAGTTCCTGGATGTGTTCTTGCTCCGCCCATTGTATTGTGGATGTATTAATGCATTATTCTGCAGACTTGGGACAGCAGAGTATCCCACAATGCATTGTGCCGCTAACCATTATACTCCGAACGGCAGAGGACGCTCATAACTGTAGAGTTTTATATCAGAAATACAAACATAGAAATATAAGGTTGTCTGTTATTGTAAATAATTGTGAGTAACCTGTAAAATTTTCTGTGTATTTTCTTTTTTTTTCAGTCTTCACGATCCCTCAAAATGCTAATTAGCTAACCCTCTGTGCATTAAAGCAGACCAATCTAAGCAGGAGAATCATTTCTTCTCTGCATTTCCGAAGACGCACATCAGGATCACATCACTGCCACGCAGGAAAAGCCTCTCTGTGCCCCAGGCTTTGACCCTGCTTCAAGAAATGGATGAAGCAGACTCTGATAGAGGCGAGGTTCCGTTTGTCCAGCAGCTCACTGATGCCTCCAAGATGGAGATGGAACAAAAACACAATTTGCCTCCGCATAAGAAACCCTGTGGTCCCTCGAAGCCCTGTCCAGGCCAGATGGCAAAAGATGGCGCTGTGTGGGTAGAGGAGGACTTTGGGCATGGAACATGCAGTACATCAGCACATCGCTCACACTTCACTTTGCACACTGGACCCACTGATTCTGCTAAGGTATGTCATTGCCATAGTACTTACTCATGTGATATTTATATTAGCCTATTTTGAGTGAGGTTCATGTAATTTACCATTCTCTATTTGGTAACAAATATGCTCCAAATCCTCCCCTGCCTGTTAGACGTGACAATCCTGCTGACCATCGCAGAGTGAACGGTCAATCAAGCCCGCAGAACAGAGCCAGAGTGGGAGCTGGCAGTTCCTGAACTGATGGCATTCATTTCTATTTTGTTTGTGAGAGCAATCACGTGTCCCATTGGTGCCATGGCGGACTGCTGGTCGGACAACTTTCTGGTGCCAGTAATCAAAGAGACAATGATTCCTTTCAATTACGAAACACCTTTGATTTGATGATAAGGAGACACGGGCAGAACGTGTGAAAACAGATTCATTTGCTGACATCTGGACACACTTCACTAAGCTCTGTGCTGAGAGTTTCATTCCTGGAGAACATAGGACCAAAGACGAACAGCTGTTCCCGACCATGGTTCATTGTCCATTCACTCAGTATATTGCATCCAAGCCGCACAAATTTGGAAGCAAGTTCTAGATGGCGACAGATTTGGAGACCAAATGTCCCCTTACTTGGGAAAAGACCCCAGTCGACAGAAGGGGAGAGGCTGGCAGAAAACGTGGTAATGAGTCTGATAGAGCCCTTTCTGGGTGATAGGAGAAATGTCACAACGGACAATTTCTTCACTGTTGCTGGCACACACACTGCTTCAGCACAACACAACTCTACTGGGCACGGTGAATAAAGCCCGCCGTGGACTTCCTCCACTGGCAAAGGACGCTGCAGACCGAGAGGAATGTTCCACGTTGGTGTTCAGAAGTGGCAGTATCTGTGTGTGTGTGTGTGTGTGTGTGTGTGTGTGTGTGTGTGTGTACACGTTTATCTTGTGAAATAAACACGTTACCACCACAGCTGCTGTTGTTATTACAAGGAGCTGTTACATTAAACTTCAAAGTTGGATTAAAATCATTCTCTGACTTAGGGGGGTGTTCCCGTTCATTATTTCTACTCAAAAGTCAGAATTTCCAAGTATGGGATAAACTGAAAAGAACCGGGGAAAGCATCAAATCTGAAAACACTAGTCACAGAGTCAGACTCGTAATATTTACCTATTCATTTATTGTTTTTACAAATTTATTTGAGGCTGATTTTTGTACTTTATGACCCACATTTTCTTTATCTTTGGGCAAACAAGTCAGAAAATGTATTCACAAAATTTGAGAAGTGACTTAATTTAAAGATAATTAAATATTTTACACACACACACACACACACACACACACACACACACACACACACACACACACACACACACACATATATATTCCTGGTGGCAGTGAATGCCTACGTTCTGTACAGGGCATGCGCATGGTGGAAAAGGCAAAAGAAGACTGTTTTGGAGTCTTCTAGTCAAGGAGCTCCGTTGCAGATTCATGCAGATAAAGGCAATGGAGACAGAGAGGAAAGCTGCTGTAGATGCTGTTGTGCCAGGACCTATGCAGACAACTCAGTGTCAAGTACAAGAGAGCTGCCTGCAACAGAAATCGCAGCAAGTTTACAGTGTCACAAATATCAGCTGCGCAAAATGCAGGAGCGATGGTCACTGGGTCTGTAAAGGCTGCACTGAAGATTAACCACTGAGACAAAAAGCAGAGAGATGATGAAGAGATGGAACTGGAACTGGATTTCATTTTTTATCAATAATGTTCTATTTATTTTGTTCATGAATAAACATGAACATGTTTCCAAATATTGTGGGAATGAATGTTATTAATTTGAATTTCAGTAAGTGTGTGGTATATTTTATATATCTGCACAGGCCTAGTAGCCTAGTGAACTAGACCAAATACTTGCTTTGCAGAGTTTGGTCTAGGCACGCTTCATAGGAACCCTCACAGCCTGTGGCTGTCCAATCACAGCTCGCTATAGTTTTGGTTGGGCCAATCACAGCGCTCTATATTTTGGGCCAATCACAGAGCGGGAGTAGCCGATGACGTCAGCGCTGCGGCCGCGAACCCAAGCAACATGGCGGCAACACAGGAACCACGTTCTTTTGAAACAGCTTTGTCATCAACATTGGATTATTTAGACTCCAACGTGCGTAAGTCTGTCTGATATACTTAGCGGCTTCTTATTTTTATCAAACAAAGTAGTGCAATGTCCCAGTACACCTGATATTCACATGTTTTCATACAAAAACGACAGAAATCATTGATGTTAGACGCCATTGCTGCCTCCTGCTTTTCCGTCGCTGTGATTACGTCACGTTGTTCGTTACTCTGACTGGTCCTAGCGCTATCCAATTGCGTGCTGACATTTTGAAAGACAACCGTAGATCCCGCCTCACGACTGAGAGCCGTCAATGGTTCGTGGCCAGACTATATATTCACATATATAGGATGGCTTGCCAGGCTACAGGCCTAGTAGTTCTAGGTATTTTTCACCAGACAATAAAAAGCTCAGTAGTTTAGTATGGAGAGGTCATTCAGTAACAGACCTGGTTGGAGCCACACATGTTAGATAGTGTTGCTTACAGGAAACAGCATTATTTAACAGCTCACTTGAGAGAAATCTTGGATTTAGCTAAAAAAATCTTTATTCACAATTCATGTATCATGGAAAACAAAACTGTTGCCTGCTCAAAACGCAAAAATTTTATAAAATGAATACCACCCAACTGTGGTGTACACCATAAACACCGGCTTCCTCACCTCCACCCTCACTCCAAACCAAGCTACATCCTAATTCTAAACCCAAACTCAACTCTTTAATCTCCTAAAAATCTCTTTGTACCAAAGAGGAATGGAAGTTAGTCCCCACAAACAGGAAGGACCCGGGCTCTTCATGAAAAAGTTCAACCTGACATGAAAGCCAGCTGATTACTACTCTGGAGCAAAGATGGACCGGGTTAGCATCACTAATCTATACATAATCGTACCCACACACACACACACACACACACACACACACACACACACACACACACAGGAACAGCGGGAGACATTCTTTAGCACCATCTCTTTGGAGCGCTGCGGGACACTGGTATTATCACTGCAGAATATAAATATACACACAGAGCATCACAGCGAGCGGGGAGAAGAGCGTCTTCTATTGATCCACGGTGACACATTATTATTATCACTACCGCTGCATACACACAGACACGCTTAGTATATTCACAAATTCTCCAGAAGCACAGCAGGATATTATTATAATCCCCGACAGGTAGGAGGCAGAACACCAATCAAAGTCAGCGGTGCTGCGGAGAATGGTGAGAGGGTCTAATAACAGACGGCTGAAGGGAATCCGGCTCTATAATCTACCTACTGATAAGAAGGAGGAACAAAGTATCAAAACTGGTGTGTGTGTGTGTGTGTGTGTGTGTGTGTGTGTGTGTGTGTGTGTGTGTGTATTGATTTCTTTTTAAATAGATGCAGTGCAGGTAGATTAAGTGAAGTCACATGAGAGATTCTGGCCCGTATTTACCAGACTTTTTGGACTGTAGTCTTCTTCCCTTCTTGTTTCTAATTGTAGAATCAAATCTGCACGTTGTCCTGAAAATCTCTGGAAACCTTTTTTCTCCAGAGATCCATGTGACACATTGTGCTTCCTTCTGCAGGCGTGTGTCCATATAATTAAGTACATTTAAAGCCAGCTTCTGAAGGGTTGAACAAAGTTAATTATGTATCTATATTACTTGCTCAAAGCCCGTAAGCTTGAAAGCATTGTGTTATCTTATTGTGATGATGTTCGCTAGTTAATGCCTGATTGTGTTAAACTGGATGCAACACATTAGGAATGTTAAATAGACACAAATTCTTCACAGTTTTTAAATTGCTGCAGTTTTCTTTTCTAACGAAATGTTTCTTCACTTTCTTCATCTGATTGGTCACGGGGATAGAAATGTGTATTCCATTCATCGTTATTTGGAAAAATAAATGTTTTTCATCCTCTGAATAAGAGCCACCAATAAAAGTTAATGTTTTTTTCTGCAAAGTTACTGAGATATGTGACCATTTCTAACATGATAAGCAGTCATTTAGGAGTTTTTGTCATTTAATCTAGCCACAAATATTATTAGAGAATTTACCATAACAACTCACTGTATATGATGCAATCAGTATGCAAGTTATGATTTGATAGCAGGAACCCATTTGTTATGTTGTGCAGGAAATTAACAGCTCATTGTACATTTTGCTCATCTGCTCCTTCAGCAACTCTAAAGTGCCCATGTAGCATTTTAGGGAGAATATATGTGGTGCAACTATTTTACAACACACTCAGTGAAATGCAAACGGCACCTCTAAACTGAATCAAATCATCATTAATCACATTTAAATGTGGAATTCCTTTTATATTTTATCTTCTTGTTTTAAAAATGGCTACAGTACAAAACAAACAAAGCCTTCAACGTACACTCACCGGCCACTTTATTAGGTACACCTTGCTAGTACCGGTTTGACCCTTTTGCCTTCAGAACTGTATTACTCCTTCGTGGCACAGATTCAACAAGGTACTGGAGACATTCCTCAGATTCTGGTCCATATTGACATGATAGCATCACACAGTTGCTGCAGATTTGTTGGCTGCATCCATGATGTGAATCTTCCGTTCCACCACATCCCAAAGGTGCTCTATTGGATTGAGATCTGGTGACTGTGGAGGCCGTTTGAGTCCAGTGAACTCATTGTCATGTTCTAGAAACCAGTCTGAGATGATTCCAGCTTTATGACATGGAGCATTATCCTGCTGGAAGTAGCATCAGAAGATGGGTTCACTGTGGTCATAAAGGGATGGACATGGTCAGCAGCAATACTCAGGTAGGCTGTGGCGTTGCAACCATGATCAATTAGTACTAAGGGGCCCAAAGTGTGCCAAGAAAATGTCCCCCACACCAGTACACCACCACCACCAGCCTGAACCGTTGATACAAGGCAGGATGGATCCATGCTTTCATGTTGTTGACGCCAAATTCTGACCCTACCATCTGAATGTTGCAGCAGAAATCGAGACTCATCAGACCAGGCAACATTTTTCCAATCTTCTATTGTCCAGTGTTGGTGAGCCTGTGTGAACTGTAGCCTCAGTTTCCTGTTCTTAGCTGACAGGAGCAGCACCCGGTGTGGTCTTCTGCTGCTGGAGCCCATCTGTCTCAAGGTTCCACGTGTTGTGTGTTCAGAGATGCTCTTCTGCAGACCTTGGTTGTAACGAGTGGTTATTTGAGTTACTGTTGCCTTTCTATCAGCTCCAACCAGTCTGGCCATTCTCCTCTGACCTCTGGCATCAACAAGGCATTTTCACCCACAGAACTGCCGCTCACTGGATGTTTTCCCTTTTTGAGACCGTTCTCTGTAAACCCTAGAGATGGTTGTGCGTGACAATCCCAGAAGATCAGCAGTTTCTGAAATGCTCAGACCAGCCCGTCTGGCACCAACAACCATGCCACGTTCAAAGTCGTTAAATCCCCTTTCTTCCCCGTTCTGAAGCTCGGTTTGAACTGCAGCGGATCGTCTTGACCATGTCAACATGCCTAAATGCATTGAGTTGCCACCATGCGATTGGCTGATTAGTCATTTGCGTTAACGAGCAGTTGGACAGGTGTACCCAATAAAGTGGCCGGTGAGTATAAGTCCATATGGTGAAATAACCAGCACCTTTTCCTCTGAGTAATACAGTTCTGTCTCTGTGTGAACTTCAGACTGGACAGCCATGATGGAAATGTGTTTCATGAACTCGATGGTATTTGTTCTGTTTTTATAATTATTATTGTAAACAAGCGGTCTAGTTGTGTTTTTAATGGATATGTCTAAAAATAACAAGAAGCATTTTCTTGTTGTGGTCTTTTCTCCTGCAGCTGCATCCAGAGCCAAAACCACAGAAATTACTTCAACCCTTCACAACAAAAGTCCCACACATACACAAGATTTTTTTAAAACATCTGAAGCCTCTAAAAATGTTTTAAATTCCAGTAAAACTCTTACTGCAGCCTCTTGAAATTGAGAAATTATTTACAGGTTTTGTTCTGGATATTACTGACAATATGAGCTAAAACAATCCCTTTATTTTGAAAAGCTAATTTACTAAAGACAGTTCATTTACTCATGGCTCATGAATGTTGCATATCTGAGATCATTTTTAATTTAATTTCACATTAATTTTATTCTTGATAATTTTAATAATTGATTGTTTCTACTTGTTTTTTCCTTCTGCTGCCCTAAACCCAGCAGGATCAGACAGTAGCGAGGGAGGGAGTCCCTCCACTAATGTCAGGAATTCCAGAAATATTCTGGGAGTTTTCATAAATCAGAACTGTAACTGGTTAACCGATGAGGTTTGGCATCTTCTTTTTTACTTGTTGGATCAGAAAAAAGATGAATGCTCGTCAGGTACGGCTTTAGCTTCACGGTTTCACAGACGCTGAATGTTGTTGGATCCAACCGGAAGAACACCAGACATAGTTTTGGCTTTCTGACCTGCCAAGTTAAAGACAGGACTGTTTTTCCAACCTACAAACACGACTATAGCAACAGACTGGAGGCAGACCCCAGAGTCAGGTTCATTTTGTTTAGATTCTCTTTTCTGCAAAAGATTAACATGCAGTCTGCTCTCCTGGAAACAGCATCTGTGAGTTTGTCCCACCTCCAGAGATCTCGTTGGCGTCCTCAGTAGGTCCCACCGGATCCGTCAGTCTCTGGGGCTCCGCTTTGTCCCGTCCATCAGTCTGACCTCTTTCTTTTGTATGAGCTAGAAATGATTAATAAAACCTCAGTGAAAACCTAAGTACTGGGTATGGTACACACAAATAAACTAGAGAACAGAAAAGACACACCAGTGGTACCATGAAAAATGAAATCAAGGTATTAAAAAGAAGAGTAAAAAAAACACAAAACAGAACAAATGAAACAGTTGCAGCTGGTGGTAAATAATAAAAACAGGACAGGAATAAAAGATCTGAAACCAACCTTTAAATCTGCCCTGAAGTGGTCTGCTCTGCTCTCCACCTCTAACAGCGATGACACTGAAAACATAGTCCTTAGAGGGTTTGTAGTCTGTTATCAACACCTTAGTGTCGGATTTAGACACGATGACCTCTTTCTGTTGACCACCTGAAAACAACAAACATACAGCCGGGTTAGATGCTCCATGCTGCTCCTCTTTCCTGGTTTATTCAGCTGCTTTCAAACATAAATTAGGAATAAATAAATAAAATCAATTCTAATTGATACACTGAAAAGTAGAGTCATTAGAGGATGTTAGACATTGTCTTCAGTGTTCAGGCAGACAAACATTAGGGTCAAGGTTAAAATCGTCTCATTGTGCAGAGGGTTTGTTTGTGCAGGTTTTTGTGAGGCGTTCAAAGGTTATCCCCTCCCGAGCTGGTGGAGTAAAGACAAGAAGACAAGAGGATGATGGTGAATGCTGTTTTTGTGCAACTTTGATGTTTCTGCTGAAGCTTTATCTGTCTGGAACTGTCGCTCCGTCACGAGGCCAACACAGGAGCTAACATAGCTAAATACTGACCAAATATACCCTAGTTCATATGTTCATACCCTGTAGGTAAATGTGACTGTTGGTCTGAAACGTGTGTGAAAAGGGCAAGAACAAAAGAAATGTGCAGAAATAATTCTGTCTGTACAAAATACCCACCCTCCCATCTGTGTGTGTGTGTGTGTGTGTGCGCGCGTGTGTGTGTGCGCATGTGTGTGTGAATGCATGTGCATGTACGTGTGCGCTTGTGTGTATGTATGTCTGTTTATGTGTGTGCGCGAGTGTGTGTGTGTGCGCATGTGCGTGTGTGCGTAGGTGTGTGCACGCGTGTGTGTGTATGTGCGTGTGTGCTGCACGTGTGTGTGTGTTTGTGGGCGTGTGTGTGCATGTGCCCTGCATGTGTGCGTGTATGTGTGTGTGTGTGTGTGTGTGGTGCGTGCGTGTGCATGTGTGCGCATATGTATGTGTGTGTACTTTCTTCACGCTGTGATAACTAACAGCACATGTAGCAGAGAGAGATTAATGCTCCTGATGCTGACTGCAGATCAGGTGAAGTTCCTACAATCATTCACTCTAAACGAGAAGCTCGGCGTGTTCAAAACCAAACTGCAATCACGTCTGCTGCTGCAGTAAACGCATCTCTCCTCCTCTGCTGCAGGTGTAGACACAGCAACACACTCTAAATCTCACAACTCACCGCTACTTTGCAACCCTTCTGAAATACTGAGATATGGACACGTTTTCATGGGAGTCCTCTGAAAGTTTATGTTCTCTGTACAACAGATCCAGGCGCATGTAATAAAAAAGTTGAACTGGTTTCATTTGGTTTTGGTTTCATCCCCACTGAGATTTAAAAGAAGAAAATCAGACATATGGAACTGATCGCTGTCACACTGCTGCTTGTGTTCACACACACACACGCGCCCACACACACACACACACACACACACACACACACACACACACACACACACACACACACACACACACACACACACACACACACACACACACACACACACACACACACACACACACACACACACACACACACACACAACATTTGGATTTCTGGACTGATGGTGAATTATTGAAAAGAGGTCCAGTAAGAGCTTATCTGAATGTTTGTAGAGGAAATGCTGCAGAATAAAGTCACTAAAGAGGCTGAAGTGGAAACCAAGAGGCACCAAGAGGAAAGAAACACACCGAACCACCAGAATCTGGGCCGATTCTGAGTAAAGCTGACAGGGAACAAGGTTTTAAAGAAGATATTATGCTGCTAGTCATTTTTTCTTTTCTGGGAAAAGAAACTAATCTGCTTCAGCGAAAACCCTGTTGCACTATTTGTTAATTCTGAGAAAAGGAGCCATTATGAAAAGAGTAGTTTTTCAAGTCTTTGTGATATTGAACGATAATTTACTGTCTTTAAAATGTCTTTAAAATGTCCATCATTCACTGAATCTGAGTCAGACACAATAATGGTTTCATCCATAGTCAGAAGTCAAGATCTTTGGGTGTAAGTGAAGAAATTCATCTGAAGCGTTACTGAGCTCAACAGTTAGCTAAGCCTACTGGTTGTCTAACGCACAACTGGAACGTTTGATGAGTCTGTTTCTGAGTTTCTAAAAGCTCCACCCCTTCAACAGGATTAGTGCTTTACTAAATCCCATATCGTCTCCCTCTGGTGGAGGATCTCAGTATTGCAGGTGGCACGTGCCAGTTTAACTTCTCTATTGGAGAAAGAAGAAATGCATAATTTAATATAAGAAGATAGTTTGTAATAATAATAATGGCATTAGTTTAATTTGTCAGATATTGATTTTCATGGGTAATTATTGAGATTGTCACAGCATAAGACACAAAAAAGTCAGATTCTTATTTCTTCATCCCTTCAATTGCTATAAAAAAGCTTTATTTACCCACATAAATATGGTAACAACGTTATTCACTTTTACATTTAAAAGTGTATTTTTAAACAAAACTGGGTCCCAGAAGGAGGAAACAACACATTAGGACTATGAATGTTGTTTAGCTGACGAAGGAAGCTTGAAATAGCCAGATTTGTCTTATTGAAAACAAATAATGATTTGCAAAAACCAAGTTTTATGTTTAGCTTTTATTATTCCTACAGTTTCAGGAGATTTGTCTGCAGCATTAAGCACTGATAATGTATTCAGCCCATGCTGCAGACCTGACTCTGGCTGTGGCTGCAGGTACACGGAGATTACAAGATAAAATAGATGTCAGTGGTGATTAGGGTGATCACTGTGAATGCACGTCTGCACACTAATCAACTTATCACAGATGCAGGATAAAAGCAGGACGTGAATGCATCCATCATGATATCTCCATACAGTAATGATGCAAATTAACCCTAAAGAAATTATTCTGCTGTCCTTAACTATGCTGGATCCTTGATTTGTCCGTTTTTACCATCTGCTGACAACTTTAAACTTTGAACACACTTAGAGTCCTCCACAGCTCTCAGAGGCGTAATTCTTTCAAAAATGTTATGATAAGAAGTAAATTACTCAATTATACTTGGAAGACGGGGAATTTCGTTTATAAGTTACACTATCCTGTGCGTGCGTGTGTGTGTGTGTGTGTGTGTGTGTGTGTGTGTGTGTGTGTAAAAGAGCCCACCTGGTATGCTGTTGTAGAAAAATAAATAGCTGTCAACGTCTCCTTTGGGTTCCCTCCATGCAACGAGGAGTTTGCTGGGACTCTGCACCTTGAACCGAAGCCTCCGAGGAGCTGCAACTGAAGAACAACGTTTGCCTTTGAATCAGATTCTTTGAAACCAGGAAAATACTGAAAGTGAATTACGTCCACTGAAGGAATGGAGGTTTAGCTAAATGCTCCCTTTCATTAATCAACACATGATAATTAAAATAAAGCTAGCAGTGAAGTAAAACCCAGATGGTAAAAAAGTTACAAGATGAGAAAGAGAGAAGAAATAGGAGTAGACTGTAATTCAAAAATTCTCTAAATCATGAAGGTAACTCATAAAACTGATAAAGATTTAACCTTTACATGTTTTTAAATAACATTTACCAGCAAAACTTTACACCAAAATGTTACTGATTATTTTTTTCAGCTATTAGGAACACTTGGCAGTTTTGGCTTGCTTTTAGCACCCCCTAGTGTTTGTTAGTGAAACCAAAAGTAAAACTTATTTCCTGGCTGTGCGTTCATCTTTTTAACACCTTAATCTAACAGCTGAAACGTCTCCTCAGCCTTCATTAGTGTCTACAGGAGCGGTTCATCACTAAATCAAACACATCAGCTGTGTTCATGATCTAAAACATGCAGGAAACATGCTGGAAGCAGACTGCAGCACCAGGCATGTCAGCTCCACTTTACTAAGTCCAACAGGGACCGGACCGCCACTCTGAAGTTGCAAGTGTGGTATTCTGGCCACAGAAGGTGGTGGGGTCTGAGTGACATCATTAACCCTGTAAAGGGTCATTTTAGCACAAACTGGCTCAAGAACATGATTTAAAAAAGTTGCATAGTATGGCTTTAAATGCCACCTAAAGAAACGAGGCACAATTGATTTATGTTCTACTTATGAAAACAGCAGTGTGAAAAAATGCAGAGGCTGCAAAATAATTTAGCTCAAAGAGATGTGAGACCAGATATGAGAGTTGTGGAAATTTGCAGCAGTGGAATCTGATTAATGAATTAAGCACTATGCAGCAAAAGGCTACAGAATCATAGCCTAGAACTGTAGACCAAACATAGCAAAAGAGTCTGCTCTGCAGGTCCGTACCACGCTCCACTGTAGCCTCAGCAGGTCTACCATTGGCCTGAGCAGTTTCGTTGGACAGGCTTAACACTAGAGCTGCAACAGCAAAAAACTACAAAGATGGCGTCGGCTCAGGACCCTCACTCATTTGAAACAACTTTGGCATCATTTTTGGACAATTTAGACTTGAGCTTTTCTTTGAGACGTGAGCAGATAGAGGTACTTGAGTAATGTATTTGGAAAAAGGATGTATTTGCTTCTTTATTTTCAGTGTATGGCGGACTGCCCCATTAACTGATTTCTGTAGTGATGAATACGTCACATTGTTCATTGCTCTGATTGGTCCTAACCCATCCAACTGCATGTGGAGACTGTTTGAAAGACAACTGTAGATTCTGCCCCACGGTTCTTTCAATGGGTCATGGCCAGACTGTAATACGTAGGATGGCTTTCCGGGCTAACAGAGTCAGACAACCAGAAACTTTGAGGAGAGTGTTTATTATGTTTTATTCTTTTTAACTTTGGTTCTTTTTAAAACACAGGTAGGAGATCTTATTACCTTACTATGCTGACGTTTCGGCCATCGCTGTGGCCTTCTTCTGAGCTAAGCTGCTAATGCAGCTTCACTTCCGCTTATATTATGTTTTATGATGTAAAAATGGCAAAGTGAAACAATATCGGCTGAATTTTTTTAAAAGAATCAGCATTGCTAACTCCTCAGTCAGGA
Organism: Aphyosemion australe; assembly: GCA_006937985.1. NCBI lineage: Eukaryota > Metazoa > Chordata > Actinopteri > Cyprinodontiformes > Nothobranchiidae > Aphyosemion > Aphyosemion australe. The sequence goes on along the minus strand of SSNS01000100.1, from coordinate 1,485,317 downwards.
CAGTAGCGATTGGCTGTCCACCGTGAGTATTTGGTTGTGATGGATGCTGTAGGAGGGAGGAGAGCTTGCATGTTCTCCGCTTGTATGCTAAGAATTTCTCCCACAGACTCAGAACATGCATGCTAGTTAATCAGAGACCCTGCCTAAGAATGAGTATATGACTTGTTGTTTGTCTCCTTGTGTCTCTGTGAGGGACTAGCAACCTGACCAGGGTGTCTCACACCTCTTGCCCTTTCTACGGGAGAGGGGCACAGCTCCCTTTGACCCTATGGAGAAAAAGTGGATCAGACACTGAGTGAGAGTGACTGATTTGAAATTTAGAAATGGAGGAATGAACATCTCCACCTCCTGACCTGAATGCAGCTGGGAGGAGGAGAAACTCCTGTATGAGACCTGGGCCACTTTAAGGAGCAAGAGGGGCCTGCAGCAGCACTCGCTGCTAACTGAGAAGATCAACAACCATACATGCTTCTACATCTGGGTCTCCAGAATTCTGCATGTGTTGCTAATCAGTTTTTAAAGAAAGATGGACTTGAGAGCTGTAGCAGCTTGATAACTACGTATAGCAACAAAATCACTAGACTGCTGTCAGGAACTCCAACTTCCATCGGCCCAAGCGTGCCACGTAGCAACCACGCAACTTTATTTAGTTAACTCATCCACTCGCTACTCAGTAATTGATTCATCTAATCCACGAGTTCAGAGCTTCATCGCTCATCAACCCTTCACTCATCTGTCCAGTAAGTCAGCTATTTGCTCCTCTTGTACCACCTGTTCGTTCTCGTTTCCCTTTGAGAAATGAACCGTCAGCAGCTCCCAGCACTCGAACGTCCGCATTTGGGTCTCACCAGATAATACAGACAATCTCCATGACCGATCTCAGATCATTCCGAGATCAAACCTGACAACTGCAAAAAAAAAGTTTCCTTCCTGCCGTTTCTATTTTTAAACCTTTCATGCAACAAAATATTGCAAATGATTTTTACGTCTTGCTTTTATAGCATATTTTATTATTCACAAGAACAACGTTTAACATTTTATTCAAATATCCTCCTTTTCCCCCCAGTTTCATTCAGAGCATGATACAAAATGATAGGACTAAAATTATGTTGTGTGGACCGGAGGCAGAGGTGTGCAGAAAAGGCTCAGTTTTCAGGAATCACCTGAAATGGATCATGAGTAGTCTCAAATAAAATAATAGACACTAATGAAGGCTGAGGAGACATTTCAGCAGTTCGATTAAGGTGTTAAAAAGACGAACGCACAGCGAGGAGGGAAGTTTTGCTTTTGGTTCTACAAACGGACACTAGGGGGTGCTAAAAGCAAGCCAAAACTGCCTAGTATCCCTTTAAGGAATAATGTAGAAAATACCCATCTACACGGTCTGATACCACGCAGCTAGTATGTGGAAGTTTAATATACACATCTGCTTTTTTTTTTTCTATCATTTAACCAGTCAACGCTCATTCACTAAACTGCTTATTCCTCTTCAGGGTTACAGGGAGTGGTGGACACCCTGGACAGGTCACCATCACAGAGACAGAGAAAAACAACTGCTCACACACACTCATTTGTGTTTCTCACCTGTGTGAGAAAGCTGGAGTAGAGAAAACCTATTGGAAGAACATGCCAACTCCATGCATAAGGCCACATCTGGGATTTGAACCTGCAACCTTCTTGTTGCAAGGCCACAGTGCAACCAACAGTGCCCCCATGCAGCCCAAAACCAGTCATCCTTGGTGGAAATAATGCATTATTTCCACCAAGGATGATGTTTTCTGCAAACTATTTTATTTTTTCCAAACATCTTTCAGTATTAGTCATGGTGGTATTACCTCACTTGTTACATTAAGTTCCAACTTTTAGACAAGCCAAAGTAAAACAGATAAAGACAAGGATTTTATTCATCAGCTGTCAAATAAAGATGAGTTTAAACAGCAGATCTGAAGACGCTGTGATGTTTGCAGAAAGTACAAAACGTCCTGTCTTTACATTTTTATGTCCACTTCTGCCAGAGACAAAGCCACCGATGCAATATTAAAAAGCATGAGATGAAAAGCTGTAATTATACTACACAACATGAGTCCATGAATAAGTTTCAGTGTGTGTTGAAGCTTAGATGATGATTATATAATTTAGTGTGTTACTCAGCTGATATTAGTCTCAAATACTTCTGTATATGTCAGCGACTACACACGGCTTTTGAAATATATCTAGAGAAACTGAGTCAGAGAACTAAATCCCCACATGTCAAGATCTATATGCTGCAGACGCTAGCAGAGACATTAACGTTGATAAATGACTACAGACATAAAGCTGGGAATGCTAACACACCATAAGGGTCTCTGATATAAATTACACTTCTTCACATTCTGACACGTCTGCTCTTGTTTACAACAGTTCGGCCGTAAATATCACTCAAGAGCTCCACGTTTCACACTCTGCCTCTGAGCCAAGATCCTCTGTGAAGCATCCGTGCTGCATTTCTGTATCTCATAATAATGCACACTTCAGAAAACCAGCAAAAAGCCTGGCTGGATGGATCAGACCTACCCTAATCCTTACAGGATGTACATCCATGCTTAGATTACACACACACGCACACACACACACACACACACACACACACACACACACACACACACACACACACACACACACACACACACACACACACACACACACACCACACACACACACACACACACACACACACACACACACACACACACACACACCACACACACACACACACACGCAGAGTGATCAGAAGGAGTCACGCTATAATCAGTGAGCTCCCAAGTGCTCAAGCTTCTTGCCAGGTAGCAAATGCAGTTTCAAATCAACAAATCTTCGCTCCAGGAAATAGTCGGGTTCATCGAGGCCTCGATAAAAAACTAGGTTCAACTTCCAGACAGAAATCAATGTCAGTTATTCTTTTAAATGTTGTCCCGTATTTATCTGAACCTTAATGGGGCAAATGTCAGATCTGTGCTGAGTTGGAACCAGAGACGTTCTTTTAGCTGGAGGCCCAGTATGAACTGGGTTTTTCTGGGTTAAAGGGATGCAAACACAGTTTGACAGCCCCAGTTTTTGGGGAGTTGACTCCTCCCAAGATCAAGAGCAGTAAAAGCTAAAAGGGATTCCTGTTGATGAGTAAATGCTCTCTGGCGAACCTCCACTCTGTCGCCGCCTTCATCTCCAGCTGAGAGCCTCCTCTTCTCCTGATTTGGATCTCCATCTGATTAATGTTGGCTTTTTGTCTCCTACTCATTTATCGCTCCTTATTCGACCTTTTTGTTCAACATTGACTCATTTTTCTTCTTTTGTTCACCATCTCCTTCCTGTCCCGTCCTCTTTCTCATTTTCATCTTTCATCCATCATTTTCTACTTGTCCTGTTCCTTCTTCCCCCTCTTGTCATACCAAACATTCTTAGTTTTTTTTTGTGTTCCTTTGATCTCCTCCCCAACATTTCTATCATTTTTTCTTCCTTCCCGTAAATCCCTGGTTTCCCTCTCCTCGTCTCTCCAGATAAGCCCTGCTACTGACTCCACTGAGTATTCAGGCTACAGTAGCCTTGTTAATGCTCAGGATTTATGGGTGACTAATGCTTGTTCTGTCGCAGGATAGCTATCCTTGAGAGAGGTGGAAGAAGCGTGTCTGGGTTTGGGCGTGCATCGCAGAACACGTTATTCAACAGCAGGCATCTCGTTTGTAACCGAACTACTCTGTTCACAGAGATAGTGTACTTAACGCAAATCCACCCCGGTCCTCTCCACTCGTTTTATCTCCTCCACTGCCCTCATGGAACACTTCTCTCTCTCTCTTTTATAAAATCTCCTCTCATCTTTGGGGTTTAACTGTCTTCTATCTCTCATCCTTCCTGCTCTTTTATCTTCTTATGTTATCTCTCCTTTCCACCGCTTTAGTGAATTAATGCCTGTTTGCACCCTTTTGTCGCATCCTGTATAAGTGATGAGACACAATTCTATGCTGCAGTGTGTGTGTGTGTGTGTGTGTGTGTGTGTGTGTGTGTGTGTGTGTGTGTGTGTGTGTGTGTGTGTGTGTGAGAGAGAGAGAGAGAGAGATAGTTTGCATGTTTGTGCCTATGAAATCCCTCCAAGCATTGGCTGAATACTAAATTGTATAATTGTACTGTTGCCTGATCCGTTGTTGTGTACATTTTGGTAAAGGAGGTCATACTATTGTGTGAGTCTGCCAACTGATGGGGGGGGCAATAAATCCAAAATTCAGCTGATATGAATCTGCAGGACTGACATTAAACATAGAGAACATCTTTACTGACACGGCCACTTATAAAAATAGATAATAGTAATATTTTGTTTCATAATTAATTACGAAGTAAAACAGTTGTTGTTTTTGCCCTTATTGTTTGCAGCATTCCCCATTTAAAGTAACACTAGAGAGTTTTTAAACGTTAAGCTAGAGCTTTAACATTGATCTCAGTGATTGTTGAGTTAGAAACTTGACCAGTTTCATGTCTGACACCACTCTGCAGCCCTCTGCTGACCAGATACTGCACTTGATAGCTTTGTGGAGCGGGTAGATGTGGGGGTGCTCTTATACCTGCTTTACAGCTGTTAACTGTAATGCTAGCCGTTAGCATTATCAGTTTGTCGATCGACAATAAAAAGCACAAAAAGGAAAAGAAGAAATTTGCTTTTTCTGTTGGCATCATGGCAGAGCCTGCAAGTAAAAGTAAGAGAGTAACGTCTTTGGAGGTGAAGCTAAGAGATAAAACCAGAGTGAACATTGGCGCGGCCTACACTAGTATGAGGAAGCTAAAGGAGGCTACAAAATCACAGACTGATGGTGACCTGGCTTTGTTGCTACTGGACTTGTAAGTAATAATGTTTTTTGTCCAGCAGTGTGGATCTTTTTACTTCATGGTTTATTTTAGTATTAGTTGTAATACTAATATTAGTATTACAACTAATACTAGTTAGTATTATATATATATATATATATATATATATATATATATATATATATATATATATATATATAGTGCATCCAGAAAGTATTCACAGCACTTTTTCCACTCTTTTGTTTATGTTACAGCCTCATTCCAAAATGGATTAAATTCATTGTGCCCATAAAATTCAACACACAACACCCCATAATGATAATGTGAAAAAAGTGTCTTTGAAGTTGTTGCAAATTTATTAAAAATAAAAAACTTGAGAAATCACATGTACATAAGTATTCACAGCCTTTGACGTGAAGCTCAGAATTGAGCTGAGGTTCATTCTGTTTCCACTGATCATCCTTGAGGTGTTTCAGCAGATTAATTGGAGTCCACCTGTGGAAAATGAAGTTGATTGGACATGATTTGGAAAGGCACACACCTGTCTAAGGCCTCTGGGTTGACAGTGCATGTCAAAGCACAAACCAAGCATGAAGACAAAGGAACTGAGTGTAGACCTCCAAGACAGGATTGTCTTGAGGCACAAGGCCGGGGAAGGTAACAGAAATATTTCTGCTGCTTTAAAGGTTCCTATGAGCACAGTGGCCTCCATCATCCGTAAGTGGAAGAAGTTTGGAACCACCAAGACTCTTCCTAGAGCTGGCCGGCCTTCTAAGCTGAGTGAACAGGGGAGAAGGGCCTTGGTCAGGGAAGTGACCAATAACCCGATGGTCACTTTGTCAGAGCTCCAGCAGTCCTCTGTGGAGAAAGGAGAACATTCCAGAAGGACAACCATCTCTGCAGCAATCCACCAATCAGGCCTGTATGGTAGAGTGGCCAGACGGAAGCCTCTCCTTAGTAAAAGGCACATGGCAGCCCGCCTGGAGTTTGCCAAAAGGCACCTTAGGGATTCTCAGACCATGAGAAACAAAATCCTCTGGTCTGATGAACTTTTTGGAGTGAATGGCAGGCGTTACGTTTGGAGAAAATCAGGCACCGCTCATCACCAGGCCAATACCATCCCTACAGTGAAGCATGGTGGTGGCAGCATCATGCTGTGGGGATGTTTTTCAGCGGCAGGAACTGGAAGACTAGTCAGGATAGAGGGAAAGATGACTGCAGCAATGTACAGAGACATCCTGGATGAAAACCTGTTCCAAAGCACTCTTGACCTCAGACTGGGGCGACGGTTCACCTTTCAGCAGGACAATGACCCTAAGCACACAGCCAAAACATGGAAGGACTGGCTACTGAACAACTCGGTGAATGTCCTTGAGTGGCCCAGCCAGAGCCCAGACCTGAACCCCATTGAAAATCTCTGGAGAGATCTGAAAATGGCTGCACCGACGCTTTCCATCCAACCTGATGGAGCTGGAGAGGTACTGCAAAGAGGAATGGGCAAAACTGCCCAAAGATAGGTGTGGCAAGCTGGTGGCATCATATTCAAAACCACTTGAGGCTGTAATTGCTGCCAAAGGTGCATCAACAACGTACTGAGCAAAGGCTGTGAATACTTATGTACATGTGATTTCTCAAGTTTTTTATTTTTAATAAATTTGCAACAACTTCAAAGACACTTTTTTCACATCATCATTATGGGGTGTTGTGTGTTGAATTTTATGGGCACAATGACTTTAATCCATTTTGGAATGAGGCTGTGACATAAACAAAAAAGTGGAAAAGTGAAGCGCTGTGAAGACTTTCTGGATGCACTGGGTGTATATATATATACATATATATATATATATATATATATATATACACTGCTCACAAAAATTAAAGGAACACTTTTTTATTGGGCCTGGCATGAAATCAATGAAACCTGTCTGATAATTTTCTGGTTGATTAAGCAGCTGAGGGCATTGTTAATCACTTTCAGCTGTATTGGTGTTCATGGACTTAACGACAGGTGCACTAAAGTGGCAACAATTACAAAACCCTCAAAACAGGACTGGTTTAACATGTGGAGGTCATTTCAAGTTTCTCCCTCTTGATCTTTTTTGGCTGGTTTTCCACTCGTGCTAGTTTTGGCTTGAGTAATTATCTCTACTGGCAGCATGAGGCGATTCCTTAACCCTACAGAAGTTGCACAGGTTGTCCAACTTCTCCAGGATGGCACATCCACACGTGCTGCAGCAAGAAGGTTTAATGTGTCTCCCAGCACAATCTCCAGAACATGGAGGAGATTTCAGGAGACTGGCGGTTATTCTCGGAGAGCTGGACAGGGCCGTAGAAGGTCCACAACCCATCAGCAGGACCGATACCTGCTCCTTTGTGCAAGGCGGAACAGGCTGAGCACTGCTCGTGCCCTACAGAATGACCTAGATGTGTAT
>SSNS01000100.1:1405171-1471368 GCA_006937985.1 Aphyosemion australe | reverse complement strand
AAACTGCCAAGCATGTCTTGAAAGTCATGCTATAGTTAAATGGTTTGTACAGCTCGCTACCATACAACAGAAACTCATTTTTAAGTGGTTGATTTTAAGGGACACTAGTCAGTTTTGGCTTGTTTTTGCACCCCCTAGTGTTCGTTGGCGAAACTGAAAGTGAAACTTATCTCCTGGCTGTGCGTTTGTTTTTTTAACACCTTAATCTAACTGCTGAAACGTCTCCTCAGCCTTCATTAGTGTCTACAGGAGCGGTTCATCACTAAATCACACAAATCAGCTGTGTTCATGATCTAAAACATGCAGGAAACATGCTGGAAGCAGACTGCAGAACCAGGTAGGTCAAGTTCCATTTTTCTAAGTCCAACAGACCGGACCGGCAACTGTGAAGTTGCAAGTGGAATATTCTGGCCACAGGGGGCGACAGGGGCTGGGTGGCCTTTCATTAACCCTGTAAAGGGTCATTTTAGCACATACTGGCTCAAGAACATGATTTAAAAATATGAAAAAGTTGCAAAGTGTCCCTTTAATTTTATGGTGCATTACCGCCACTTACTGGCTTAGAGTGTTTAAGCACAAGCTAATAATGTCTGTTAGAGGGAAACAAAGCTCCAATCCCACTGGTATAGGCCCTGTAGTATCAGAAAACTTTTGCAAGTATGGGTACAAGCACGAATTATCTGAAAGATGCCCATTTCTGGTATCGGCATCTGTGCATCCCTAGGTCAGAGCAAATAACTGATATTTTTACTGATTCCAGGTCAGCTGTCTTTCAGACAAAATGGCTCCAACAAGAGAGTTTTTGCAGTTTTCTTTGTTGCAAAAAGTGTCACAATCACTGATTCCATGTGAATCTATTTGAAAAGTAGCAGATTTTCCCTCAGTTTAGTCTCCAGCTTGTCAGCAACAGTCGCAGCCCAGTGAGATACTGGCTCTAGGGAATGATCCTGGCACGGAGCTACATAGTCCAAAACCATCCTGTCAGCAGTGCTGCTGTGAGCATGTTAGTGTGCTGATGTTCCCATTTAGCTCAACGCTCTGCTGTGTCTAATCACGCTCTGATATATAGACAGGGAAGTGAAAGTGGAGATTACAGTCATTTCTATCAGGTGCATTTTGGTGGAACATTCAAGCGTAGCGGTGAAGTGCACAGGAGGACGCTGCAGACTGGAGTCTCTGCTGATGACGACAAGCAGCTGAATGCAGGACAAAAACACTCCCGAGTAGATCAGCATTATGAGTACATCTGCTGCTGAAAACAGCTTCTCGGAGCTGCTTTGTAAGCTTATGTTAACAGTACATAAAAATGAAAGCCTCTGCAACTTTAGATAAATATTTACTGAAAGTCTGAAGAAACTCTATCAGAACAAGCCCATTAGTGGTTGAAACAGTAATGTTGACCAGAAGCATCAGATGGAAATGATATAAGTGGTTGTGGAGATTTTTGTAGGAGAAATTTAACAAACGATGCATCATTAGAGTAATATTCTAAATATAGCTCACCAGGCTTGGATTCCACACCACTTGCTTCCTGGACTGGCCCACTCTTTCAGTGGGTGTTCCTGACATTATCGAGGCATTTCAGTTGTATATACAAACATCCTGCGAGCTAATCCCGAAGCTCAAATCCCCTGGACCAGATGTTGCAGCTTACACAGACAGTCCCGGGAAGAAATAATGACTATCATACCCTCCTTAATGAAGGGATTGAACTGAGGTGCACTCCCCGCAGCGTCTGGGAGCTCGTTCATGCTCAGCTGTGATTCACTGGGATTAAATCACAGCCTAATTTTTCCTGTCATAGTTCTTGATTCTGTTGAGACAGAAGTGCTGCTCAGAACTAGCCAAAGAGGAGGGAGTTAGAATAAAGTGAAGATAAACACAGAAGGAGTGATGAGAGGGAAGAAGAGATGGAGCAAAGACTGAACCATTAAACTAAAAAAACTATTCTCCTTTTATTTAAAAGCAAACCTCGTTTATTGAGGAGATTCTGCTGATAAATGAATAAAAACGACTTCCATCGATCCATAAAACAACAAATCTCAACCTAAAAGACAACAACTGCTGCAACGTCTGCATGGACGCGTGCTTTAAGGTTGCATTTAGTCCACCACTGCCCGTCGCTGAGAGGGTTACGGGTGGGTGATAATGTTTTTACCTTTGTGTTTAGCAACAGTATCTAATGAACCACTGAATGGAATTTAATGAAACTCTGAAGCTGTAAAGGTTAGATAAACACCTCCAGAGGGAATCTAAATCAAGATGGCAGCTACAGCTAAAAACGGCGGCTAATGCAGGACATAGGGTTGACATACGTGTATTTCGTATAAGTTAGCGATGCATCAAACTCAATATGAGTCCAAGGCTGAATTGGTTTTAACGCGTGTCTTTGATGACTTAGTTGGACTCTCAGTGATGCACGGCCCTCGTAGAATAGAAATTCTTGGTTTGCATCTTTCTCAACAAGCTCAAGACCCTCTGTAGTGATGCTTTAAGCGTCCCCTGAACAGTGAGACTTTTTCTTCTGCTCCCTACTCACTTCCTGGAGGGGAAGTGATGTTTCCACAAATACACAGTTTCACTTAACGGCTAACTAAATCAAGCCTGGATGAGCTCTATGTTTAGGACTCCATCTGTTTGATTGACCGCTGTCCACGTGAGATCAGTAAGTTCAGAAAAAAGTGCACTGAAGGAGTGTCAGGTGACCTCTGGGTGTCAGAAATCAGAACACAGTAAAACAGGAATGTCTCGACTCCGTCCATCAATTAAAAATCCCATCCGGTTGTTTTGCTGGGACTCAGATTAATGGAGGTTTACTGATTCAGCAGCAGAGCACACTCTTGTATCATATATTGTGTTGCACAGTGTGCTGAGAAACCATGACAGCATCACCACTACAACGCAGTCATTAAAAGCACGATGCTCTGGCAGCAGGGTTGGAGCGTTGCCATGCTGCCAGGGTGAGACGGTATAATGATACCAAACAACGAAGAGCGTGATTTCATTTGAGCCTGTGAGATGACAACGCTAAAGGTGAGCTGGAAACAGTGGAGGAAAGTTGAGGAAGTGGAGAAGCATGTGGCGGTAGGGGGGTGGATGGATGACTGGAGCGAAGGGAAGTAAATCGAGAGGGTGAGTAGTTGGCTGAGAAGAAGAACTACTTACCCTGACTCTGAGCTTTACTGGGGAAACAGGAAACAAGCGCCAGCATCACCAGTGGAGCCCACCAGCACCGCCTGACCTCTCCTGTCGACAACATCCTCACATCCAGCTGGCTACACCTGCACAGGGAGGGAAATGATCAGAAAATCCACTTTACCTCCAAACTACTAATCTGGAATCAGTTATTTATGCTTTACCCCCCCACCCCTATTCTATTTACAATTACAGAGCAGCAGTCTGGACTGACCACAGAGCCGCGGCCGAGGCTGCCGCCTACACAGAGCAGCGTGAAACGGTGGAGTTAAAGAGAAGATGAAGTAAGAGGGTCAGAACGTCTGAGTGACATCCAGAGAGGGAGCGCTTGATGGGTGTCACTATAAAACACAACAGCACCTCTCTTCTCCTCCCTCATCTCATCTCTCCTTTCCTTTACTCTTTTTGTTCTCTGTCTCCTCTCCAGCTCGCTGTCTGCTCACCAGTCTGTCACTCATCATTACAGGATGGATGGACACATTAAAGCAGTCCTGTCGTAAGTCTCTGAGGAACACACCTGGCTGGCAGCGGCATGAATAAAAGAGCGCAGGCAGCAAAATGCTGCATCATTAACCCTGGTGTCACTATAAAGAACAGGAAACTGGCTGCTTCCACTCAGAATGTGTCAAAAGAGCAGAAAAATGCCCGTGCATGTTAAATACTCCAGTAGCTTTGATTTTAACCAGCAACAGATCAGATGACAAATGCACAAAGATTAGCGTTGACTTACTCGATTTCAGACATTTGTTGAATCAAGAACTATTTTAAGACCTTCTGATATTTCTCCTCACTTCCAACCTCTTTTTTCTGGAGGAAGTGAAAACAAACTGGTTGTTAATGGTCCATGCGAATAAACCAGCTCAACTTTTCCCATCTTGCTGCTGACATGTTGCAGAAATAATGATATAATTACACTGGTCCAGCATGTTTTCCTGCTAAGGGAATCAATTAGTAAATGAAAACCAGACTTAAGGCTCACATTTGCTGAACATATAAAATAAACATTTGCAACATTAAAACAAAAACAACATATTTGTTTAAATAAAACTTAATTATGAATGAGATATTTCCCCCTAAGTCTGAAGTTGTTGCCTGCAGCTGGACTGTATTGATCTGCACACGCCTCCAGCTTACTGGTCTGATTAGAGTTTCCAGTGAGATTTCAGAGCTGGTTTCTGATTTCTGCTGCTGGGGAACAGGTAGACAGCACCTGAGATAGATTAAAAGGTTCGTCATACCTCTGTGTTCATGAATTCAACGCGTCCTTTTATCCCAAAAGAAAATCCACTGAACACCAAAAGAATCATCTGCTGCTGCCTCCCGACGCGCTCCTCTTCCTCCTCCTCTTCTTTTCTCACTCCTCCTGTCTTCGGATACTATGTGAGTGGAGGAGCGGGGGGTGTTTCTCTCCTCAGCCATCCCTCCCTTCGGCTGTTCCTCCTGGTCCCAACCCTCTCCTCGGTCTCCGACGGGGGGAGAGAGACGGAGCGGTGGCGCAGCGCAGAGTCTCCTCCTCGGCCATCAGACTCCTGATTCCAGATCAGCTTCAGCCCCGCGGGGCCTCACGTGCGCAAAACGACCTGTCAGATGGAACAGATCTGTGATCTGTAGCTTTAAAGGAAAACTCGTGTGTGTGTGTGTGTGTGTGTGTGTGTGTGTGTGTGTGTGTGTGTGTGTGTGTGTGTGTGTGTGTGTGTGTGTGTGTGTGGATGGCTCTGCGCGCTCGGAGCAGGTGTCTGATGCGCTTTGATCTTAAAGGCGCAAATGCAGAGGTTATAAAATTAAACTACAGATTTAATAAAACACAAAAATATTTAAAATATGAAATTTGAAGAAATTTTCTTTAATAACTTCAGAATTCTTTATTAGTTTGTTAAATAAAGGAAATTTAATTGTAATACAAATCAAAAGTGGTCGGATCAGATGCAGCAGAATTAAAACTCAACTTTTTGCTAAAAATTTCTGAAACACCAGAAGTAATTCACTGAATTATTATAATTTAACATCTGTTTTTAACCCTCCCGCATTAAGACCTCTAAAACTGTCTAATCCTATAATAATGAATGAAAACTTTCTACTTTTGCAGTTTTGATTTGAGGCAACAACAGCTTCAGTTTAATGCAAATTACTAATATTAATAATATATTTAGGTAAAAATAATGCAATGTAATAATGTTACACCTTTTCTTCAAACTATTTCATATTACTCAGATTTTTTTGTTTTACTATTTTTTTCTTGTTAAGTTCATTTAATGCTTCAGTGAGATGTGGGACTTTAGATGCTACCAGTGGGTTGAAGCAGGCAAAGGGAAACGAAGACTTTGTAACAAACAGCTGAATAAATCTCACCTTCTCAAGATCCAGAGAAAGAGCAGAATAACTCACTGCTGACCTGAAGCAAACTACTTCAAGTCCTTCCCTTTGGAAGGTGACACAGTCAGCTTCATCTTCAATGTCTGGCATATGATCTCACTCATACGGGCCATTGAGCTAAAGTGTTGATAGAATGTAAAGTAATAATAAATCCTGAGAAGCCTGGTGACACTGGCTGGGGTGGATGGTGGGAGAGGCAGCAGCAGAGGCGGACCAAGGCATACGCAAGTTAAGCGACTGCTTAGGGCCCCCGCATCACCAGGGGGGCCTCGAGGACAACATGCAAACTGCATCTCTCCAGCTGATATTCAAACCTGAGACTTTCCTGCTGATGAACCATGGTGCAGCTGCAGTTTTGAGTGTCTGAATGTTTCCAGGTCTCAGGATCAGCATCTTCTGGTTGTAGCTTCGTGTTTGTTGCACAGCTGGATAAAACTCTCGTTTTTGAACTTTCCACATGAAAAAAGCTCAGAATGCTGAAGTGTTTCTTTAAACTACAAACTGAGCGTTACAAAGAATCAGCTGTTCCCACCATTATCCTGAGGACAAAGAAGAGTTCAGAGTGTGACTCTGATCGTATTCAGCCTCTCTGCTGCTGGAGACGCTCTGTGACTTTGCCCTGAGGGGAGGAGGAGGAACGGGAGTCATGGGAAACAGAGGCTGGTGAAATGTGCCAGTTAAAACGCCAAATAACTTCCCTCCAGGTGTGTCAGTGCAACACACACACACACACACACACACACACACACACACACACACACACACACACACACACACACACACACACACACACACACCTTAACCAAACAACTGTCCAGATGCCATATAAGCCCTATAATCATGTGAGTAAGGATTGTTCTCCTCCTCCCTTTCCTCCTTCCTGCCGCCCTCCTCCTCTTTACCTGCTGCCCATTTGGAGCAGACCACACACCAAACAGGTTCAGCAGCAGTCATTATATACTGCTAAATGTCAGAATGATTTTTCTAGGCTGCAAAATCTTTCTCCTAGTTCCTGCTTCATGAGTAGATTTACTTTCCTTTTCCACGTTCTGATTTGTTTTGCTTTTAGATGTTCCAGCTGCTCGTATATTTAATATACTTAGAGTTCAGGGATCTAAATGTAATAGAATGAAGTCTAATCAGTCTTCCACTCTCTGGGCCTGACGACATCGAGGAACTGCTGTAATGGTTGTTGTTGCCAAGTGTCATCACACTGAAGTCCAAAAATATCTCAAAACTTGAAGAAAGACAGAAATCAACCTCAGAATATTTTTCATTAAAACAGAAATCTCTGTTTTTGAAAGCTAATCCCAGGAAATGTTTTATTATAAAAGAGTTGAAAAGTTATTTTGAAATCCATCAGAGCTGAAAAGTCATGAAGAAACAAATTTCTACAGAATTTTGCAAAAAAAAAAAAGAGCAAATGAATGTGAACTAAATATAAAAACGATTTATTTTTGTCCATAATGAGCTTGTTTGGCTGAGACAACAGACAGCTTTTCTGGATGATAAGCTGCTGTGATTCATTGTGTTAGAAATGTTCTGGTTTGAGGGGATTGTGACGCCTCTCAGGCTCAGCAGCTCACAGATGTCGATGCGCTCATGAGCTATGCATCATATCAAAGATGTTGTAAGGTCAAATGTCTGAAACCTGATGCTGAATTGTTCCGTTCTCAGTAATACTTACCGACGGTCCCAGCTGTGGCTCCGATGGAGGCTGCATCCATCCTATTTGTGGAGCTGATTTCAGCTCCATGAGGTCCAGCTGTGAAGCTTCATCACGTTTTTTAAACAGCTGGTACTCTTACCCCTTCATGATAAAGAAAGTCTCTCAGACAAGAAATGTTTACCACTAAAATAAATAAAGGTCTGTTGCCACAAGAACGTTGGAGACCAGCAAGTCTGTAGGAAACTTGGTTTGATCCTCCAACAACAACAACATGGATGTTTTACTAGATCTGGGACAGATCTCATGTGTGTTTACTATGTGGCTGCTGGAGACAGATGAATGTCCCTCTGAGCTGCAACAAGCTCAGGTTGTTCCTCTATAACCTGGCAACAGTATATTGAACCAAAACTTTGAACTGATGCAACTGTAAGTTAAGGTTGAAAGGAAAGTGCACTCCCGTTAGACTGTGTTGATAACAAGCAGCTAATATGAGGGCAGCAGCAGATCCAGGTGATGGCAGCCCACTGATTAATCCCATCAGTTATTAGGGGACTCATCATCTGGTTCCTGCTCTGCTGCTTCAACAACACCTCTGGGTCAACATGCATAATACAAATTTAGAAGGAAAACTATATGAAACTTGCTACTATCAGGTATATAGATTAAACGTTTTAATTAATCCACATTTCTAATCTTAGAAAGTTTTTTTTACATTTGGAAACTCTTCTCTGAGCCTCTATGAAGCACATGAACCTTTGTTGGGGCTCACAATGACCCAGGAGCCTGATAAATGGCCAAATAGAACCACATAATAAAGCCCTACAATGGAAAGACCGGTTTGCCCCGCCCACTCAGCCAGGATGTGAATATTAAGGAGCCGTGTGCTGATTGGCTGTTTTACCCAGAAGGCTCTGTAACTCTGTTCTGTGAGGATGTTTTTGGGGAGAGGTGCATGAACGATCAAGGTGGTGAGCGTCCTGCTGGCCGATGTGCTCGGTGGTGGTGGGGGTGGGATTGTGGATAAACACGCAGTGATGGGACCGTCTAGCAAAGCCTGCTGAACGAACAAGGATGACAAGGACCACAGGCTGTGGATCTATCTGGTATTCAGTTGTCTGGATATTCCCAGTACACCATGGTGTATTGTTGTTTTCCTCTCATCCAAAAATGACCTTAGCACTCAGTCAGGCTAGCGTTAGCTTTAACTCAGGCTATCGTTCATGTTTTTAAGACCAGGCTCCAGACTCACCTTTTACTATAGCTTTTAGCTGAACTTTACTTTAGCCTGTTTAACTAGCTTTAATATATTTAATAAGTGTTTAATTATTCAGCCTTTTACTTATATGGCATATTTATCATTTTTAATATATTTAATTAAATTGCATGTTTTTACTTGGTTATCTTTTATCCATGTGTTTCACTTAGTCTTTTATTCATCCAGTGTTTATTCTTGACTTGATTTTATATGAATAATTGAACTTGTTCTTCGGTTCTACCAGTGATTCCTGTGAGGGGGGCAAATGCCCCGGGAGCAGTGGTCAGCTGTGGCCGCCTGGGTGCTTCTCGCGGCTCCTCTGGGTGCCCTGTGGCGGCGCTCAGGCTGCTGCTGCCGGTGCAGTTGGCTCCTTTCAAGGTGTTTCCTTCTTCTTTGTTGCCTGTTTCATCTGCACTCAGCCAGTTGTCCTTTCATTGTAGCATTTAAGTGTGTGTGTGTGTGTGTGTGTGTGTGTGTGTGTGTGTGTGTGTGTGTGTGTGTGTGTGTGTGTGTGTGTGTGTGTGTGTGTGTGTGTGTGTGTGTGTGTGTGTGTGTGTGTGTGCATGGTGTTGGAAAGGAGATATAGAAGGGATCTTGCTTTTTAAGCACTCGCTGCATGAAAAGTGTTTGATAAATAAAGTTTGATTTGATTCAGAGTTTTTATACTGGTGAAACTCGTAAAATTAGTCCTTACAAACCCAAACCCTTCTCAAATAGAAAGCAGATTGGAATAAATACATCAAAATGTAGAAAATAATTAAATAAAGAAGTAAAATAAGTTTTGATATATGGCTACAATGTCACTTGGGTTTGTCAAATTTGATTATATCACTCAAGAAGCAATTTTGCAGATGCTTGAAATGAGCTGTGACACTAATCTATCAGACAGACTCATTCCATGCAAATCCAGATATTTCAGCCTGTATTTGTTATAGTTGTGATGATTGTGGCTACAGCTGATGAAAACCCCACATTCAACATCTCAGACAATCAGAATATTGTGAAAAGGTTCAATATTCTAGACTCAAAGTGTCACACTCTAATCAGCTGATGAATCCAGAACACCTGCAGAGGGTTCCTGAGCCTTTAGATGGTCTCTCAGTCTAAACTGGATTACTGACATAAATGGACTTTTGCACCTTATTCTAATTTTACAAGTTTCACCTGTATGACTGACTGGAGTGGGTTAGGACGTGCACGTGTAAGCTTATGACATGTTAAACCAGCTTTCCTCAGAACGAACCGTTTCACCCTCACCTTTACATCCTTACTAGTTAACGGCACAGGCTAATGCTATGCTACATTAGACGCCCCAAGCTGCCTTTATTCAACAACAACAAGGTAAATAACTCTAGGAAACCTGAAAGATATATGAATCTTCAGATCTGCAACAATCATGTTGGCTAAAGTTGAGCTATGCTCCAACAACAAAAGGACCACTTAGTAAAATCGTCCTCATCTGCACAGCTCAACAAACGGTTAACCCACTGAGGAGCAGCACCAGCCATGTTTGATTTTCCACAGGATCAAAACGTTCCTCTTGTTCACCTGTGAGAGAGATTTCAGATCTTTGGACTTCTGAGAGCTCGCTGCTTGGCTTTGTTCTGACAGTGCAGAGGTGTTAAATAGCAGACAGGGACATTAATATTACCAACCCAACATCATAACATCTGGCCTCAGCTATATGGACTCAGCTGGTTTTGAAAATCACTCTAAAAAGTAAGAGAGATTATATTTTAGGAGTTTTGTCTTTATAAATGTTACTGGACTTATTTTCTTAGTTAAAAAAATGAACAGTTGAAAGTGAAAAGAGAGACGTTGTCAGCTTGTAGAGGTTCATGTGAGCTGTAATCACTCTCCAGCTCAGATAACATCACTTTGATTGGAGAAAAACCCTCACATGACAAATAAAATACCATCAAAATAATCAGCCTTTTTCTGTTTTTAAAGGCTACTGTTAAGGATTTGTGATGCTATGGATGACTGAGTTAACATGCATTTATACGATCCATGACAGCATCATTTTAATGCACCATGGGTCCACCAGAGGCCATTTCAGAATCACCGTTGACCCTTTGAGGACAATATTTAACATCACTGTGTCCATTTTCTAACAAGCTGAGCTTTTTATTCAAGTTTATTCAATAAAACTCTTAAAAATGTTGTTTCTCAGAGAGAATTTTTGACTTTTTTTAACCGAACTGCTGAAAATGAAAGAGGTTTAAAGCTGTTCACCAACCCACCACCTGAGAAGCGTTTGGCAGGTGGCGAACGCCTCTACGTGCTGTGACCCGCCCTGATCCGCTCGCCCACGGGGGGAGAGGAAGTGAAGGACAGGAGACACTTCACCTAAAAACACTGTAATCAGGTCTCAGAGGCACTCAGCCCACCGGCCGGAGAAAGAACCAGGCATGAAGGGTTTTCATCGACTTTTCAGTTTTATTTAATCTGAGCTTCACCCTCGCTGGCAGCGAGAAGCTAATTAAACTGTTCCACTGTTCCTGTTATTACAATATTTGCTCTGTCAAAAAGTAACATATCATGTATTAAAAAATAATAATAGCCTGAATCCTTGTATTTTTGCAGAAGAGGGGATTGTAAATCCTCAGAGAAATGAGCAAATAACCACCTGGAGGTGATGATTGCTTTAGTCAGGTCTGAGACGACTAAACTAATCAAAATCCATCAAAAAGGGAGTTCCAAACGTTCACTTCAAAACTGAAAATGAATTTATATATAAAACCTTTCATTTAAACAGCTTTTTGAATATGTTATATGAACTACTGAATCACTGCAGTCGGTTTCTTCTTCTTCTCTTTATCGTTCACTAAAGCACAAAAAGTCCAGCGGGCTGTCGGGTTTCTGCTTCATGGCTTTTAATTTCCTGTGTGTGTCTGTATACCGACGCCAAATGGCTGCCTGGACTGAGAGATGAATGGGTGGAGGCAGAGCGAGGGTCAGCTAGCTTATCAATGGATGTGTGAGGAAAAAACATCTAGTCAGATGATTAAGCTACAGTGACTTATAACAGAACTGTTGTAGGATCATAGATATGCATCACACAGACAGGGGAGTGAAGCTGTTTGATTTTAAACTTCTGCAGACCAATCACACAGAGGCATGCCTCTGTCTCAGCAGGACTCCATCGGGAAGCTGTTTCGGAATAGTTCAAAGCTCCAAACTCCTCAAATAGTGAATCTGAAGGGTTTTGATGACATCTGTGGGAAGCTGCTCTGATCTCTGGAGACCCCACTCCCACAATCAGCAGTTCAAGGCTCTACAGCCGTGGTGCTGCTGCTAATGTGTTGGTAGAGAGCTACAGAAGGAAGAAGTGCAGCTCTTCTTCATCTCTATTCTCTCTGTGTTCATTCAAGACACGGCTGTTATCGATGAGATCTCCATCAGCTGGCCTGGATGAGACTGCTCCATCAGAAACAGACCTTCTGCACACAAAAGAATGAATCCTAAGATGTTGGACGTGTCTCACTGATGACCGTTGGACACAAACGTCTGAAGCAGCAGATCTTCGCACGTTTGGTCTTCAACGTGTGCAGCTGAGGATAAAGAAGGTTTAGCAACATCAGGTTTTTAATGTCATGTAGAGGTTTAGTCTCATCAGGCCGTGTTACCATGGTAACGTGGGCTGAAACCTGAATAAAAGAAAATAAAATAAAAGCAAGGCAGATGGTGAGCGAGTCTCTTGTCTCGGCTCGTTTCTAAAGGTTAAACACTAACGGAGCTCTTTAGGGTTTCCTTCACAGCTTCTCCTTATCCCAGAGTTTGCTACTGAACTTTACTAAACCAGAGATAATCTTGTTTGTGCACGTTTCACTTGAGTAATTAAGGTGATTTATTCTACTTTTGTTTCCTTTTTTCACTGGATTTCAGTTTCAGTATTTTTGACTTGTTAAATGGTAAATGTCTGTATTTGTAAAGCTCCTTCTCAGGGTTCTACAGCCCCCCAAGGCGCTTCACAACACAGTCAGTCATCCACCCATTCACATGCTGGTGGTGATGAGCTACGATGTAGCCACTGATGGAGGCGAGACTGCCGAGCACTGGCACCACCAGCCTTGCCGAAGGACACAACAGCAGCATTCTCTGCCGGGAGCCGGGATCGAACCTACAACCTTCTGATTGCTGGACAACCCGCTCTACCTCCTGGTCTACTGCTCAGTGTAACAGCGATGTTTTCAAATGTCATTTTAATATTATCTGTACAACATTTTTCTGTCATATTTAAGAACTGATCTCAGATCTGCTGCTATGTAAGATCATTTATCATCAGTGAGAGATTGTTTCTCTTTAAATAAACACCTCACATGTATTGTATTTATGCTTTTAAAGAAAAAAGTTGCACAGTCCCTTTATATTAAAGAGCTCCAGATTTATGGGTCATCATAAACTTTGTTTTGAAGTTCTGCACGGTCAGCTAAGAAAGCTTTTATTTACTCAGCCCCATGCTTATAGTTGATATAAACTAGGCTACCCCACAAGGCTGAGGCAAACACCACTGACCACAAACCAATCCATTAAACGGCTTTAGAATGTAGAACCAGAACCTCACAACAACAGCTTCTTCTCATCGCTTGCTGTCCAACATTACAAAGCCCTCTCATAAAAAACTGGCCTAAGTCTGTTTTTGATGTAAATCCCTCGTCTTGCACACTTTGCATATTAGCACTTATATGTATATATTATTGATTCAGTTGTATCATGGTTAATGTTTGCACGTTTTTCAGTTTGTGAATCTCTCTGCACCAAATTTTAAGACAAACTTCTTGTTTGTATCAATGTGGTAAAAAAACTGAATCTGATTCTAAAAGAGAGAAGTGTTAAGTTCACTGCTGTGAAGCATAAGATCGCCCCCTTTTGGTAGCTGAGAGGTGGTGCATCAGCCTAAAGTTTTGAGTTTAATCTGGATTATCAAACCCTTTTTAAATTTCGGCTGTGAATTCAGTTTTTCTCACATAATCAGAACTTTTGTTTACAGCCACACTGACTCCAGATCTCTCCCGGTGTTCCTCCACCGCTCAGGATGATGTGAACTGAATTTATGAGGCAGGAAAACATTCGTAGTGTTTGTTTAGACTGGAAGGTGAGAAAATAAAGCTAATTAAACAAAGCAAACACAAGATTAAAGTGTCTACTAGGGATGTTCTTGCTTCTCTTTATTATCTTTACATTTCTGATGATTGTGCAGATTTCAGTCAGCACTCGTTTTTACTGTTTAAATTTTATAGGTTATCATTTTAGCAGGTTAAATCTGTGCACACCATCCTCTCGTAGATACAGAAACAAAAAGTCTGGAGGTCAGAAGAGACAAAGACTTCACTGACATCATCGATCGATAAGATTGATATGGTTCTAAAGTCAGATCTGATGATAAGCTGAGGAGGAGGAGGCAGAGGCGCTTCTGTAGATCAGCATCCATCTGATTGGAAATCCTTTCCTAACTGGTGAAAATACGACCAAATATGACTAAACATGACAACGGCAATATTTAAGAGTGTGAAACTGTTATTCAGTACAAACGGAATGTTATGGAAACATCTAAATAAAGAAGAGTTTGTTTTGGTCTAAAATCAGACCACTTGAGGTGCTTTAGTGTCAAACCTGCAGCTACTTATTTCCATCCTAAATTTAGCATTTTAGCTTCAGAAATGTTTAAGTCAAGAATTAGTCTGCAAAAATCATCAAGCTGGAGATCAAGACAGTTTATTGCGAGACATTTAGATAAAAACATTTACATGTTGATGTGCTACAGGAATCATTCTACACCAGTGGACTTTATGAACTTAACAGTTTGTTAGTTTTTACTGAAAATAGTCGACTGAAAAAAATCAACAATAAATAAATAAAAAATGGAACCACTGTTCTTACATCAGTAAGAGCAGAACCTCAGCCCAGATTATCACCTGCTCACGGCACTGCAGGTTCCTGTCCTTGTTACTCTGAACTCCAGACCAGGATCCAGATTAGATGTCAGGTCTCATCGTGTGAGTGTAGGTAAATTGGTTTGGCCTGCTTCCTGAGGCGCTGCTGAGCTCGCAGCTTCCTCCCTTTCTGAGTGGCCAGTCCCAGCGGTGGGAGGTACGACTGCAGGCAAGGGATTGGATCAGAACACAGTTTTGTCAGAAGAAACACGTTTAAAAAAAATCATTTATTCCCAGATTACTTACTGCTCTTGGATACGGATTCCTGTAATGGAGACCTGCAAAAAATAACCAGCAACAACTGTGAACAATGGCCGAAAACAAGTTTGCCAGCTTTAGTTACAAAAACTATTGAATATTTATGTTATTTATCTTGTTTATCAAATGTAATACTGGCACACTTTGGCTGTTTTCTTGCTAAGGCTATAAAAACTGTTTCAGACTCAAAAAAAAAAAAAGAAAATGCACCATTATGAACCTGAGTTGGAAAGCTGAGAAAGCATTAAACTGAATCATCATTAAGCTAAAGATGGTGAAAGCATTTTGGATGACTTGGGATTTCATTTCCCTCTGGGGTTACTTAATTATTTTTTAATTGAATTATAATTTCCTTGATTTTTACCTACAATAATAGTTTATGTGCTTCAAAATGGTTCTGAATAAGTGAAACAATAAAAAAAACACGAAATAAAAAACATCTAACCATACTCATGCTATGTTGCATTAGAAATTTATTAGCACAATCTTGCAGAATCTCTTCATCATACCTATTTCTATCCTTGCTTCACATTCTTCTATACACCTCTGTATTGATTCTTCATCTGTGAGCTAAAAGAAAACAAAAACACAAACAGCAAAGTATTATTCTTAAAACTACAACAGACCTGTGAGCCAGGTGCCGATGTAACAAACCTGTTGGTTCTGTCGGAAGAGAGTGCGGGCTTCCTGCACGATGTACTTCCTTTCAGCCTCCGTGTCATTTTCAACGCCGCTCTGTGCCTGCCAGGTCCGAGCGGCGCGAAACACACGTCTGTAAAGACACAACACTGTGCTGCGAGTGGACGCTGCCATCAGATTGAAACCTGGGGAGAAAAAGATAAGAGTTTTTTTTTAAAGAATGTCAATATTTTACTGAATTTTATCATCACACATAAAACTCTTGCAACACAACTGTAGAGTAATTTTGTTGTTGAAACACACTACACTTCCCTTGGGAAAGACATTATCTGGAAGGTTGCATATGTTGCTCCAAACCTGCTTATATGATCATTAGTAACAGCAAAAAATCACAAATGAGCAACTATCAGACTTTGTAAATGACGTACCCTTTTATTGTTTGTTTGTTTGTTTGTTTATTAGTGGTAGCTTAAAATGAACTATTTAGCCATCCTGTAAATCCAGACTTCAATGACAGAGAAGCAGCCTATCAAAATCCAAGTGGAATGAAGAAAAATCTAATCAAACATCGGAGTCCCAGTGATGGTAAAACTGGATGAGTCTTATATAAACAATGAATCAGCTATAAATGTGCAGAGAAAACTCAGAAACATTTAAATTTAGATGCAACTTAGAGATTAGTCTTTATATATCCAGAACTGATTCACTATTGTTTTTAATAATTTTATCTGAAGTGTTGCTAAAATACGGTGGCTAATGTTTTAGCATGTTTTTCTTTTCTAAAACAAACACATTTGGCCAGACAAGCTAAGTACGATAGTGTGTTGGTGAGAAATAACCGGAAACGAAACTAAATAGCAAAATTAATATTAAATAGTTGTTTTCTGTTTGGATATACTGAAACCTTTAGAGAAAAAATGACATACCGGTTTTATTTGAAGTGACATCGACGTTTGAAGTATTAACATTGACGTCGCTTGATGATGACGTATATTAAAAAACTAAAACTTTATTGAACAAAAGACGTTGACAAAATAATGTCCACACGTGTTTTATGGTTTGTGGTGAAATAAATGAAAAACCCTTTAATGTAATTGGGGCGAAACTATATCCACGGTAGACTTAGAGGGATTTAATACATTAAACTAAGTTATTAATAAGTAATATAAAATAAATATATTTAGTTACTAAATGTTACCAGCATGTGTTTGTTGTTTAAAATCAATGTCAGATATAAAACTATTAGTTCTTAGTTAAATGAAATTTTAAATTATATACATTATGGGCAAAACAGAAGATAAGTGAAACGTAATTAAATTTTAAAATAACAAATGAAGGTAACACATTCTCAAATCGCTGTTATTCACAAAAAAGCTTTAGTAACCTTCCAAAAGATAACATATTCATGTTAGAGCAGACCAACATAAGTACAGAGAGTGTTTAACCCTGAATGTAATATTAGAAAAATATATTTTCTGTGAGAACAGGCCATCTGGATGCTAGAAACTAGCCTGGCAAGCCATCCTATATATGTGAATATATACAAACTTTGCAAGGCAAGAATTTTCACTAGGCTGATAAACTTACTCATTTAACAGACATAATGTGACATAACTGTTCTGCAGGGAAAATAAATGTGAATGTATAATACATGAAAATAAATTGTTTTTTCCACATTTCATCAATTTCTCTGATGCTTTGCTCATAATTAATTAACATTGTGGATGTTTACAAACTGTGATTAAAGCATCAATTTTACCTCTAAGATATTAAATCTGTCTTAATATTACTGTTTTTTTCCTGACAGATTAATGTGTCATTTTTCCAAACGTAATGCCCCCCCAACACACACACACACGCACGCACAAACACACACACACACGCACGCACATGCACGCACACACACACACGCACACACACGGAGGGATAAAAGGTTGGCAGTCCTGCATTATGTATGATTTCCTTTTGAAGAACTGACACAACACATTACATTTCTGAAAATGAAATATTTACATTAAAATTGTGTTTTTGTTATTTTGTTACTATTACTTCTGGTTAAAGACCACAAAATGAAACTTTTAATGATGGAAATTCACTCCATTAAAATGTAAAAGGATTCATTTCAGGGATTCCAGGAATATTGTTATATTAATGAACTATGACTGAGTAATAGACTCTTCATGAGAATGAGTTCTCAATCGACTCATCTGGTTAAATAAAATAAGAAAATCTTCATCACCTGTACACACTTAAATTACTTGCAAACTATCCCTCATGACAAGGGTGCTCTTATCTAGTATACACACTGCCCAGCCAAAAAAAAAATTGCCACCTGGATGTAACTAAGCAACCATAGGAGCCTCCTATTGGATAATTACTGCAAGTTATTTAACCCCAACTGGTGCAATGAGCTGCTTCTCATTTCTTAAACAACCATGTGGAAAGACACATCTGGTGGTCGTGGAACAGATGTTAGTCTGTGTGAGAAGGGTCACATCACTGGCATGCATCAAGCAGAGAAAACATCTAAGGAGATGCAGAAACGACTAAAACTGGGTTCAGAACTGTCCAACGCGTTATTAAAAACTGGTGTGATGAGTCCAGATGGAGCCTGTTCCAGAGTGATGGGTGCATCAGGGTAAGAAGAGAGGCAGATGAAGTGATGCACCCATCATGCCTAGTGCCTACTGTACACGCCTGTGGGGGCGGGGCTATGATCTGGGGTTGCTGCAGGTGGTCAGGTCTAGGTTCAGCAACAGGATGTGCTCCAAGAATGAGGTCAGCTGACTACCTGAATCTACTGAATGACCAGGTTATTCCATCTTCCCTGATGGCACGGCCATATTCCAAGATGACAATGCCAGGATTCATGGGGCTCAAATAGTGAAAGAGTGGTGAAGGGAGCATGAGACATCATTTTCACACATGGATTGGCCACCACAGAGTCCAGACCTGAACCCCATTGAGAATCTTTGGGATGTGCTGGAGAAGGCTTTGTGCAGCGGTCAGACTCTACCATCATCAATGCAAGATCTTGGTGACACATTAATGCAACACTGGATGGAGATAAATCTGGTGACGTTGCAGAAGCTTATTGAAACAACGCCACAGAGAATGTGTGATGTAATCAAAGCTAAAGGTGATCCAACCAAATATTAGAGTGTGACTTTTTCTTTTGGTGGTGACTTTTTGCTTTAGCCAGTCAGTGTGTGATGTTCTAGTGATTATAGAAGTTATAATATAAACAATGGACCCAACAAACTGCATTTGATGATGAAATTGTAGCAGTTTCAGAGCATTTTGCCAACATCCCCAGATATTAGATAAAACATTCATTTTAATTGACTTTTACATTTCCTGTGAATCACACAAGAACAATGTGAGAACCCAGCCTGGGGTCGAAGGTCAGGTTTTCCTCAGAGGAAACACACGTGAAACCTGAGACCTAAGAAAAGCAACCACAGACTCAGAATCAAATCAGGTTGTTTACTGAACACTTTAATACAGTTGAACACTGAACCTTTGAGCTTATGATGACCTGAAACCCAACAGTCAATTCCTGAAAGCAGAGAAAACCTCCTGGAAAGTCCAGAGAGCCATTTGTCCCTTTGGTTATGAAAAACTAAAATATAAAATCTACAACAATGTGGAAGATGGCGGTAGTTACATTCTTTAGACCATCCTTGTGCTATTTACAGTATAGATCTGTTTAAAACTAACCCACACAGCAGGTTTAAGGCAGGATGGATATGTTGTCTCGTTAGTAACAGGTGAGTTTTGTTTACAGCTGATTGTACCGGGTTGTTCCACCAGTATCACATCTGTATGGGTTACTGAACAGAAACAGCAGCTTAACAAGATCTCTGCTTGAAATAAAGAGAATGATTGTCAGAAGTTTTAATGCAAAGTTTCAAGAAAGTTCACTATGATTAGCAGCTAAAGAAAAACGTAAGGCAAAATGATTTAAACAGTCTAAACCCTGTTTTCAGCCAACACAGCAGCACAAGCCCCTCCTACCATTCATACAGGTCAACATTAGTTCTTTTTTCTGCTCATCATCACTTTTTGTCCCAGACATTTTATCCCAAAAGTTAAAGAACATATGGAGTTTAAAACAGAAACATCAACCCATACATTAGCTGTTACAGACCAACAGAATAATTACTTTTACTTTTGTCTGTGGAGTGGTGATATTTCCTCTTCCCCTTCACGGATTTGTGAAAAAGTGTCATTTATTAGTTAAAAAGACTGAAATGTCCAATATTCCCCTCCTGCAAGTCAACAGCAGCAGGAAGTGCTGTGGAGTAAAAATAAAACATATTTACAGCAGTCATGCCGTTCTGAATAAGACACCCAACAGGAAGAAGACTAAACTGGACTCATTTCCTATGACAGTTTATTTATAAAGCTACTGAGTAAAAGAATATCTTGTTTTATCTTCTTCCACTTTATTATTTAAGATCTTACCAGTTTAAACTGAGACATGAACACACGGATGTTTTACCCCAAACAAGCAGGTGGAGGATTAGAGCAACACTAAGCAATGGTTTTCTTCCATGTTAGCATGTTTATGCACATATTTCCTCTAAAGAGTCATTTTTGTTAAAATGAAGGCATGAAACTTTGAATTTGTTTATTTTTTCTTATTATGGTCTTAAGGATTTCCATGAAACTTGATGAATTTTCTAGGTGAAGGTTCTCAGTCATCCAGGTCATAATCCAGAGGGTTCAAATGAAGGCAACTGGACTTCTTTGGTTCCTTGAAGACGTTTGACTTCTCATCCGAGGAGCTTTGTCAATTCTGACTGGACTCACATCACCCACTGGAGCACAAAATGTCAGTTATCAGGACTCTACACCACCGGGCTGAGAATATTCCCACAAAAAATGCAATATCATCCGACCAGCAGCCAAAAGGGAGTTTTGGTTTGTAAACGAGAACACGCCTCTTCAATAACAGAAACACCTCCTTCTTCTTATTTGCTCCAGAATCGTTACCTCACATCTGGTCTCAATCAATCTTTCAAAATAAGATAGTGATACTTTTGATTATTGCAAAATATATATATATATATTTCTAAATAAGCCTTTGTGAAATCAACTAAGAAGTCTGGAAAGAAATCCTCAGCAGCAAAAAGCAAAGGAAAGGACAACAGGTGCAAAGGCGCCATCATTCCATACGTGGCAGGAGTCTCAGAGAAACTAAGAATTTTCTCCAACCACAACAACCTAGTTAACTTTAAACACAACAACATCCTCAGACAGAAATGTCCAAAAGACAAGACCCCCAAACAGCTTAGCGGCGTTGTTTATGCAGTCCAATGCAGTGAGGACTGTCCAGACGTTTACACAGGAGAAACCAAACAACTACACAAGCACATGGCTCAACACAGGAGAGCCTCCTCTTCAGGTCAAGACTCTGCAGTCCACCTACACCTGAAGGACAAGGGTCACACCTTTGAAGATGACAAAGTCCACATTCTGGACAGAGAAGATAGATGGTTTGAGAGAGGAGTTAAGGATGTGCCTCTTTTATAAAACAATGCCGCCAATTTGCCGCAATGCAGAGGCAGCATCTGGGAGCCTACGGTCGTTTAGAAGAGCTCAGACCTCGTGTCCTTTTTATAAAAGATTACACAATGGCGGTATAAAGGCGGTATGGGGGCGGTCTCTGCGCTGTCACGGACTTCTGTGTATCTTGGACATAACTTGATTTTTATTGCGATCAAAGCTGCACTCGTTAAGTTTTTTCACAAGCAGCTCCTACAGGTGTCTGTCCTCCACAGTCCCCGTGAGCTGTCTGGTGATCTGAGCTCCAGCTCCAACAGAGAGAATCTCCTGGAGCTCTGCATCGCTCCAGTTTATCATCTCAGCTGATTCTGTTTAAAAAAGCTAAACTTGCCCGTGTTTACTTTCATTTTCAATATAGTTTCTAGCCGGAGCTTGGCAGTAACTCCCCACATGATCATGACACCACCCTCTGTTGCGCCAAGGCTTAATGTGCTTTAATAAGTCTGGCGTTGCGGCAATATTAATACCAAGCGTGGCGGCACTAATGCTGCAAAATTCCTGCATCGCCACTCCGCTACGGCGCATTCATAAGACACACTGTTGCAGAAATATTACACTGATTTGCCGGCATGATGTGTCTTATAAAAAGGGCTTTATGTCAAACAGGAAAAAAACTACATTAAATAAATGAGGAGGTCTCAGGTGTCACATTTCCAGCTCCTATGATGCAGCTCTGAACCTAATTCCCAAACAGTTTCAGTCTATAGTTTACACCCTCCTGCATCTAATCAACACAATTCCAGCACAATAGAGCCTAGCGACTCCAACGACTCATCAGGAGGATGGGAGGAGGGGTATTCATAGGTAGTTTCTGCTCGTTAAGCAACAACAGACAGCTACAGCTTATAAGCTTGACTCTCCCATATTCCAGTCAGAACTGACAAAGCTCCTCGGATGAGAAGCCAAACATCTTCGTGAAACCAAAGAAGTCCAGTTGCCTTCATTCAAACCCTTTTGGATTAATGAATTTTTGAAGAAATATGCAAAAGGTAGGAGAAGCATTTACTCATTAAAACTGTTCTGATGGGGACTGTTGCTGGAGCTGAAATTATATTTGATTCCATCAAAGGTTAAAGCTATATAAAAAATGTTTTATTAATAGAAACACATTTAAACATGTGTGGCTGATATCAGTCTCCCCCATCCTGATCCGCTCAAGCTGATTTAGTCCTTTATGAGTTCATATACACAAGCTAAATAAACGTTTTCCAATAGAATTCAATTAACAGAATTATACGTGTTTAGGACTTCATCTTTAGGATTTTCTCCTGAAGCTTGAAGCTAATTCTCTCACTTTTGCATCAATGGATGGATAAATGGGTGATTCTTTACCTAAACTACAATGTTTTAGAGGTGCAGCGGCATGTTTCAGATCAGAAACATTCACATTTTCTACTAAAAGCATTGCTTTGTGTTTGAGATTTTTTTATTGTCTAAAAATAGATATCAAGCATGAAAATGTTAATCACGTTGCTTTTTTACTGCTGAACATAAATCTACTTTGGCATCATCTTATAGCTGTTCTAGGTTAACTTGGCACATGGCAGGAGCAGAATGGATCTTTTTTACATTGATCATTTTTCCTCTGATCGAGGTGGAAAAATAAAAATGTGCATCTTCCTGTTAATTCCAGCAGAGGGCAGTGTGGGGCGGTAAATGAGTACGGGTTACTTTCTGCAGCCTTACTGGGGCAGAGGTCACTGCATGCTTCCATGAAACATTCATGTCCGTTATTACAGCTTTACCGTTGACTTGTTCCTCTCAGGTATCTGACGCTGTGACCAACCTCATGACCCGGAACACAAACAGGAATACGTGGATGTTTTCTCCATACAACTGGAGTTTTCTCCTCAAGAATGGCTTAAAAAAGAGGTGGATTACAGATGTTGTCTCGTTTCTTATAAAAGAAAAAGTAAAGGTCGAGTCACTGACAGCCTGGTCCTCCAACATCCGCCTCGTCTCAACAGGAGAGAGGGAGTCGTGTCGTCCACGTTCATCTGTCCATGTGCTTCCAGGTCAGGAACTATCGATCCACGAGTCAAACCTGCATCTCCTCCATCACCTCCATCACTATCGTCCTGGGTCCAGTCAGGATTAGGTTACTGACGGTCCGGTAGTCGTGGCAGAGGACATTCAGTCCATTCACAGCCACAACAAACTGACACACCTGCAGACACAAGGACAGACAGGAGAGATGATGAAAACAGTTTTTTACCTACGAATAATTGTTTTACATTGAGGAGCAATTCCTCAACAGATAAAAATGTGTACACACATTAGATTAGCAACAGATTGAGAAACGATGGCGTAAAAGTGAAATCTTAAAGATCACATATTTAACATGTGATGAAATATTTCATGATCTTGCTCAATCTGTACTTGGAGTTCAGGGTGTGAAGGAAGCCCAGTGAAAATTTAGCTCAACGTCTGTAAAACGAACTCAAACATTTTTGCACTCAATTTGCTTAAATTGTGTAAAATATTGTAAAAAAAAGGCACAACAAAATAATAAAAACCAAGTTAAAAACAAGCTAAAACAAATCACTCACAACAACCCTAGGGAGTACAGAACAAAAGTCAGATAACAAAAACAACTAAAGTATCTCATAAACAGTACGCAGCCTTGAAGAGGCCAGTTTTTAGTTTAGATTTGAAGATGGGAGGGAGTCAGAGTTATGGCAGAGAATTCCAGGCAGGGAGCAGAGCAACAGAAGGATCTGAGGCCATGGAGGTACGATGGAAGGATGGAGCAGGAAGGTGGGCCGAGGATGATGATCATTAGAATCCATCAAGTGAAGATTTTGCACACAAATAATCAAAAAAGCAAACATGCACAGGTGATAATTAAAAATAATGAATCCAACACAGAAAAGCTCAGTTTTTCAGTTTGATCCGTCGTTGCAGCCAGCTCATTTACAGCTGTGATCCTCACAGGAAAAAGCCCCTTTCACCGTTTTAGCTTAAAGGGTTAGGGTTAGCGGACGTTCTTTACTTCCGGGTGGATCATCTAACCATTGGTCCACATGACTGTCAATCATTCTGGTGAAGCTAACGATAGGCCGTTGTACGTGCTCGCTCCTGGCTGGGTTAGTTTTCAACTGAAAGAGAAGGTTGGGCTGTCGCCGGTTTTCTCCTCAACTGAAATTCAGAAACATCGTATGCATTACCTTTAACCTTCAAAGGGTTTTTATTCTAGGTGTTTAGTTTAGTTCTAAAACAGGACTCAAGGAAATCACAGGTAATAATGTAAGCAAACACAGAAAGGGTCAGTGAACCCCTGCAGAACTCCAAGGTCAGCTGTGTTAACGCATAAAGGTGTAATTGAGGCTAATGGGAGCATCATAACAGCCACACCTGAATCACTCTGACTGACCCAATCAGCCCTAAAATCAGCCTAAACACGGGTTGAGTACAAATAAGACAAAGATTTGCTGGAAAACCTTAAATCTGAATGAGACTAAGGTCATTTTTAATATTCTCCTTCCTCCCTCCATTTAATATTAGATAAATACTTAAATGATGATGAAACACGTAAATGTTATTAGGAGTAAAATTAAAAAATCTGCAGCTGTGTTTGGCTTGTGCGCACACACACACACACACACACACACACACACACACACACACACGAGCACAAAAGCAGGTACCAGTCTGGCCTTTAGACTACAGATAAATAGATACATTCTCAACTATCAGCTGTTTGAACTGAAAAAAGTCCAAGAGGTGAACAGATCTTTCCACAGATGTGTTGTTGGCTCAACAGCTCCAAGAACCAACCAACAAAAAAACCCTTTCCACACAGCTGCAGACAAAACTCAGGGTTTCTCAGTTCCTTTATGCTTGACTGACACAAAACATTTTCTTTGAAAATGGTCAAAACTGAACTGAAAACAATTATAAATTATAATAAAGACCTTTAGACAGCCTGAAAACCTGTTTAAGTTCACCTAAACATACAAAAGTCTGATTCTTTTGATACACTTTAATGTTTCTTCACTTCTGCTCAATTCTTTCATCTAGTTTAACTTCCCTACCTTTGCTTTCCTCCCACTCTGACTCCTTCCTGTTTATTTCATTTCATTTTAAACTCAGATCATTAGTCCTGGTTTAGGTTCAGATGAACGCTACAGTTTCCTGCTAGCCTGGTGAACTAGGATGGCTTGCCAGGCTAGTTTCCTGCATCTACAGCGCTAAAACTCACTTTGACTGAAAGCAAATATAATACAGAGGTGAAACAGTCAAAAGAATATTTAGGCTATTCTGAGACGTGTTTCTTTGTAAAAAAAAATATATATATATATATAAATATTTACTATCAGAGTGTGATCGGCCAAACACACAAATGCACACACATTTTTCATATGTTTATAAATGGATATATACAGTATATATAGCCTAGTAGTAGCAGTAGTAGTAGTAGTAGTAGTAGTAGTAGTAGTAAATATATAGTTGTGTGTTTTAATGGTGAAGAAACTGCTGTTTTCAGCTTTCATGCTTGGTTTGTTCTTCAAAAGGACAACAGCTCCATGCCACCAACAATCTGGGAAAACTCAACACTTCCGCCCAAGATACCCCCCATACACACACACGCGCACACACACACACACACGCATACACACTTGCATTCTTGAATGTCATCAGACATTGTTTACATCTTGTTTATGTTAAATCAACCATCAGCTCCTTTGTAATAAAATGTAATGTTAATAATCTGAACTCTTTTGATTGAATGAATTGAAGCAAAATGCAAAAACAAGTTGTTTCCACAGGGAGCTACAAACACACACGTCTCAGCCAGCAGCAGTGACTTGCACAAGTGCACTGGTTGCTTGGCAACCTGGCGGTGACAACAAAACTCCAGGAGGGTCTGAACGAGTGAACTTCAAGGATTAGATCCTTTTCAGGGGGCCTTCTTCTGACAGTCAAAACAGTGTGAATCTGAGTGCACACACACACACACACGCACACACAAACACATGCACGCACACACACAGACACACACGCGTGCATGCATGCACGCGTGTGTGTCTGTGTGTGTGCGCGTGCAGGCATGCATGCATGCACGCGCACACACACACACACACACACATCTCTATAAAGAGGTGCTCCATGTTGCGTAGCTACAGAACTTCCATGCAAATGAAAAAACAAAAGATGCTACATTTGTGTGTGTGTGTGTGTGTGTGTGTGCGCGCATGCGTGTGAGTGATGACACATGAGAAGAGCCTGGTAATGATTTTACAACCTGCTCTCTGAGTATCATGGGTGTAGCCGTCTCCTTTGGCCTTTTGCCTGGACTCTAGTGCCGACACTTTGCAGAGCCGGTAATCCCTCCACTGATGTGTGCATCTGAGTCATTAAACATCAGTAAAAACTACTCAGCTGAGATGAACCTGGAGTAACCCTTTAGCAAGTGCATAGACGCATTTCAGCACAGGCAGAATTTCACCTGCCACTGATGATACGAGCAGATTTATTAAACCAAATTCTTCTGATTTAGTTTTAGAAAGAAAAAAGTTCTAAATGTTCAGAAACATCCACAACAAGGGTCTCA
The DNA here is from genome assembly GCA_006937985.1 of Aphyosemion australe. Classification (NCBI taxonomy): domain Eukaryota; kingdom Metazoa; phylum Chordata; class Actinopteri; order Cyprinodontiformes; family Nothobranchiidae; genus Aphyosemion; species Aphyosemion australe. Next base: position 1,444,918 of record SSNS01000100.1, on the reverse strand, counting down.
GATTGTTTACATTTCCATGGTAACAACAGAAAATCAAAGGTGAACTGGTTGTACTTTAACTTGTTTGTGATACGTAAACCTCTTCACCTTTAATAACCTGGTGAGTTTAAAGGTTGCTGAGTTCAGCCCTTTTTCCTCCCTTCCCATGTTGTGGCAAAAGTCCTTGTTCTGTACATTCCCAGCATTCCTAGCTGCGGCTCATGTTGACATGCCAGCTGTGGCAGCAGAACCAGCAGTTCTTGTCTTGTTCTCCTCCATGTTTTTTTCTTTATCTCCTCCTCCTCCTCCTCCTCCTCCTCCTCCTCCTCACTGAAGCCACAAAATCTGTTCCTCTTTTCTGTTCCTGTTCAAACTGCTCTGGAAATCTGTATATTAATAAATAATAATAACAATCAGCTGTCAGCGGTCTCACCTTCATGCCCACAGCAGCAGCAGGTCCACCAGGGTCCACGGCCTGGATGTGACAGGGTTTACTGCCCCGCACCACAAAGCCCCAGCCCACAGCGTCGCCGACAATCTGACAAACAGAGGCTGCAGATAAACGGCTGACAGGAAATACAGCTGCCCTTCTTACAAGTATTCATAAATGTGTGTGTGTGTGTGTGTGTGTGTGTGTGTGTGTGTGTGTGTGTGTGTGTGTGTGTGTGTGCTCCTACAGTGAACGTCTTCTTTAGAAAAGGTCCTCCTGGTGTCAGAAGCTCCTCTGGACTCACTTGTCTCTTCACAACTGGAAACACATGGACTCAGTTACGTGCTACAGTAAAGTTTAATGGTGTGTGTGTGTGTGTGTGTGTGTGAGACTGCGTACACACACACACACACACACACACTATAACAACGATCTAATGTTAAATAGGTAGTTTCATTGATTTTTTTACATTTGGTTAAAAAATGCATGTGCATGTGTAGATAATGTGTGTCGATCACATGCTGACAGCTTTAAGTCGCGCTGCTTCCTCAAAGTGTGGCCTCCTCCTCCTCCTACTTCCCCGTCATTGCTGACCACAGATCCACGTATAGAAAGTAAATACTCAGACGTTTAAATCTAAAATCATTTCATACTTCACACCGTTACTAATAAAAGGTATTTCTGTGCTTTTTTAACTTAAATCCTTGGATTTCTTCATCTTTTTAACTTAAACTCTTTTTTTGTAATGATTACGTTCCTTAACACCTTTGGTCTGAACCTGTGGTTTGTGTTTAACACTGATCCAATAAGAAAGAAGAAAGTGAGAACGACTAAAGCTTTCTCCTCTTTCATGATCTCCCTGTGGAATCCTGACCTGATCCGATATGTTGAGCAAATGAGTTTAATACTTTATGAAACGTCACTTCTGCTTCACATCAACAGCAACGCTCTTTTATCCAGCATCACAAATGATATCAGACAAGAAGCTCCTCTTGCTCCTCCTGACTGTCCTTGGTCTGACTGCAGATCTTCATGTCATGTGACAAAAAACGAGAAGAAAGGAAACACCCTAACTGTCAATGCACACGTGTGTGTGTGTGTGTGTGTTCATTTTCCTGTATGATATTTTTGTCATGTTTAGTTGTTACAAAGAGACTCTTGTTGAGAGTTCAGCTTGAGTTAAACATTACAAAAAAACCTAACACACAAAACTGTAAACACACACACACACGCTGAACGAGTCAGCAGAAGCAACACTTGTTTCTTTGTTTTGGGTGGATAGGTCTTCTGATAATAAGCTAGTTTTGAATGTAATCATTACTTGATGCAGAATCAAATTTAAAAATGATTGGCTGAACTTTTGTTTAAAGTCACATTTGGAAGTTTTAGCTTGTTTTTAGCGCCCCCTAGTGCATGTTAGCCAAAGCAAAAGTGAAACTTCTCTCCTCGCTGTGCGTTGGTCTCTTTAACACCTTAATCTAACTGCTGAAATGTCTCCTCAGCCTTCATTAGTGTCTACAGGAGCGGTTCATCACTACATCAAACAAACCAGCTGTGTTCATGATCTAAAACATGCAGGAAACAATGACCTAACTGGTAAAAAAAAAAAAGAAATGAATAAATGAATAATCCACTTTCTGACTGAAAATGTGCCTCTAGAGTCACATGGCGTTATTAGCTGTAGAGCGAGGCCAGATCTGTTTCATCATACCAGATTTGGGGTTGCAGAGAACAGGTGGACTGCTGCTGAGCGTGGGACTGCTGCTGTAATAACCGCTGCTGCCACAGCTGCTGCTCATGCTGCTCCGCCGAGCTCCAACCAACACCTTTATCTCTTTAGTGGGACTCACTGGGAGGAAGATGTTCCAGCCAAACGGAGAAGAAAGGAAACACATGATGAGGAGCTGGGAGGGAAAATACCTTCAACTTGTTAAAAGAACAGTAATAAAGTCTGTCCATCTGTGAACGTTTATAGATTAAAAAAACACTCCATGCAGAAATGTTTTGTTGTCAAATCTTTAAAAAATTATTCTTATGAGAATTCTTTTCATTCTATAATGGTCTAATGTGTTGGATATAGGGATATTTAAGAAACCTGCAAAAAATGTAATTTCCATTTAATCCCAAATCCTGCTCTAATGTTTTTGAGCCTTTAGGGCTACTGTAGAAATGTGACGTGCAAAAGGCAGAGGCCTCCAGCATTTTAAAGAGGACCTAGAATGTAAACCAACATTTTCCTTGTTGTTGTTGACTAAGACAGCTTGGGTGGTCAACAGCAGCATGCCAAAAAGTCAAAGTCGTGTTTGACCTACTTTTTATGTAAATTAGAAAGTTGAAAAAGACGAGAGAAAAACGTCTGATCTGAGAAAGCCTTCCTTAACACGTCACTAGGGGGAGCCACGCCTCCTCAAACCTGCATGTCTCCAGTGTCTGAGGCCTTCTGGGGAAACCAACCAATCAGCAAGCAGCTCATTCTCATATTCATGTACTGGCCGAGTGGGAGGGGCTAAACAGCTCTTTTCACAGCAAGACTGGTTTAGGGGGTTTAGAATGGCCTGAATCAGGGCTCCTTATGCTTTTTAGAGGCTCAAAGCTGTTTTAGATTGTTGATTAACTGCATTCTAGGACCACTTTAAATATATTTTATTAATTCTACACAAATAAAAATACTGCTTTGCGTTTGTTTTAGAAGACGGCTTTGACGTGTTTATATGCCCACTTTAGGAGACGCAGTTAAAACTTTCACTTTTTACAGTTTTAAAATAAGAACAATTGTGCTTGGAGCTACTTATTATGTTATCTGAAGCTCTGATCTTTACCAATGATAAACACGAACGAGCCACAGCCCTGACACTGTCACTGACTCATCATATCTGACTAACTAAAAATATTATGAAGACATTTTGAAACATGCAACAGTAGCTGCTGTATGACATTCAAAAATCCACTTTGTAATGAGCCAAAATGTCTGCGTTGGGATGTTCGAAGTAAAAAAAAAAAACAGTAGAGGACGTTAAAAGGGCTTGTTCCCAACACATTCCATGGAAAACTCTAAAATATGAAAAATATATATATAAAACTGTATAAGATAAAAAGAAAAATTCACCATATTTGGATCATCTGTCTGAGCCCCAAAGCAGAGCAGGTTTCCTCACCAGAATCTCAGTGTTTTTAATGTGGAATTTCATCAGCTGTTAGTGAATCTCATCAACAGGAGCACAATATTCCTGATGAGCCTCATGTTTTCTTGTAAAATGTTCTTGTTTGTTGTTGTTAGGGCAGCAGTAGCTCAGGAGGTAGAGCAGGTTGTCCAGTAATCGGAGGATTGTAGGATCAATTCTGGCTCCCGCCAGAGAATTCTGCTGTGTCCTTGGGCAAGACACTTAACCCACCTTGCCTGCTGGTGGTGGTCGGAGGGACTGGTGGCGCCTGTGCTCGGCAGCCTCGCCTCTATCAGTGCGCCCCAGGGCAGCTGTGGCTACATTGTAGCTCATCACCACCAGGATGACTGATAGTGTTGTAAAGTGCCTTGGGGGGTTCTAGGACTCTATAAGATGCTATATCAAATACAGGCTATTTACCGTTACAAACACTTTTGCATTGGCAGCTTTTATCAAAGTAATTTAAAGGCACACTTGGCAGTTTTGCTTGTTTTTAGCACCCCCTAGAGTCTGTTATTACTTCACATTTGTAAAAGAGAAAGTGAAACTTATCTCCTCGTTGCGCATTCATCTTTTAACACTTTAACTCATTCACTGCCAGCCGTTTTCTGATCAGAAAGCCCCTGACTGCCAGCGTTTTTGAGCGTTTTTACTGTTTTTTGAAGAGTCACAGAACATTGTGCTCTATGGTCATGTAAACGCCAAAACTACCAAAAGAAAGAGTAGACTCACTTCTTACATCAGGAAGAATCACCGGATTTCTAGCGTTATCCCTTCTTTCTGTTGCCGAACCGTGAGCTGCAGAAGCATTTCCCGTTGACGCATCGTTTTTTTCACAGCAGCGTCCCAAAACAAACTCGTAATCCATTGATTTTCCGCTTCCTGATCATGTGATGTGTGACACACACGGATGAAGATCCGCTTTAAGCCTAATTCCATTCCATTCCATTTATATTTGTAGAGCACACTTATACACAGCCGAGGCCGACCAAAGTGCTGTACAGTAAAAACAACAGGCATACACAAAAACCAAACATACAATACAGGAAATGGTGAGTAGTCCGATGACCACTACCAAATCAACAATAAAAAAGTAAAAACATAATAAAAGGCAAACTAGGCCGAATTAAAAGCCAGCGAATAGAAATAAGCCTTCAGGCGTGCCTTAAAAACAGGCAGAGAGGGGGCCATTCTCACTGCCAAAGGGAGTTGGTTCCAGAGACGAGGTGCACAGATTGAGAACGCACGTGCTCCTCGAGTCCTCACCCGAACACTTGGGACCTGTATCAGACGGTGGTCTGCTGACCGAAGGGTTCGACCAGGTATGTAGGGCTGAACTAGCTGAGTCAAGTACACTGGCGCATAAAGATAAAGTGATTTAAAAACAAGAAGTAAAATTTTAAACTGGATGCGGTAGCGCACCGGGAGCCAGTGCAACTGGGCCAGAACAGGAGTAATGTGCTCCCTCCTTCTGGTGTCCGTCAAAAGGCGGGCCGCCGCATTCTGCACCAGCTGTAGGCACGCAACTGAGGAAGATGTGGATCCATAAAAAAGGGAATTCGCATAATCCAAGCGCGAGATTACAAATGCATGGATCACTGTGTGCAAGTTGCGTCTAGTCAGGATGGACTTCATCTTGGATATTCGGCGAAGCTGAAAAAAGCATGATCTAACCACCTGACTAATGTGAGAGTCCATCCGCAGCTCTGTGTCCAACACTACTCCCAGGTTAGTGATGGTTGGCTTCACTAAACTGGCGAAGCAGGGTGGCAGAACAGGGCTAACTGCAGTGGGAGAGGGAGGAACAAATAAAAGAGCCTCCAACTTTGACTCGTTCAAGTGTAAAAGGTTGTTGCAAAGCCAACCCTTCACTTCATTCAGGCAATCCACAGCCGGTTGCACCGACTCTAATGATTTTAAAGAAACATAAAATTGGCAGTCATCAGCATACAAATGGTACGTCACACCATGTCGCCTAAAAATAGCTGCCAAAGGAAGCATATAAAGATTAAAAAGCAAAGGTCCTAAAATCGAGCCTTGGGGAACACCGCAGGGCAGAGAGGAGACTTCAGAGGCATACTCCCCCAGCCTCACACAAAAACTTCGGTTACTAAGATAGGATCTGAACCAGTTGAGGGCAATTCCCTGGATACCCACTAGCTGGTTCAGTCGAGACAGAAGTATGACATGATCTACGGTGTCAAACGCAGCTGTGAGATCCAGCAACACCAGTAAAACATGGGAGCCGGAATCTGTGGACCGCAGAACGTCATTAAAAACTCTAAGAAGGGCAGTCTCAGTGCTATGACCTGGACGGAACCCTGATTGCAAAGGGTCTAAAATGTGAAAAGTCTGCAAGTGGTCAGATAGCTGCGTAAAAACAACTTTCTCAAGAAGCTTGGACAAGAATGGAAGCTTTGAGATGGGACGGAAGTTTCCCAGGGTGGTAGAGTCCAAACCAACTTTCTTCAGAACTGGTTGGACCACTAATTTATACTTCTCCGTCAGCTCCCCGAGGCAGAGACACGCATTGATGGAACCGTTTTGCTCTCGAACTTCTCCGTCACCTGGAGAGTGCTGCAAAGCAGTTCCCCGCCAGGACAACAGAGGGCGTATCGCTTTTCTGGGGCATCCTGTCATGTATCCGGTCCAAAATAGAGCATTTACAGTTTATATTTGCAGTTTACATTGTGCTTTTTTGTATTTAAGAGACTTTTTAACATGGACAAACTTGTCCCTCATTCTCCTCCACCTCTTCATGCGCTTGTCACCTCTAAACCCACATTTCTCGTCATTTCCATCCACGAATAAAACGCTCTTTATACTCCTCCAGTCACGGGTGAATAAAACGTTCATATTTTCAGAGTTTTACCACGAGGTATTCTTCAAGCTGCTCCGTGTTTGCCGCTAGATACCATCGTCTCTCTTTTTATTTTTTGAGGCGGCGATGGCGGAGCTGGTGACGTATTTAAAGAAGCGGCATTCTGACCAATCACAAGCTTGCGCTCTCCGTCTCGTTGGACGGATGATTAGAAAAGAGAGCTCGACTCCATCCGACCTTGCAAGCCTGCTGGAGAGCTCTTGCAACGACGGATCATGGCGGTGCGTCCGTCCGTACTGACATAAACGGAGAAGTACAAATTAGGCTTTAGACACGTGATGTTTGTTCTCGTGGTGCGGGGGCTCGTTCCGATGCCCGCCCCGTAAAAAAAATGCAAATGACGACTATAGTCGTCAATGGCAGTGAATGAGTTAATCTAACAGCTGAAATGTCTCCTCAGCCTTCATTAGTGTCTACAGGAGCGGTTCATCACTAAATCAAACAAATCAGCTGTGTTCATGATCTAAAACATGCAGGAATCATGCTGGAAGCAGACTGCAGCACCAGGCATGTCAGCTTCTTTTTTCTATGTCCAACAGGGACTGGATCGCCACTCTGAAGTTGCAAGTTCGGTATTCTGACCACAGAGGGTGGTGGGGGTCTGAGTGACATTTCATTAAAGGGTCATTTTAGCACAAACTGGCTCAAGAACATGATTTAAAAATATGGAAAAGTTGCACAGTATGGGTTTAACTTCTTGGGGTCCTCAAATGTTTGGATTATGACCTTTACAAAATTCTGCTGAACAAAAATACAACAAAATGACCTGAAACTTCTAACAGCAGGTTTGGCTTCGTATGATTTCCTTCCAAGATTTAACAGATCACAGTTAAATGGAAAACATTTGTTGTTCCGCTGCTACTTTTTCCACCACAGCTTGCTGATTCAAACCAACTCAGTTCCACTTTTATGATGCACCTTATTTTTTTGTTTACATGCAAATATAAGCAAAGAAAACCGTTTCACAATAAAAGCATGTCTCATGCATGTTCACCAGCAACAGCAGCTGCTAAAAATCATTTCCATCAAACTCCTACATACTCATAAAGTTTTCTAACTAAAGAGTGAATTTTTAAATCTTCTGAAGTAAAAAGGCCCTGAAACAATGTTGTAACAGTGGAAGATACCAAAGTAACCACAAGCAACTACAGCTGAGACACTTCCTTTTGGAGCACAGTTTAAAGATCCTAATCTACCTAGCAACACAAACAGGGCTGCCCTGTTATCTTTATAAGGCAGGAAAAATACGTCCAGCCCACCAGAATTATTACTGTGTCTGTTTTCATAGATCAGAGTAGTTAAACACGTTAGGTAAACACGTCAAAAATACAGATATTCTCCTGCATGTTCAAAAGTCCACAGATCTACCTGACAGGAAGCTGGTGTTCCCTGCATCCGAGTGCTGTTTACGCAGACAGAAGGGACTGTCGTGACTCTCAGGGATGCTGCGGCTGCGTTCGTGAAGAAGCTCCATCAAACGCCGCCGCCGCCGGAAGTTCATCCGAAACTGGTAGAGGAGAGGCCCGTCGACAAAGTGGTGCTTGTTGGTGACTGAATAGTAATAAAATCAGACATGGGGTAATGAGGAGGTGGAAATGAAATCTAATGACACAAATACACCCCATGATTTCACTTGTTAGTTAGCAAAATGATCCACATGGAGAAACTTTAATGAAACTCTGAAGAAGTTTTTAGTAATAAAACTGATTAACTTTGGTAGGTGACTCCTTATCAAGATGGCGGTGGCAGATAATCACCCTTAGGAAACACTAAAATGGCTCTAAGCCACTTTATAGGTATAAAGGTAGAATTTCATACACTCATGTTGTTTAATAACATAATTTTCATGTTTAACTAAATCATCTATAACCCCATAATGTCTCAACATGTGAGTATTTCAGTTTGAAATCCAGCAGGTGATTTTCTTCAAGGAAACTTTAATCTTATTACATTACAGTTTACTATTGGTTCTGGCAGATTTCTAAGAAATACGGTTTCTTGTAACTTCTTTGTTTGCTTTTAAAGTAAAATTGATGTGACTGTTCTATAATTTCTTCTCAGTTAAACTCTGACACCCGATTGGATGGAACTGGAGACTAAATCACAGTTTCCACTGATCACAAATCAGTTTATCCCTCCTTCTGTCTGAAAGAACAGAATCTGTTATTTGAGGTAATGATTCAAATGCATCATCACACATCATCATGTTCACGTGACACTAGAGGAGAATGAAGCTATAGGTCTCCAGCAGGAAGATTAGTCTCTGCCTCACATTAACCAAGTTAGGAGATAAAACACAGGGCTGCCTGTGTGTGTGTGTGTGTGTGTGTGTGTGTGTGTGTGTGTGTGTTTTCCTCCTGGGAGCTTGAGGACAGGAAGTGAACGAGAGACAAGAGAACAGATGGACTCATTGAGAGACGCAGGAGCAGAAATAACTGAATCACATGAGGACCCATCTTTTTGCAACATATCTGTCATTTTCTCTTCTTTAAATGAATACTTTTCCTTCCTGTAGCTGAGAAGTTAAACGTACCCTCTGAACTTCTCTTAAGTTTGCAGTCAAGGTAGTTTGTTCCCTAAACCACCATCTTTCCCCCTGTCGTCTGGAGAAGTTGAGCGTAAGAAAACAGAGAAGCTATTATATTTGTTGCTGGTTCTGGAATCACTTTATTTACAGTTGTAAAACAGAGCTTTGGTGAAGGAAGTCTTTATTGTTCTGATTATTATGATGTAGCTACGTGAAAAGATGAGCAGTCAGTGCAGTTTGGCATTTAACAAGAAGAAATTTAAACACTAAATCACCAGAAATGAGTCAATTTCACTCTAATCTGCTTTAAGAGAAAGTAAAACGACCCTTCAGCAGTCTAATCTCATCACACTCTAGATCCAAATCCAATTTTCTGTCATGTGACATCTGCAAAAACTCATCTAGGCAGCCGTTCAGCAAAAACTTCCTGCGTAAGTGGTCGCTAACAGACTGCACAAGGAAAAAAATATCTGCAGGACAGAGTCCGACACGTGTAAACGCCGCCTCATACAGGAAGTGAAAGATGCTTTTAAAAAGTGGGATGTTCAAACAGCAGCTGGTAATATTGTCTGTAATTAGTCAGATTCAACATCCTTCACACCTGCAGGTGATGTGTTTAATTGCTCTGCACACAAAGCAGAGGCACTAACCATCTGTTAAAACAGCAGAAAAACAATATCCTGAGTCTCTAAGAGGAAAGAGTCAGTTGTTGTAGTTTAATCACCAAATAAACAATATTATCAACAAAACCCATTTATGTCCTTGTTTTGTCTCCGTTTCTGAATGACATTTACTTTCTTCCTTCTGAAGGCAAAACTTGACTGAATCTTGTTTTGCTTTTGTAAAAAGTCAGCGTGGGTAAAGATGGCAGAATGAAGGCAAAACTCACTGGAAGCGTAGAAAACATGACCAAAAAGATCACAATTCCTTTTAACTTTGACCGCACATTATTCCAAGGTGCATCCAGTGATAATTTCCCTTGATGTCTATGAGGTTTAAACTCCTGTTTGAATATTACAAAAGTATTTATTTGATTCTTAATCCACACAGGCCTGACGTTAGGCAATGTTATGGCAGTCTATATTGATTCTAGACTGATAAAAGTAATTTGGTCTCATAACTTACAGCTTCATAAGTTTTAATCATCACTAAACAGCTCAACTCTGCCATCCACTAATTTACATCAGTATGTGTAGTATGGTTAAAGGTGACATATTATGACTTTTTCTTAAAGCTGCAATGGCAAATTTGGAAAACATATTAGCTTATGACATTTTTATGCCTCTAAACAACATTCTAACAGAGCATAGCTATAAATACAGTATATTGTAGAGAAAAAAAAAGAAAATAAATTTGTCTAAAAACCTTCACCTATAGGAGGATTCTGTTTTTCAGTGGCGGCTGGTGATTATTATTTTTTTTTGGTAAGGGGCATTTTTGCAAGTCAGTTTTCAAAAGAGCTCTAACCATAGGGGATACCAAATTACTATTCTAATGCGTCACACAACTTGAACCTGACGGAGCTTGTACCGGGTCCATGATCACTTCCGGCAACAAAGTTGTTCCAAAAACATGCTTAATATTCACCAATACATGCAAACTGCACACGTACTTAAAGGGAAGGAAAAAAATTCCTCCTATATAATAAAAGCTCAAACCGAAAGCAACTATTTGACCATTAGTGATGTGACGTTCACTAACAAATCAAATATTTTGTACAGTGAACGATGAGATCTGAGTCCCTGTAGAGAACCGTCCATCACCCCCACCACACACACACACACACACACACACACACACACACGGCTCCACTTCGTTCAAAAGACTGGCTCTTCCGAACAGCTCTTTGAGGTAAACGACCGACTAATGAACAGCTCCCTTCAAAGGGCCATCACTATGGACCATCCGGTTGTCGGTCTCGCTGAACCGCGGCACTTCCCTGGGTCCTCCACTCATCACACACTCACGTATTTATCACCAGAACACCACTGGTGTGAGAGGTTCTCCGCTCAATAATATCAGAGAAGAAAAAAACAGCCGGCTGCTACCACTTCAACTTTAGGACAAACTACCAGAGTCCCAAAAAGAAAAACACCATTTGAAGTCATGGACAACAAAAGAAGTTTGGACCATATTCATGTCTAAAAAGTCACTACTTTAGCCTAACTTTTGGACTTTGATACTTTCACCCCCCCTCTTAGGTTCTTGTACTTCCACTCTCGGTTCATTTTAACTTTGCTCTTAGCTTCTTGTTTGTACATACTTTTGTAGCAACATCACTCCATGGTTTTTCTCCCACATGAACTGTGTTACACTTTAAAGGTTACAGGGCACGTCAACACGTTAAGACACTCTGACATCTGCCCAGAGACATGTACGTTAGGTCTCCGATTCCCCCTGCAGCTATCACAGAGACGCAATGAATCAAGACTTTCCCATCTCTTTCCTGCCTCGTGAAAGACTTTTACAAATATAACATAAATGCATAATCTTACATGTTGAATCATCATTATGTGGAATTTGAATCATCATATAATAATAATGAATGATGGAGTTAAAATGAATATTTGTTCCTGTTTTCATATCTTTAATTACACATTTTAGGATTCATTCAAGTAATGCTAATCATCATCAGATAACATTTACTAATAATAGTATTGTGTTTGAATATTTAACTTGCACTCACATTAAGTTAATAAGATGCTCACCACATTAAGCTGAGTCATCTTTAAGTGTTGCTGAAACCTGATGTCTGAGGTATTTTGGTAACGCCTACTCTAAATGTGTCAAGATTCGATTCGCCCAAATTAATAAACAATTAGAGTGATAAAACCTCCAGGCCTGGCCAGAACACTTCAACAAACCAAGTCCTGACTAGGTCCACTCCTCTCAAAGCAGTGTTTGCGAAAACACGTCGGACAGTCGGACATTACCGACGTGATTTAATATTGTCCGACGAAAAACTTTAAATCGTCGGACATTATGACCGACGCCGTGCGTCTTCTCTGAACATGCCAAAATAAAATAAACTTCCTGAAAATTGCAGACTGTTTGTTGGCTTCCCCCTCAAAAGATCTAGTTTCTACATATAATAAATTATTTATTTGGACTCTAAGCGTATCGAGCCTTTTATTTGGGCATAGAGGATGGAGAGAGGCAGCGCGCTGATTACTGATGCGTTCCGCCGGGCAGCTGAGTCCTGCACACGGCCACAGTAACATTCTCAAAGTGGCGCCACCAAAACACGATCGTTCATGTTTGCTCATACTTTCTGTCTTTCATTAGCCCTTTTTATAAGACACACCGTGCCGGCAAATCAGCGTAATATTACCGCAACGTGTTTCTTTATGTTTGACGCGCTCCGCTGCTGCAGGGATCATCTCCTGTGCTTCGGTGACGTCACCTCACTGGCGCGGCCGCAAATTCCGCTATTTTTGCGGTCGACGGATCTTTTTGATCTGCTAATTTCAAAAGTAACTTGTAAGTTTAAAAGAAGCCAGGCAGCAGTTTTTCTGGAGGACTGGGAGGAGATGCAGCTAAGAGACAGACAGGACAGGAAAATAGTCGCATAAAAAACAAAACAGTGTTTGAAAAGAAAAATGTAGGTAGATATGTCCACTACACGTTTGTAACTTTATAATAATAATAATTTATAAGCATGTAATTTTTATTTATTTGATACAATTCAGATCACCTTCAAAACTCAGTCCCACACCCAGGGCCGTTTCTAGGCATTTCGGGGACCACGGCACAGTGCCCCCCACCCCCTTAAGAAAAAGATAATTTCTTTATATTGTGATATTTGTGATGAACTAAATCGTCAGACAGAATGACATTTTGTCCTTAACAGCAGTTTATTAGAGTAGTTTAACAAACAGCTGAGATAAACCCGCATCTCCAACTTCCAGTTTCACCTCCACCAGCTACAGCGTCTCTTAAAGTAACAGTAACATCAGGCTACAGCTTCAGTCACAAAAAGCCCTTATGGTTCATTACAATATTTAGAAATATTTTCATGTATAATATGTTGTTTCTGGTGTTTCATAATAATTTATAATAATTATATGATCTCTAATAATTTCCTGATAAATTCTGTTAATCCTCATTTTATGAATTTGGCAGAAAATCACATTGATGGTTCTTTTTTCAAATTATGTCAACAGATTATTGTCACAATAAAAATATGTATAATATGTAAAGGTCAGAGGTCACTACAATACCCACTGTTAAATAGATACAAGTCTGAAGCCCGCGAGGACATTGTCCTACGTGGTTCAAAAATGTCCTGCGTGAGACGCTCTCACGTCTGCCAATTTGGCAGGCGTGGCTGAAAAGTTTTCGCAAACACTGCTCAAAGGATGAACCTAAACAACAAGCTACGCTTCCTTGGTTCGGCCGGCCGGGAGAAAGCAACGCTTAATAATCATAATGGAAGGAACCATCCTCTTCTTTTTGACCAAAGATCAACTATTTTTGTGAACTGCCTCTAAGCCAAAGCAACTTCACCAGACGAGCAGTCACCAGAAGCAGGGCCACCTTAACCAGCTGAAAGGCCCCGGGGCAGAGAGGCTCAGTAGGCCCCCACGGCCCTTATATACAAGTCCTCACAACGTATGCAAGATGAGAACGTGTGTGTGTGTTTTGCATGTTTTATGATGTTTAATAAAACTTTCAAATAGTTATAATCCAGCATATTACTTATCTCTCTCTCTCTCTCTATCTATCTATCTATCTATAGAGAGAGCGATGTATAAGTAATATGCTGGAAACTGAAAATATATTATTAAAGCAATTATATCTATTTGAAAGTTTTATTAAACATCATAAAACACACACACACATGTTCTCATCTTACATCTGTGAGGACCGTCATTGACTTCCATTAATTTTAGTGACTGGATTGTGTCTTTTTCTTCTAACCCAACCCTAACCATAACCAATCTATTCCTAACCCTAGCCTTAACTAAAACTTAATTCACACCATACCTCTAAAACTAATGAGTAGAGCTCTTGTACCAAAGTGAGGACCGGGCAAAAGCTCCTCACTTTGCAGGTGAAGTTTGTCATTGGTCCTCACTTTGATGTATAGACTAGCACACACACGCACACACACACACACACACAACCCTTTGACGTTGTTTATACTGCCGCTCAGATGCAAAAAAAGTCAAAATCTTTGTTTTGACACTATTCTGGTCCAACTTTTGCCCAGAAAGAACGTACTTGTTCAAAGACGATATTTCCTCTGCGGCTCGGATCTGCTCACCGGCTCCAAGCTCCTGTCTGTCTGCCTTGCTCCTCCAGCGCTCCTGTCTGTCTGCTCTGCTCCTTCACTCCTGTCTGTCTGCTCTGCTCCTCCAGCGCTCCTGTCTGTCTGCTCTGCTCCTTCACTCCTGTCTGTCTGCTCTGCTCCTCCAGCGCTCCTGTCTTTCTCCTCTGCTCCTCCAGTTTCTCCATTCTGCTGCTCCTCCCTTGACCGCGGTTCCCTGCTGCGCGGTCTGCTCCGTGCCTGCAGGTGCTCCATCCTCCTCACCTGCCCGGTGTGTCAGTCAGCGATATGTCTAACTTCTTTATAGCTGATTAAATAAATTCTGTCAGCTTAGGTATTTTCTGTCTTACTTCTTTGTCTCGAAGCTCCTTCTCATGAAGCGCTTTCCGTTTCTGAGCACCGCTCTCAATTTTTCCCCCGGCATTTTTCCAAATTTCTTTACAACTAGAGGACCACGCCCTGAAATCATCTAAATTGTTTGATTGGTGAGCTCATGGTGCAATGGGCCTTTAGAGGTCACGTGGGTGACGTAGGTCACTTGTAATTTGGATCAATCAGCAGCCTTAAATTAGCATCTACGATGATTGACAGAAAACCTGACCAGTAATAAAACGATGTTTTTTTTTTGTTTTGTTTTTTTACCTGAAATGATAGGCCCCTAAACATCATAGGCCCCTGGCCATGGCCCAGGTTGGCCCGTGCATTAAGGCGGCCTTGACCAGAAGTCACCCAGACCATCGGTTCATATTGGGGCCTGCTACTGGCTTCATACCTCAGAGGCCTCCTCACTGACACACGTCAGCCTGACCTCTAGCTGACCCCTGGATCAACGGGATCTTCCACACAGGTGTCGTAGCTCTGCTCGCTGGTGTCAAATGGTCTTTATTAATTTGATAACTGATTAAACCATCCTGATTGATTTAGCATAGGATCTAAGACACTTAATGCTGATTATGCAACATAACATCTAGCTTACACTACATCACCTCATTAATTGTCTCAGTATCTTGGTTAGCCATCATTCATAGTAATTTATTCTGTCATCATTGATTGAATTTCTAGGTGCAGCCAAGGTGGTGAGGGGATCCGTTTTGGTGGCCTAAGGATCAGGTCTCTGCTTTTTGCAGATGATGTGGTCCTGTTGGCTTCGTCAGAACGTGATCTCCGGCTTTCGCTGGAGCAGTTCGCAGCCGGGTGTGAAGCAGCTGGGATGAGAATCAGCTCCTCTAAATCCGAGACCATGGTCTTGAGTCGGAAAAGGGTAGAATGCCTTCTCCAGGTCAGGGACGAGGTCCTGCCCCAAGTGGAGGAGTTTAAGTATGTCGGGGTCTTGTTCACGAGTGAGGGAAGGGTGGAGCGTGAGATCGACAGGTGGATTGGTGCTGCGTCTGCAGTGATGGGGGCGTTGTACCGGTCTGTCGTGGTGAAGAGAGAGCTGAGCCGAAAGGCGAAGCTCTCAATTTACCGGTCGATCTACGTTCCTACCCTCACCTATGGTCACGAGCTTTGGGTAGTGACCGAAAGAACGAGATCACGGATACAAGCGGCCGAAATGAGTTTTCTTCGCAGGGTGTCTGGGCTCTCCCTTAGAGATAGGGTGAGGAGCTCAGTCATCCGGGAGGGGCTCAAAGTAGACCTGCTGCTCCTCCACATCGAGAGGAGCCAGTTGAGGTGGCTCGGGCATCTGATTAGGATGCCTCCTGGACGCCTCCCTGGTGAGGTTTTCTGGGCACGTCCAACCGGGAGGAGACCCAAAGGAAGACCCAGGACACGCTGGAGAGATTATGTCTCTCGGCTGGCCTGGGAACGCCTTGGGATTCCCCCGGAGGAGCTGGCCCAAGTGGCTGGGGAGAGGGAAGTCTGGGCCTCCCTCCATAAGCTGCTGCCCCCGCGACCCGACTCCGGATAAGCGGGAGAAAATGGATGGATGGATCATTGATTGAGAAATATAGTATTAAATTGATTTTTATAACTATTTTCTTGACTCTGTCTGAATTATTCTGAAGTGTGTGGATTACTTACAGGTAAAAGAACCTAGATTAATGTTAAATTAACATTCAAAGATCATTAAGATTAATAATTCATATTTATATGGAATATTACCTCTTACTGATCCTTCTTTAAATATGTGGCACTAGCCCACGCTACACTTTTATCCCATGGATTGTTTTTATTCTTTTTATGGAATGTTTTATTGTCTGTTGTTTGTGTTTTTTTAATGGCCAAGTTTTGATTACTCTAGCTTTTATGACCTCCTTGCCTCAACTGTACAGCACTTTGGTTAGCTGCTATGCTGTGTTTTAAATGTGCTTCATAAATAAGGGATGGATGGATGGATGGATGGATGGATGGATGGATGGATGGATGGATGGATGGATGGATGGATGGATGGATGGATGGATGGATGAGTGGATGGATGGGTGGATGGATGGATGGAGTGGATGGATGGATGGATGGATGGATGGATGGATGGATGGATGGATGGATGGATGGATGGATGGATGGATGGATGGATGGATGGATGGATGGATGGAGGATGGGTGGATGGATGGATGGATGGATGGATGGATGGATGGATGGATGGATGGATGGATGGATGGATGGATGGATGGATGAATGGATGGATGGATGGATGGATGGATGGATGGGTGGATGGATGGATGGATGGATGGATGGATGGATGGATGAGTGGATGGATGAGTGGATGGATGAGTGGATGGATGAGTGGATGGATGAGTGGATGGATGGATGGATGGATGGATGGATGGATGGATGGATGGATGGATGGATGGATGGATGGATGGATGGATGGATGGATGGATGAGTGGATGGATGGATGGATGGATGGATGAGTGGATGGATGGATGGATGGATGGATGGATGGATGGATGGATGGATGGATGGGTGGACATCTCTAACATGTAGTACATAACAGTAACGATGCTCCAATACTAACTTAGATATAAAGTAACTGTTGCCTGTTATAACACAGAAGGTGGTGTTTGTGGAGTCAAAACAACCTGAAGACTTCCTGAGCTCCTGCCTGCTGCCCTCAGACAGGTCAGGACCTGCTCAGTGTTAAATATAATGGTGCCGGTTTATCTCAACCAGGATCCAAAATGAGCTCTAATGAGGTTTAGGAACCAAACTAACACAGTTTCTATATTTAAAATATTCAGATTCTCTCCAGAGATCAAATTAACCTAATTTTTGTTTTTAGGTGTTTGAGCCCAGAAATCTGAACGTTAAGCTAAATTAGTGAAGTGGGTCTTCTTTATGTTGAAACTCCCAATCTGACAGGGATTAGAGCTCTCTGGGTTAATGAGAACTGGATGTGCCAGCAGAGATCTCTGACTGGATCTCGTGAACCGGGACCCGACTGAGAAACACATTTACTTCCCTCAAGAGTCTTTTACAGATCATCAATTTGTCAACAACAGGGCTTGAAGCCAGACTCTCATCCCTTTGGGGGAAGTTGTTTAAGCCAAAGGAAGCAGAAGGAAAAGCATTTTTTAAATGCTACATACATTCAAATCCTCCATGATGGTTTTATAAAAGCTTTAAAACTTTAGAAACTCAAACTAAATCTATTTTTATTTATAACATCAAATCTGTATAATGGGGAAAAACAAGGAGAAATGTTGTTCAGTCACTAAACCATCACAGTTTGCACTGATTAACCACAACTGCTTAGTCATTTCATCGTTGACACGCTCCTAAAGATTAAACCGTGTGACCTTCCTCCTCCTCACCGTGCTGAATGATGCCATGTTCCAGAAGCCTTCGTCCCAGCTGCTCGGTCTCCTCCCTCGTCGACATCTCCCCCTCCTGCAGCAGCCAGTCGATGAACTCCGACGCCACCAGCGTCCGCTCAAATGACACGCCCTCCTCCTCTCGAGTCAGTACCAAGGTATTCTCTGTGTTCATCAACCTGTCGGCACAAAAGGACAATATAGATAAAGTGTGCTAAGCTATTAGCTTTTTAAATGTCTTATGCAACTCCAGTACGTATTTATTGATGGACATAATCAAATCTCAGCTCTCCCATCTACTGCAGCTGCTTCTTGTACAGTAAAAACACGACTCCCCCACAAATCAAAACCAGAACATTACCCATAATCACCTTCAAATTCCCACAGCTGTGTTACCGTGGAATGTGAACTCTCTTTAGAGGCAGCTCGCCATTAATCTGTTATCTGATGAACGTGAACTCTCTTCATATCAGCACCTCAGCGGAGGATTTAGACTGACTAGAAACTGATTTCAACAAAATCATTTCAGAATCATCAAGTGACCTATCAGGCATTATTGGACTGTGGGAGGAAACCAACAGGAAACGCACACATGCTCTGAGAGAACATGCAGTTAACCACAACCCTACTACAGTGGGGCAAAACGTATTTAGTCAGCCTCCAATTGTGCAAGTTCTCCCACTTAATAAGATGAGAGAGGCCTGTGATTTTTATCGTAGGTATACCTCGACTATGAGAAAAAAAATACAGAAAATCACATTGTCTGATTTTTAAAGAATTTATTTACAAACTATGGTGGAAAATAAGTTTTTGGTCAATAACAAAATTCCATCTCAATACTGTGGTATATACCCTTTGTTGGCAACGACAGAGGTCAAAGTTTTCTGTTAGTCTTCACAAGGTTTTCACATGTTTTGGGGCTGTCGCTGGGCAACACGGACTTTCATCCCCCTCCAAAGAGTCTCTATGGGGTTGAGATGTGGAGACTGGCTTGGCCACTCCAGCACCTTGTAATACTTCTTATGAAGCCACTCCTTCATTACCCGGGTGGTGTGTTTGGGATCATTGTCATGCTGAAAAACCCAGCCACGTTTCATCTTCAATGGAAGGAGGTTTTCACTCAAAATCTGACTATACATGGCCTCATTCATCGTTCGTTCTGGTCCCTTTGCAGAAAAACAGCCCCAAAGCATGATGTTTCCACCCCCATGCTTTACAGAAGGCATGGTGTTCTTTGGATGCAACTCAGCATTCTTTCTCCTCCACACATGACGAGTAGAGTTTTTACCAAAAAAATTCTATTTTGGTTTCATCTGACCATATGACATTCTCCCAATCCTCTTCTGGATCATCTAAATGCTCTCTAGCAAACTTCAGACAGGCCTGCACATGTACTGGCTTAAGCAGGGGGACACGTCTGGCACTGCAGGATTTGAGTCCCTGGCGGCGTAGTGTGTTACTGATGGTAGCCTTTGTAACTTTGGTCCCAGCTCTCTGCAGGTCATTCACGTTCTTGGGATCATTTTGACCCCACGGGGTGAGATCTTGGCTGGAGCCTATAATAATTGCTCCCACAGGTGATTTCTTCGCACCAAGCTGCTTACCTGTTGCAGATTCAGTCTCCCCAGCCTGGTGCAGGTCTACAATTTTGTTTCTGTTGTCCTTTGACAGCTCTTTGGTTTTGGCCATAGTGGCGTCTGGAGTGTAACTGAGGTTGTGGACAGGTGTCTTTTATACTGATAACGAGTTCCAACAGGTGTCATTAATACAGGTAACGAGTGGAGGACAGAGGAGCCTCTCACAGAAGAAGTCACAGGTCTGTGAGAGACAAAAATATTGCTAATTTGTAGGAGACCAAAAATTTTCCACTATCATTTCTTAATAAATTGCTTAAATAATCAGACAAAGTCATTTTCTGGATTTTTATCCTGTGCAAAAATTATCAAACAATTAACAATATGAAAATTAACTTATAAGGATCTAATTTGTGTGTGTGTGTGTGTGTGTGTGTGTGTGTGTGTGTGTGTGTGTGTGTGTGTGTGTGTGTGTGTGTGTGTGTGTGTGTGTGTGTGTGTGTGTGTGTGTGTGTGTGTGTGTGTGTTTTCTGTCTTCTCAAATCCCCAGTGAGTCATGACAGATGGCTGCTCATACTGGGTTCTGTTGGAGGTTTCTTCCTGTTAAAGGGGAGTTTTCCTCTCCACTGTCGCTACATGCTTGGTTAGAATGAGAATTGCTGTCAAGTCACTGACACAAGTCAGTGACTTGATGCAATCTGCTGAGTTTTCTTACACAGGAAACTTTTAACTAATTGGCATAACGAACTGAACTCTCTCCACTGATAAGTAGGTTCAATTGGAACGTTTACTTTGTAAAGAGCCTTGAGACGATTCTTGTTGTGATTTGTTGCTATATAAATAAACTGAATTTGAATTTGAATTATTAAAATGAAGGCTTTATGGTCACTGGTGCCATTTGCAAGCAAGTTTTGATTAAAAAATAACTCAACAAAACCTTTAGTGTCACGTGTGGTGTTGTTTTATCTAGTTTAGGATCTGTGGACCACCAGAACTAGAAGGTGTGGTCTCTTCAGGGTGAATAAAATCAAAACAAGTACACAAGAGCAGAACTGCTTACTCAATCCCTCAGCTGTTTTTAAACACACACACACACACACACATTCAAACTTATAAACTAATTATAAACTTTATAATGTCATAAACACCCAGACTTGTGCTTCTTCCTGCTACGTGTTTCATCGTGCCACACAAACACTCTAAACAACATCAGATGTGATTTGCAGACTCAAACTGGATTTCTGCTCCCTGTTTTCACCACCAAATATCTAAATATCATTTCTATAACTCAAAGGTTGCACACAGATGGATAACGTGTAAAACTATAACTCCAGTAACTGTATGAATAACACTGAGAGTTAAACAATGGGATTAGGCTCCAGGCGAATGAATCAGACCGGTCCAACAGGGTAGAAGAACCAGATCCTCTCTGCCTATCTGGCAGTGAACCGATAATCTATAAAACCACATTAACTTTAGTGCAAATGAGACCAGACCTGCACAGGATGGGTGTTTTTCTGCTTCCAGTCCCAGTTTTGTTCTCACCAGAACAAGACTAAACAAACAAACATGTTATAACGTGCCAAGCGTTTCCTGGTGGTAACCTTAGCTCATCTAAAATCAAAACCATCAAGTGGCATCAGTTAAGGGTTTGTTAATCTCCTCACTGAAGCAAAAAACATATATATCCCAACAGAGAGAGTTTTCATCTACGCTCCAGCCTCCCTCCCCCCAGTAGTGGACACAGCTCGAGCTGGTTTGATGACTTCCTCAATTTGGGTAAAATTGCCTCTTTGGATTAAATCATCTGCTAAACGAAAAAATGCAAACAAATCTGAGCAGACATGGTGTTGTGGAGGAAGGCCAGCTTCTGAGTTTATTAAGCTCAACTTGGAGCTTAATAAACCCAAATTAAAGTAAATGAAACCTAAATTAGGTGCAGCATGCAAAAAGCTTTTTCTCCAAAAAGCTCACCGACACGATCTGCCTTCATCTCAGCGCTTCATTAAGTTGTGTAATTGTTGAGGCACTCAACAAGAGAGGAACTAAATCTTAATTAATCCAGGAACACAGTGTTTTTCTCTGAACTGCATGGGCGGCGCCAGGCGGTGGCTAGGGGTTGCTATAGCAACGGCAAGATTGGGCCCAGCAACGGCTCAGCAACCCCAACTCTTGAACCCTACTCCCCCTCCCCCCTCCCCGGCACTCCGGTCCGCGCCGATGGACGCCGGAGGGTAGGGTGACCAGTTGTTCTGCTTTGTGCGGGACTCCTGTATTTTATAGCCCAGGCAGGAGGAGAGAACAAAGAGACGAGGTATCCGACACCGTGCACGCTCCCGCAATGATTGACAGCAGCAGCATCTGAACAACCAGCGGTCAGATGCGCCGACAGGCAGGTGGAAACATGGAGGTGGAGATGCATCCAAATGGATGAGAATAAGCACAAGAAAAAAAGTCAGAACAAGAGGAGGAGTGAGCTGCACTTGAAAGTGGGAATGTTGATAAAAAAAGAAAACCTTTGTGAGCATAAACATCCCAGCTGCTGCTGATCAGGAGACAGAAGACACGATGATTCTGTCTGGATGTGGACTGGAGAATATTTTACAGCAGCTCTGATTATTTATTAAATGTTTTGTTAAATGCACAAACTTTCACTTCTGTCCTGTTGTCTCTGGTTCACAGCCTTCAGTCCAATAGTATCCTATAATTAGTTGTTGTAGTCATATTTACATCAATTTCATTTGATAATTTCCCATTGAGAGCAAAACAAATCCTAATCTGCTTGTCTGATAGATTTCTGGTCATAACAGATAATTTGATGACTTAGTCTCAAAGTTTTGAGGAAAAAGTCAGAATTCTAAGATTAGATCTGACTTTTTTCAGAGATTAAAGTCAATGATGTTTTTTCTCTTTCCTAAAAATTTACTATTGGAGATTTGTTGACATTTTAGAATAAATATCATTTTGTTTCTAAATTATGAAGAAGAAAATTTGCAGAAGAGTATGGTTAATTTTAAATGGGATGTTGATAGCAGTGGAAAATTAATTTAAAATAAACATAAATGGATCTAAAATATTACTTTGTTGTAGAAATTCAGATCAATTATTCAATGAAAAATCTGAAAAGCTGCTTAAACCTGTGTGTTTTATTGTATTTTATTTACATTTTTAAAAAGGAGTTGATGGTTTAAAATCCTTTCAGCTAAAGTTATTCAGAGCCACTCTAGAAGGACCAAAGAGCCTGAGCCTGTGGTAACGTAGAGGAACTGTGAGATAATGTGGAAGCTTTTGCTGTTCAAGTTGAATTCAAACAGACATGAAATATATGATGATAGTAATAATTTTATGTATATTTAACAGTCATGTTAGAGCTGAAAGGCAGAAAAGAATTTCTTTTTATACAAATTTTTGCTGAATTGGAATTTCACGTTATCCCACAAATGTAGTCTCTGTTTAACATTTGGCGAGTTTGAATCCGGTCACACTACCCCCCCCATCTCCGGACTGGTGGAGAGCAGCTACCCCATCCACTCCCCAAGCAACTATAAAGCAACTGCAGGTAAAAAATCCTGGAGCCGCCCATGCTGAACTGAGTTAAAAAAATAAGAAAATGGTCCTAAGGGAGCACCCAGAAATGCTGCAAAACGCATGACCTGCTTTGGATTTCAAACTTTGATCGATGGAGTTCTTGCAGAAGAACTGATGATAAAAACTAGTGTCGTGCCATTGTTAAAAGGTAAATCAACAGGTTGTGTTGGCTCTAACAGATTGATCATTGCACATTTTATTCAGAATATAATAAATGTCAGTAATGCAACATGTATGACCTGAGCCTGTAAACACTGTTTGCACAGATAACCTAAAGTGAGGTGACTTGAGCTCTTCTGACCAGGAGCTGCTCTGTAAGTAGAGCTGAGCCCGAGTGCAGCTCTCTGAGACGCACCGTGACTCTACAAGCATGCAAAACTTTTAACAATCATCATGTAACTTTCAGGAGAGGGAGCAGAGGCTTCAACCTTTGACATTCAGATCAGCCTTTTGGTGTTTGTGTCTCTTTTAAAGCATGCACTGAACCTAACTTGAAGAAAATCCAAAAAAAGATACTTTCTTCTGAACAACAGCCTTTAAAAGCATTTCTTCATATCAAATTATTTGTATTTCCATCATGTTTGGTCTTTTTTACAACCCTCTAACAGAATATAGCAACAGAACAGCAGCAGAGGCTCCCTGCTGATCACTCATCACCTCCCTAAGTACCTGTAGAAATCACATGAAGACCCTCTAGTCTAAACCTAAGTAACACTAGACCTAAAACCAAACATGACATGGTGGATATTACTTAAGAAAACTGTGCCTGAGGAGATTGAAAGGATTTGAGTTAAATGCATGTGGGAGGAGATTTTTTTTTTTCCAGGGGTAAGTTTAGAAGTGGTGAAAGGAAATGGACTGTTTGTACACTTTGTACAGAAGCTGGTTTTGGAACATGCAGAATTCAAAAGTGAACAATATTACTGCTTATGACAGCGGGATTCTGATTTAAAGCATCCCGTTCTCTGTTCACCAGCCTCGCTTTATGCCTCATGTGATGTTAGTCAGCAGTAAACACTTCATGCAGCTGAAGCTAATAGAGATGCTTTCTGAATCGGCACATATATAAAACTCAAAATCATAAATGTGAACATTTAAAAAGTAATTAAAGAAATATTAGAATGTATTTAACTTGATACAATTATAGAACTTTAGCAATACAAATTACAGCATGAACATGCTAACTAGTGTCATTCTGCTAGCAAGGCTAAAAAAATTATTCATTTTCTGAGAAATACAGTCCTTAAAGATTAATTATCCTTTATGTAATTAAAGGATAAAACTAAACGTAATATTTGGTTTTTAAGGCAAAAATAATAAATAATGTCCAACCAGAGGTGCTACAGCCAGCTAGCTAGCTAGCTCCTTCATACATTTAGCTGCAAATGCCTGTGTAGGAACTTATTTTTAAAAAAGCATTTCCATGAACCAGTATGAGATTTTTCAGACTGGACCGGTTATGTTGAAGTAATCACCCTGGTCCCGCTCAGACTAGCCTTTAGCTTGTCAATCTGACTAGAACTAATCTGTTTCTCCAAACTGAGGTCATTCAGAGAGGAACTGTGTAGAAGTCACAACACAAGAGTTTTGTGTGTGTGTGTGTGTGTGTGTGTGTGTGTGTGTGTGTGTGTGTGTGTGTGTGTGTGTGTGTGTGTGTGTGTGTGTGTGTGTGTGTGTGTGTGTGTGTGCGTGCGTGTGTGTTGTACACACATAGTTAAGGATCATCTCTAACTCGTACTCTGAGCAACAACTGGATGCCCAAAATCTTTCCTCAAAACTTTGTTTCTGGTTCGACATTTTAGGACTTAAAAGAAATGATTTGGTGTTTATTCAAATCTAACCTAGGATGCACAAAAACTCACAGCAAGTTCCACTATGTCATTATTTTGTTTTAAACTGAAACCAAGCCAACATGTAAAAGTCCTAAAAGCATAATTCATTTGTTTTATTTTAAATTGATTCTGGAGTTTTTCAGCTGGTTTCCATGAAAACAATCCTGCATTTTTTAAACATTTTTGGTTCTGTTACTTATGAGAGGACATTTTCTATACCTGCAGAGGATTTCTCAACATCTTCACAGAAACGGTAAGAAAAACAATAATTTATGCATTTTTTAAGAAAGGTTTTATACTCCTCTGCTCCTTAGTGGTGTTCTCATCCAAATCTATTAGTGCAGGACATGTTTGCAGCAGTATTAATAATACAGGTGGGTTGGGCTGCCAGTGAGAACTTTAAACATGGATCAGTAGATTTCAACTATTACAAAAGTAATGTGTGCACAGCTACCCATCATATCT
This sequence comes from Aphyosemion australe, assembly GCA_006937985.1. NCBI lineage: Eukaryota > Metazoa > Chordata > Actinopteri > Cyprinodontiformes > Nothobranchiidae > Aphyosemion > Aphyosemion australe. The sequence goes on along the minus strand of SSNS01000100.1, from coordinate 1,419,460 downwards.
TTACCAGAACTAAAGAAAAAAAAGAAAAAGAATATTTCAATTCAAAACTAGCTGTAGTTATAATTAAAACTTATTTTATTTAGTTTGAGAGTCGAGTGAAAATGGCTCTTTCACTCATATGACCCTGGTGGTAATCAAAAACACATCTTTTAATGGGTATTTCTGAAGCACTTGCTTATATGTTGTGTCATTCTGAATATTCCAGAGGTGATTCCTGGATAGCAGAGAGGAGTGAACTGTGACCAACAGCAAAATGACGTCACTGGAAGAGGTTGGTTGATTTAACTCAAAGGTTTTAACACATATGCTGGTAGAAATCATCAGTGAGCTGCTTTGGATAAACACATTTGTCAAATGCATAATCATAAACATTAAATCTGGTTGCTAGGAAACTTCTGTAGCATTTGAAAGAATGTTATATTCTGTTATCTAGTTTCTGGTGTCTGTTATGGAACTGTAATGTCAATGTATTACGATAGAACTTAGATAATCTGCTTATACTTTTCCAAATTAAACATGTGTTTGTGAAAGAAAATGTCTTAAAGTAGCTGGATTATTAGTTGTTTTTTTTTTTTTTCGTTTTACAGCATCAGACCTGCACAGAAGAGGCGACGGTTGAGAAGGAACTGAGCACCAGACCGTTGGATCAACCTACCAAGAAGCTGCACTGCTGTGACCAGTGTGACAAGAGCTTTGCTCGTAGGTCCCATTTGAAACGTCACCAACGTGTCCACACTGGAGAAAAGCCATGTCCATGTGACCAGTGTGGGAGAAGCTTTTCTCAATCAGGGAATCTGAAACTGCACCAGCGGATTCATACTGGAGAAAAGCCATTTCCATGTGACCAGTGTGGGAGAAGCTTTTCTCGCTCATGGAGTCTGAAACAGCACCAGCGGATTCATACTGGAGAAAAGCCATTTCCATGTGACCAGTGTGGGAGAAGCTTTTCTCAATCAGGGAATCTGAAACTGCACCAGCGGATTCATACTGGAGAAAAGCCATTTCCATGTGACCAGTGTGGGAGAAGCTTTTCTCAATCAGGGAGTCTGAAACTGCACCAGCGGATTCATACTGGAGAAAAGCCATTTCCATGTGATCAGTGTGGCAAGAGCTTTGCTGGTAGGTCCGATCTGAAACGGCACCAGCGGATCCATACTAGAAAAGCCATTTCCCTGTGACCAGTAAGGGAGAAGGTTTTCTCAATCGGGGAGTCTGAAACAACACCAGCGGATCCATACTGGAGAGAAGCAGTAACATGCATGTGACCAGTAACCAGGAGAGGTTTACTCACCAGGAGTAAAATCCATTTTAATGTGTTAAAGTTTCAATAACATTAATCTGCATTCAACTCAATGTGTGAAGTTTTCTTTTAAATGCAGATACACACGAAACTATGGTTATCTTTGAAAATCCAAGCATTCTAAAATTCCTGCCTTTAAAAGGTTTTTGTTTTATTAAATATATTCTGGACCCACTGAGTATGTCTTTAAAAGAAGACATGGACCACAGTAATGATGCTGCTCTCAGCTGTGTTGGTTCAACACATAGAACAAAAGATTACATGTTACAGTTGAGAATTTTAGCAAAACTCAGGAAGGTTTTTGGTTTGTAAAAAATAAAAAAGCTTCACAGACCAACTTCTAAAAGCATTAGTTCATGGTTGCAATTGTAGGGATTTGAATAACTTGCACAGAAAGTACGTCTACATAATTATGTAGACATACTTGGGTTTGGAATAATTCATTGAAGTTTTTTACATATTTACACAACTGCTGGGGTGAACTATAGACTCAACTCAATCTGGTACACATCTTTTTTCTTTGTTCAAACAGGTACCACTGACATGTATTTTTATGAGTGACTAAATTTAAAGTTGTTATATCGAATCTACAGAACTAGGTAGGTTTTCAGTGCAAACACGGTCACAGAACACTCACCCCTCCCCTCAGGCATCTTCCCTGAGACGCTTCTGCCAGAATCAGAAACGAGATAGCGCTAACCACCAGCCGCCGTTTTCTAGGTCCAAACGTCTTTTGTTGTCCGTGACTTCAAATGGTGTTTTTCTTTTTGGGACTCTGGTAGTTTGTCCTAAAGTTGAAGTGGTAGCAGCCGGCTGTTTCTCCTTCTCTGATGCTATTGAGCGGAGAACCTCTCACACCAGTGGTGTTCTGATGATGAATACATGAGTGTGGATGAGTGGAGGACCCAGGGAAGTGCGGCGGTTCGGTGAGACCGACAACCGGATGGTCCAATAGTTACTTTTGGTCTGAGCAACGTTATTGGCAGAGGTTTTAGACAAATGCAAGAGAACCACTTTATTACTTTTTTTTTTTTTTTTTAAATCTCCACAATGTATTTATAGCTATATTATGTTAAAAGGTTAAGAGACATGACGGTTTTATGCTAACTAGTTTTGCAGATTTTCAATTGCAGCTTTTAATCTTTCTGAATAAAACTTAGATGCAGCTACAAGTAAATTGTTATTTTTCTTAATGATATAAAGTCTCGTTCAATCGTTCTGTTTTAAAATTTAACTTCAATTACAACAAACTTACCATGTATAAACAAATTTTTTATATCATCCATCCATTCACTTCCTCTGCTTATCTGGGGTTGGGTCGCAGGGGCAGCAGCCTAAACAGAGGCCCAAACTTCCCTCTCCCCAGCCACTTGGGCCAGCTCCTCTGGGAGAATCCCTGACCAGCTGAGAGACATAGTCCCTCCAGCGTCTCCTGGGTCTTCCCTTAGGTCTCCTCCCAGTTGGATGTACCTGAAAAACCTCACCAGGGAGGCGTCCAGGAGGCATCCTGACCAGATGCCCGAGCCACCTCAACTGGCTCCTCTCCATGTGGAGGAGCAGCAGATCTACTCCAAGCCCCTCCCGGATGACTGAGCTTCTCACCTTAAGTCCATTTGAGGAGCCCAGACACCCTGCAAAGAAAACTCATTTCAGCCGTTTGTATCTGCGATCTCGTTCTTTCGGTCACTACCCAAAGCTCGTGACCATGGGTGAGGGTAGGAACGTAGATCGACCGGTAAATCAAGAGCGTCAGCTCTCTCTTCACCATGACAGACCGGTACAACGCCCGCATCACTGCAGACGCAGCACCAATCCACCTATCGATCTCACGCTCCACCTTTCCCTCACTTGTGAACAAAACCACGAGATACTTAAACTCCTCCAGTTGAGGCAGGACCTCATCCCTGACCTGAAGGCATTCTACCCCAGCTTAAGTGTAGCTTAAATAGTGCAAGAAAGCAAAAAAAAAAAAAAAACTCGAATTTGTGTGTTGTGAGATTTTTTAAAATTAAATTATTATTATTATCATTATTATCATCATCATCATCATCATCACTAGGGTGGCCATACGTCCGGCTTCAAGACGGACAGTCCGGTTTTTAGAAGGAGTGCCCGCCTTCTGATGCACCCTTGAGACGGACGCCTATTTGTCCTCCTTCTGACATAATTTTTTTTTTCGTTTCAAATGGTCTCTGATTAAAAAGCAAATGCACCTAAATTACATAAATTATAAAAAAATAAAGTCTAAATGCAATTATGCATTCCATAAGGCAGTGTTTGCAAAAACACGTCGGACAGTCAGACATTACCGACGTGATTTAATAATGTCCGACAAAAAACATTAAATCATCGGACATTATGACCGACGCCGTGCGTCTTCTCTGAACGTGCCAAAATAAAATAAACTTCCTGAAAACCACAAATTGCAGACTGTTTGATGATCATTTGCTCTGATTCCGTGACACAGACATTTTTTTTCAATAATCCGCAGAGATCGTCTCTGTTTTCTGCAGCAGCTGCTGGAGCTTCTTCTGAGTGTTTAAATTGATCTGGCTGCGCACGGTGTTTTTAAGCAGCTCCGCTGCAGCTGTATGACAGACGCGAGGTAACTTAAGATCATTTCTTTATATTGTGATATTTGTGATGAACTAAATCGTCAGACAGAATGACATTTTGTCCTTAACAGTAAATGGTAAATGGTAAATGGTCTGTATTTGTATAGCGCCTTCTTAGGGTTCTACAACCCCCCAAGGCGCTTCACAACACAATCAACTCAATTCACCCATTCACACGCTGGTGGGGATGAGCTACGATGTAGCCACAGCTGCCCTGGGGCGCACTGACAGAGGCGAGGCTGCCGAGCACTGGCGCCACCAGTCCCTCCGACCACCACCAGCAGGCAAGGCGGGTTAAGTGTCTTGCCCAAGGACACACAGCAGCATTCTCTGGCCGGAGCCGGGATCGAACCTGCAACCTTCCAATTACTGGACAACCCGCTCTACCTCCTGAGCTACTGCTGCCCTTTACACAGTAATTTAAACAGTAGTTTATTAGAGTAGTTTAACAAACAGCTGAGATAAACCTGCATCTCCAACTTCCAGTTTCACCTCAACCAGCCACAGCGTCTCTTAAAGGAACAGTAACATCAGTGTCACGCTCCTCACCTGAGCTCCACAGCGTGAGCGGTGAGGAGGGTTGTAGCGTGTGATTAGACCCAATCGCAGGGAGTGCTAGCGTTGGGTGACGTCTAACACGCAGTTTATTATAGGAGCACCGACACGAACCTCGAAGTGAAACGAGGGCGTGGCGGTGTTCCAGAAAGGAAAAAACGGGCTTACTGTTTGGATGCAGATGGATGAGGTGAGCGTAGGAGCTCTGGATCGTCTGGCGTGAGTGTGGAGCCATGACGACTGGAACGGATGAAAGCTGTAGCCGGCTGGCGTGGATCTGAGCCAAGGGGCTAGGAAGCTAAAGCGTGAGGTGAGCGCCGGAAGCTCTGGGCGCACGGCGTGACCTGCGGAGCCGATGCGCTGGAGAAATAAAAGTTAAGGTAGAACTGAAAAACGCTACTAAGCGAGGCGCCGTTAGATCCGAGACGAAACGGGAATGCCAAGGCTACGGACAGAGAAACGATGAGCCAGCGCTGGAGTTGCCGAGAAGACTTCCTGAAATAGTGTGGACGTGATGACGTGGAGAGGTGCGTGACGGTGTGGGGAATGCTGGGAAGTGGAGTCCTAAGTATGGTGCGGTGTCAGAAGGATGGCTGGAAGGCAGGAATCATGACAATCAGGCTACAGCATCAGTCACACAAAGCCCTTATGGATCATTACAATATTTAGAAACATTGTCATGTATAATATGCTGTTTCTGGTGTTTCATAATAATTTATAATAATTATATGATCTCTAATAATTTCCTGATAAACTCTGTTGGTTTATTTTCTAAGCAGAGGGACTGTCTAATCCTCATTTTCTGAATTTGGCAGAAAATCCCATTGATGACTCTTTTTTCAAATTATGTCAACAGATTATTGTCACAATAAAAATATGTATAATGTGTAAAGGTCAGAGGTCACTACAGTACCCACTGTTAAATAGATACAAATCTGAAGCCCGCGAGGACATTGTGGTTCAAAAATGTCCTGCGTGAGACGCTCTCACGTCTGCCAGTTTGGCCAGTTTGGCAGACGTGGCTGAAAAGTTTTCGCAAACACTGCATAAGGTGATTTTGTGACAGATTATAAAATCAGCGTCAAATAACTATCAGAAATTCCATTGGTCAGAAGCGCCGTCGCGTGAAATTACATAATCAAATTGGCCACGTTATGTTAGCGTTTTTCACTTTAGTTCAGTGTTCTGTTTGTGTTCTTTTTAGTTGGTGTAGTTCAGCACCGTAAGTTGTTGTTGTGTATTTGGAGGTGAAGAGAGGCCTGCTCGGCAGCAGAAATAAATGTGTTGACTGCTGAGTTCTCATTGGTCGAGACTGCTTCCTGCACTCCACGCTACAATATGTTTTAGTTTTAGTCTTTATTCAATGTTCAATGAAGTATAAATTAGGCTTTAGTTAACCATTTTTCGGACTTCACGCTCACACAGACGAGTGGTTAGTGCAGCTGTGTCTGACTGCTGCCGCTCCGACTCCGAGTGTCTTTTCATTTCTACAGGGAGACAGGAAATCTCACCTCACTCCCCCAGAGTTTGCTCTTTCAGTCCTATTAAATTTGCTGTGTTGACGCATTTTAAAGAGCTTCCCCCGCTCGTTTACATCACTCTCACCGACGGAGTAAAAGTTAGTTTTACATATTTGCCGCTGTGCGCATGAGGGCGAGGGATGCGTGATGCTGCAGCTACACACAGGTTCTCTGTCGGCCGCAAAATATGAGTGACACGTGATCGGCTGGTATGATCGGCTCTGAAAGGAGTTGCCGATCACGTGTTTTTTCACCAATATCGGCCGATTACGAGCAGTTACCGATCAATCGGTGCATCCCTATTGTAAAGTATTCCACAATGTTGAAATCGCTACAGCTGTTTTAGGAGCAGCACCCATAGGGGTTCAGATGTGCCTGTCTGAGGACATAAAAGTCAGCTGGAGGAGTAAATGGCAGCAGACAGCAGGATTTAGAGTCTTACTTCCTGATATGTGGACATCTCTCCTCTGATTGGCTAACAGCAACACGACTCTACCACTGACTCTGTTTGCTCTGCAACGTTGATGTTTTATCTCCACCAATAACACAAGCCTGGAGGAGTTCTGCTGTGTGGTGGAGTTGCTAATGCTAACGGTTAGCTTCTACTAGCCCAGACGTTCTCTGCTGTTTCCTGTTGCTAATGCTAACGGTTAGCTTCTACTAGCCCAGACGTTCTCTGCTGTTTCCTGTTGCTAATGCTAACGGTTAGCTTCTACTAGCCTTCCCCGTCGTGAGTCAAGATGGGTGAGTCCATGGATGTTAAGTGACAGTGTGACGTAGATCTGTCAGGATTTTCTGACCCGAGTGTTTTTCTGTCTATGTTTTTATCAGAAACCAAACCAGGAAATATGGGTAGAGCCTGCATGTTAAACTGATCATTTTAAAAACTAATAAGTAGAAAATGGTTTCTCGGTGAACCTGCTCTTTAAGAAAACTGCTGTTAGAAAACAAAAGAGTCTGATTTGAAACTGAAGTTGGGCGGAGGAGAAGATGTGGAGTCATTTACTTTTCCCAAACCACTCATGAGATATTTTAGGCCAAGGCAGTTCCAAACAAAATGCCAGAGTTGTGTTTTTCTCCCAAAGGTTTGTGAGACACTCACATATGATGGTTTTAGACTGAGACTTAGGAGAAATAAGAGATCACCTCTAATCTATAAGAACATTCTTACTGAATATAAATTAATCACACAGGTATTAATATTTTCTCTTCTACAACATCAGCATGTTTACGGCCTTATTTATGAATAATTACAAACTAAAAAAGAATGAAAGCACAGGAGTGTGTGCTTAGACATGGCTGCGTGTGTGTGTGTGTGTGTGTGTGTGTGTGTGTGTGTGTGTGTGGTGTTCATACTTTTCATAGATCCTCTGCCCCCTCATGAAGACCTTGGCTTCGTTATCCAGCGGGAATGTGCCGTCGTCCTTTCTGAAGCGATAAAACAGCTTCATGTCTTTGAACTCCCGGTGCTCATCACACACTGCAAAGGGGCAGAAACGCTGCGTGAAGACACGTTTTACCTAAGAAGGTCACACTCTGCTACAGGAAATGCATATTGAAGGTTACTCCAGTGTTTAGTGTAGGAAAACCTTTATTACAAAGACACAAATAACACCCAGAGAAGAGTTGTTTGGTGTCAAGACAGGCCAGCATTGTCTGGATTTAAGTTAAATAATGTTGTTTGTGGCTGATAAAACAGCTTCATTGCATCATAAATCTTGTGATGGTTTTCCACCAAAAAAACCAGATTCCCTCACAATGATGTCATCGTTCAGCCAGAACAATAATGTTCCTTATAGTCTAACAGCGTCAGAATAAACAAATAAATAAGAACTTTAGGGGTTGTGGAACTATTGAGTTTGTATGAACTGGTCACTGATATTTAAATAATCCTGGAACTATCCATCTAAAAGGTATGATGAAAAGAGGAACAAGGACGCTCTCTCCTGTCTCTGGTTAAACTGTTGAGTTGGAGCCAAACTGGCTGGAAGACATGGAGAATCGTCCAGTCAGAGACACGGCCTGTTCCCAGAAGATGTCAAGCAAGACCTTTGCTGTTATAGAAAACACTCCCCCTCACACACACACACACACACACACTTACACACAGAGCTCAGCCTCACCATGGTGAATGATGCTCTGGTCTAAGAGTTTCTGCATGATCCTAATGGCCGTGTCCCGGTCTGTGGCTTCCTTATGTTCCATCAGCCAATCAATGAGCTCCTTGGCCACAAAGCAGTTTGGGTAAGTTCGAAGGTGGTGCCTCCGGTCCTTAATGACCTTCGCCTCATGGAGGCGCAGCCTGAAAACAAAAAGGGGAAATGGGATTGATGCAGATTTCCTAGAAAGAAGATCAAGAATCTTTGTTTTTTTCTGTTTGAGAGTTCAGCCATTCGATCTGAGAGCTTTAAGAACAGCTAATAAACCAACGATGCAGAGGATCGAGTGGCTTTTACAACAACAGATAGTTTTGATTCTGGTTTCCTGCCTTCCTCACATCATCCACCTGAACCTGAGCGCTGTGAAACAGCCCAGCTCCCTGGAGCTAGCCGGTGCTGTGTCTGTGCGCAGCTGGCTAGCATCACTTCAGATTAGTGACGACAGCCAGTCCAACAGCTCTGCCGAGTCCTAAAGTCTCAGATAAACAGTTCATGGACCTCACATGTAAACAGGTGGAGTGTTTCTACCTCTGGGAGCTCTACAAGTTTCAGTCCTGTGTGGAACTGAAATCTTTTCTGAAAGTGATGCACAATCTAACATTGAGGTTTTCTTTAAATCCCATTTTGTTATGATGTAACAAGCTCTCCATTGATCACCACGCCTACAGCAGGGCGATGTGTGGGATTGAGGTGCTTCTGAGACACGACCAGGCGACGGGACATAAATGCTAAACAACACACAGAGTTCTGTTATCAGGATCAGGAACTGCTGGTGTTCCCTGAGCTTGTGACTAAATGAACAAACAAAGGTGTGGATCGAGACTCGACTCTCACAGAACCTGTGTTCCGCTGCAGGTCGAGCTTTAAACTCCTCACTTTGAAGTGAAACCGCGTGAAGGCTCAGACTGTCCAACGCTTGTTTGAGTTGTGTGCTCACACCAGCAGCTGCTTCATTCAGGCACAGCAGAGCTAACATCAGCATTTCAACATGCTTACACCAACAAAACAGCAGGACAATACTGTGCAGGTGCAATGTTTTCCCCTGAGATTCCTCTTAGTCATGCCGACAACACGCTCACATCTGCAGATTTTAACCTGACCTGTAACCTAAACAGGATCCAATTAGGAGCTGATTCAGGTCAAATTCAGGGTAAAACTTGATTTAAACGTGGAAAAAATACAGATTTAGGAAGTTTAATTTAAAGAGACCAGTTCAAGGTTTATCAGCCTTGCTGCAGAGCTCACAAAAAGTAAAAGCTGACCCATATAGGCTGTTCTAAAGGACAGTCAATGGCCAATAAACAATACAGATTACTGTTGTGTTTTGGGCTGAATGTAAAAATTAAAAAAAATATATACAGAAGAAGATTCTGATTTTAAAAGAAATAAAAAAGGGAGCAGCTGTGAGCCACTTATAGCTGCTGTTTGTTGCACGGCGATCAGCAAAGTGTGCACATGCATCGCTAATAGATGCGTATCAGCTGATTTATTGGTTTACTTCAAACAAAATGTCCAAAGGCAATTCTAACTAGAAAAAGAGAAATGCAGTTTGAATGCTGGTAGTTGAAAATGATAGCTGAAACTGCTTAACTTGCTGAAGTGTTAACAGACATTCCTGAAACGAGTCATCACCTGAAATTTCACTTTTCCTCTTGAAACAATAACGGCTTCCTAATGATTTTTCACTGGCCGAGAAGCCGATGTTTAACATTGAAGCGTTTGTTTAATCTTGTCTTCTTCAGCCAGCCCACGTGCACCCCACGAGAGCTTGAATTCTCGCCTATATGTCGTCACAAAGGCAGGATATGACCATATATGGACAGCACAGAGCAACGCTGCTACAGCCAGCACTGCCCGACACCGGTACTGGGTACCGCATACTTCCAGTTTCCAAATCCTTCCTAAACCATGCTTAATATTCACCAATATATGCAAACTGCACACGTACATAACGGGGAGAGCCTCGTCTAAATGACAGAATCCACGTTTTCTCCCTCAACACCCAATTACAACAATAAGCCGCTAAATCAAAAGGAGGTAAAAATACTTAAACAGACGCTAACTACGCATATCGAGAAAAGCACATAGTAGCGGCAATGCAATATGATCCTATCCACAGAATCCGCTGTTTAAATTGAAGCCCAGACTCTCCTCTTTCCAACAATATAAGTTTCATTATGTGCAAAATTCACAGTCAGCAGCGAACAAACCAGCACAACAAAGCTCATTTCATAATGTGAAACGCATAAGTCATGTCTTACCTTTGCTGATTCATGGTTATAATCCATGTTATAGAAAAAAAGTCCACTTGGTTTGTGTATTCAATCTTCATAACAGCATACTGAGCCGATGCCAGGCTGTTTTAGCTTGCTTTGTCCCATCCAGACTGTTTACAGATCTCCAATGCCACGTCCCATCATTTTCCAGTTTACGACGCTTCCCTCCTGTGATTGTTGAACCCAAAGCTAGCCGAAAAAAAACTCAACAACAAGCGATCCTGTTAGCTCAGAGGTTTCCTACGTAACCTGAACCTCTCCAATAGTCCACCGGGGTCCTGAGAAACTCTCCTGCATAATGTGTAGTTCCAGGAAAGGCCACGGGCGCCATTACGCGCGAGGCGAGGCGAGGCGAGGCGAGGCAAGGGCTCTTACATATATGGCTGGATCCGTAGGTCGCAGCCAGGTCGGGTTCAGTCATAACTTGTTATTTTGGAGCAACATTCTGAAGTGAAGCCTACGGCGTCAACACCCCCGCTTCCTTCCACCAATCAACGCGCCCTTCATTTGCATTATTATAATGACCGTCCGACACAGCCGAAATACCGCGTGTGATCTCGCGAGAAAATCTGCCCTTTACAAAAAAGAATCAGAAAATCACATTTTTAATTTAGTTTTCCAATACAATTTATTTTAATGGCCTAAAAGACTATAATAGGACGTATATCCACGGTGTTATAGGTGATGACTCCTTTAATAGTTGAGGTTTCCCCATTAGCTGAGTTGTCAATACTAAACAATTAAGATGTGCTAAAAGTGCATCTTCCGCCCCTCCATTCATAACCATGTTGTCTGATTTGTCCTCAGTGGTTTTGACCAGTTTCCTCTTGATCAGTTTCTCAGAAGCGCTCATCGATAGGGAAGTCAGAACCACTTGGGGGACGTTTTAATCCTCACAATGCAGGAACCCTTTGCTGCTGTAGAGCTCCTAAAAATGTAATGAAACCAACTGAGAACATGGAACTGAGATCCTGATCGTTAAAGACTGAATCCTGTTTCATTTGGTGGATTTGATCATTAAAATCATTAAAATCCTTAAACCTAAAATAAATATTTACATTATCAGCAGTTCCTTGTCCAAATAAAACCCATTTAGTCTGATGTGTGAGATTTCCAAACTGCTCTTAAAATTCTGCTCATGTTTGTCCATTTTTCTGTTCTGAACAGTTTTCTGACCCCTCTTTCCATCTCAGCCTTATAAAACATTTTATGTTTTGTTATTTTTATGCATCTGTAGATGCTTTTATCCCAAACAACATCAGCAGAAGCTGAAGTGTCCTGCCCAGGCACACAAGGAATGAGCTGGGATCAAACCAACGACAGATTCTACCTGCAGAGTCACTTCCATCCTGTTTCCATCCACATGCCTCCATCTAAAAGGCTAGGTTATCCTGAGTTATCTCTGTAGTTATGCTGCTATAGGCTTAGACTGCTGGAGGACATACTGACCACTTTCCACACTCTGCTACTCTCTTCTACCACCACTCTCTAACTGCATTATTTCCTGTTATTCCAGCTGTTAACTTTATTTTCTCTCTAAGTGTTTTTCTCCCCAGAAGAAGCTACACTGGCGTTCTGCTGAGCTGTGGTGGCCTCATGGAGGGGGCCATCGGCTGGCACACTGCTGCCAACCACCTAACATTCTCCCTCTCCTGATATTACATCTTACTTTCTTTAACATAGAATGTGCTACTATTAGTTCACCTATTGAATTAATTATAGATTCACTCAGATAAAGACAATAAAGTTTCTCTTACTAAATAGAACTTCTACTAAGAAATCACAGTGTAGCCATAGAAACACTACTTGATATATGTGGTGTGTGTGTGTGTGTGTGTGTGTGTGTGTGTGTGTGTGTGTGTGTGTGCTCTGTCTTCTCAACCCCCAGTGAGCCGTAGCGGATGGCTGCTCATACTGAGCCAGGATCCTCTGGAGGTTTCTTCCTGTTAAAAGGGAGTTTTCCTTCCCACTGTCGCTAAATGCTTGCTTAGTATGAGGATTGTACCAACACAATGACACTAGTCAGTGTCTTGATGCAATCTGCTGGGTTCCTTATATAGGAAACTTTTTTACTGATTGGCTTAATGAACTGAACTGTATTGGAATGTTTACTTTGTGAAGAGCCTTGAGACGACTCTTGTCGTGATCTGGCGCTATAGAAATAAACTGAATTGAATTGAATTGAATTTCTCTGTGATTCATTTCTGATCCATGGTTTATTTATGTGTAGACGTTCACTTGAGAAACAGGAACACACAGCTGTTTATGCAGCAACATACGGTAAACATCGGTTTGTTTGGGTCCATTTGACCCGTGAGGGGATCTTGCTGTCCTTCTGGATGAGTGAACACAGACCAGTCAGTGCAATCCAACCTGCTCTGCAGATGCTGAATGGCATCTTTTGTTTAGTGTTGCTGTTTGGTGTGGACAGCATCTCTTTCCTGTAGATGGGTTCCATATGAATGGTGTTGTGATGATCTATATGCACCTTTAATGGATTTGTCTATATTCGTTGGTGCCGCGTGGGACAGGAGTGGAAGTTTCTCGGTGGATTGGCTGATCTGGTGAGTTGCGTTTTTGACTGGTTAAAGGTCAGACTGACACCAACATCAGGGGTTCATGTAGTGTCTGGGACTTTCGGTCCTGAGGGAAACTGAAAACCAGAGCAGATGCATTTCCTGAAAGAGGATAAAACCACCTTGAGTTTGTTTCTGTAGGGCAAGAAGTGTGGCTGTAGTAAGAATTAGTCCATAAAAGATTAGAAAAATCTTCTCTGACCTGAGATTGAGCTGACTACAGTCAGTTAAGAGTGGGAACATTGTGATTTTCATGAAATGTTTATAACATTTAAACCGTGATTTTATGAAAACGGTGAACGGTATCAAAATGCAGTGGCGGCTCGTCCATAGGGGGCGCTAGGGCGCCGCCCCACCACTCACAGGAAGGAGAAGAAGAAGATAGGAATCACAAAATATATTTAAAAAAACATAAAAAGTAAACTAAACGATCTATACACACCATATGGACTAAGTGCTGTGTGTAATCTGTGTTTAATAATGTTTTTTTTTTACTTTTAACACGGCCGAATCGTCGACGTACTTGTCACGTGTCCTCTCGCGGGCGCAGCAATCTTTACCATTGACTTAATATGGGCTAACTGGCGCATGTGCAGTGGGTCCCCAAACCGTCCACAACGAGAAAGAATAGGAGAGCGGTTGGTCGCATCTTTTAGCGATCGTCGCCGCCTCACAGGGTGAATTCTGGTCAGACCAGGGGGAGGAGATCGCTGATTGGTCAGGTTGTTCACCCCGCCCTGAGGGGAAAAACTTTCCACAGGCTGGCACAGTGTGGCTCCATCTGTGCCAATTTGTCACGGCAGCAACACACTACTTCCACTGAATATTTTTTTGTTGTCCAACCTTTTAGCCATCTTTGCTATAATTGTGAAATCATCAGTGACAAATAAAGTTAATTGCTTCAAAACCTGACGTAGCAAACGCTACTAGTAGGTTCCAATGTGTGAAACCTCAGCCAATCGAATTGCTTGTTGTTGAGTTTTTTTCAGCTGGCTGGCTTTCGTGTTAACCAATCACAGGGAGAGAATCCACGTAAACAGGAAAATGATGAATGCGGGCGGGCAAACTCTTATATAGTCTTTGGCAAAACAATGCCAGCAAACAGTCTGATCAGCTAAGCTTTTACGTTGGGATGTAGAATTTCACGAACCGAGTGGATTATTTTTACTACACCACACGGATTATGGCCATAACCTGCAGGTAAGCCTCATTTTAGCTTTTGGCTTCAGGAAACAGCATGCTGCCTCGTTAGCGGCTAGCACCGCTCCATACGGTTTGAACTAAGTGG
>SSNS01000100.1:1340653-1404524 GCA_006937985.1 Aphyosemion australe | reverse complement strand
ACACACACACACACACAAACTAGCTCGTATGTCCTTGTACAGAAACATCTAACTACAAACTTTCACACCCAGATGGATTTAAACCTACTTCGTAATGTTTCTCTCATTGTTCAGCTGGGAGCTGAAATTCCAGGCATTGGTGCCATGCCTCCCTACTGAGCCTCTATTCATCGCTGAGGTCATGAGGCCATGGACGCCACCATTCACACACACACACACACACACACACACACACACACACACACACACACACACACACACACACACACACNCCAGTGGCGGCTCGTCCATAGGGGGCGCTAGGGCGCCGCCCCACCACTCACAGGAAGGAGAAGAAGAAGATAGGAATCACAAAATATATTTAAAAAAACATAAAAAGTGAACTAAACGATCTATACACACCATATGGACTAAGTGCTGTGTGTAATCTGTGTTTAATAATGTTTTTTTTTTACTTTTAACACGGCCGAATCGTCGACGTACTTGTCACGTGTCCTCTCGCGGGCGCAGCAATCTTTACCATTGACTTAATATGGGCTAACTGGCGCATGTGCAGTGGGTCCCCAAACCGTCCACAACGAGAAAGAATAGGAGAGCGGTTGGTCGCATCTTTTAGCGATCGTCGCCGCCTCACCGGGTGAATTCTGCTCAGACCAGGGGGAGGAGATCGCTGATTGGTCGGGTTGTTCACCCCGCCCTGAGGGGAAAACTTTCCACAGGCTGGCACAGTGTGGCTCCATCTGTGCCAATTTGTCACGGCAGCAACACACTACTTCCACTGAATATTTTTTTGTTGTCCAACCTTTTAGCCATCTTTGCTATAATTGTGAAATCATCAGTGACAAATAAAGTTAATTGCTTCAAAACCTGACGTAGCAAATGCTACTAGTAGGTTCCAATGTGTGAAACCTCAGCCAATCGAATTGCTTGTTGTTGAGTTTTTTTCAGCTGGCTGGCTTTCGTGTTAACCAATCACAGGGAGAGAATCCACGTAAACAGGAAAATGATGAATGCGGGCGGGCAAACTCTTGTCTTTGGCAAAACAATGCCAGCAAACAGTCTGATCAGCTAAGCTTTTACGTTGGGATGTAGAATTTCACGAACCGAGTGGATTATTTTTACTACACCACACGGATTATGGCCATAACCTGCAGGTAAGCCTCATTTTAGCTTTTGGCTTCAGGAAACAGCATGCTGCCTCGTTAGCGGCTAGCACCGCTCCATACGGTTTGAACTAAGTGGTACTTTTTGTTTGTGAGTCTGGGCTTTAATCTAAACGCCGGCTGCTTCTGTGAATATCTTGCGTTGTGTCACTGTGTGTTTTTCTGGATACGTGTAGCGTCTATTTTACGGCCTCACGTTTATTTACAGCTTATGGGTGTTCTGTTTGTAGAAAGTGGATTCTATTGATTAGATTTAGCCTACTCCCCTTAAGCGTGTGTGCAGTTTGTGTAATATATGGGTGAATGGATGAATGTTTTTGTCAAAAACATGCTTAATATATTCGAAAACCTTTTGAATAACTTTGTTGCCGGAAGAGCTACTGTGACCGTCAGTTGTGTGACGCTGATGCTTAAGAATCAATGGTAATTTTGCGTCCCCTAGTGGTGATATGTGGTTAGCGCCCCACCCAAAATAAAAGTCACCGGCCGCCACTGTCAAAATGCTGAAAGATGCAGAAAAGGCTGAAAGTCGAGTTTGAATAAAGACTCTAGTGAGCAGGAGTAGAAGTTTAAACAGCAGAACGTTTTGCAGAGTTATTGTGATCCCAAAGTAGCAATAATGATATATTATCTATGTATTATGCAACCCAAATTATAATCTACCGACCAGCTGGACTAAAGATCAGCTGACGGAAGGAGATGTGAAACAGGAAAAACACACACAGTCATTCAACATGTCATGCAAGTTATAATCTCAAGTGGTTTGTTCCAGAACAGCATAGAGGAGTCTGGGTCGGCCAAACCAACTCACGCTCACCGCCACCAGCCATGGTGCAGGCTGGCCAGCTCAGTACACAGCTGTGCCAGGAACACACACACACACACACACACACACACACACACACACACACACACACACACACACACACACACACACACACACACACTACTGTACGCCTGAGGGTAAAGGACATCAACACTGCTCAGGTTATTGGTCCAATTCCCTGATAGGAGGAAGGGGCAGGCCGGGTGTGTGTCGGGTCCAGAATAGTCCCTGCAGCTCAAAGGGCGCTGCAATAGTGGAGCAGCCATAAAAAGGGAGGAAGTTGTTATGTAATCCTGTGACACATATAGGTGATGAGCAGCAGTGCATGTCTGAACGTCTTTGTTTGACTCGCCATGCTGCAGAGAGGCTGGAGTATTGTGTTAGCAACCCAACTCCCTCCTGTAGAGTATCATGTCATGTTCTTCCTCATCCAGACAGGAGGAGGAGGAGGAGGATACAGGATTAAAACACACGGGATTATTTAGTCTGCAGGTTTGACAGCCTGCAGGTAGATTTGAGCAAATTAACTCATTTTACATCAGACTAAATGTAAACGTAAGAGATCCTGGAGCAGAACAGACCGACCCACCTCAGCTGCTCCCCGGTGACGAGCACCTCAGCCAGCCGCTCCAGCTCGGCTGCCTTCTTCTGCATGGTGGTCCCGATCCCGTCCATGTCCCTGCTAACACAAAGCCCTCATCCTCAGGGTGGGTTCGGTGGAGGATTGAATGAAAAAATGTTGCAAAATCTAAGCGTGCATCTGCAGCGTTTTTCAACTTGCAGACTGGGAAAATGAGCAGATTCGTTTTAGCACAGAAATCAAACAGTTGTGGTACTCACCCTTCAAGCACCATGGAGAGCGAAACGAGTTCACCCCAAAATGTGAAAAATCCAATAAAACTCACGTGGAGTCAAAAGTGACCGCAGCACATGATGTTTAATTAAACCCCGCACACACTCACAAACACACATATGCGTGAATGCATCCGTGCACGTTTCTCTGTGTGCGCAGCGCGTGCGTGTCCCTGACCCGTTTAGCGTTCCTAAACCCTGACCGAGGCTCTCCGGACTTTCTGTCACTGTCACATCGACACGGGACCGACTCACGTTTTCTCCCCGACACCACAGCCCTGCATTGGGAGGAGGACTCTGCTGACGTCAGAGGGGGGCGTTCACCGCGCGGGCGGGGCTACAAACACATTATGGGACGCTCGTTTTTGACACCGTCAAAAAAATCACACATATTATAGCTTCATATTTCCTTTAGCGTCACACATTTTCATTTATAGGATTAATTTACAGCAAAAAAAGTGGAATAGTGTCAATTAATTTGTTACCATAGTAACAAAAACCAATTAAAGCTTGCATATTAACGGGCTAACAACGTTATAGTTACATCTGACTCTATTAAACTTTATATAATAATGCATTAAAATATGATCAGGGTGTGGATGCACATGAAGTAGAACTCATAAATATATCATGTAGTATAGGCTGCTGCCTATGAGCTGCTCACTTGTTAAAGGTGTAAGAAAACAAGCTGGAACACTTCTCTGACCTGGAGCTTTAAAGATCACTATGATGCAAAATGTGTAGACAAACAGAACTAAAGCTGCATGAAAACACCCATCATTTAAGTTTATAACTCATGTTTATGTGTAAGAGGTTCACAGCTCTTCATGTGCCTGAGAGGAGCTTCTGCCCTGCACGGATGAAGTCATCTGCTTTTCTATTGGCTGCAAAAAGCAGATTTGTGTGTGTGTGTGTGTGTGTGTGTGTGTGTGTGTGTGTGTGTGTGTGTGTGTGTGTGTGTGTGTGTGTGTGTGCATTTATGTTTTGCGAGCCCAATTTGTCAGGTTACACACCCGCATTATGAGACCATTTGGTTTATGAGACCATTTTTGGTGGTCTCGTAATTCATGACTTTTAAAGTGCTGCAAATTTTTATAAAAGTAAAATCTAAATGTCGTTAGCTGATTAATACTGACTTTGTAACTGCTATTATCATTTCATTTAGTTATTTCAGCAACTTAAACTTTCTTTTGGTTTTCATGGCCAATTTAAAATTGGTTTCGTAAACCACGTCGCGTGTGTGGTATGCAGACCTCCAGGGTCTCATAACGCCCTTAGAATGTCACAGATGATTGTGTGTATTTTTTGATAGTTTTTATTTTATTTTTGAAGTGAGGCTTTTCTTCCATGGGTAAAATAGAACATGTTGACATACTTTTTGTGTTCACCAGATGCAAAGAATTCGTGTGTGTGGGATACAAACCACCATGTTGTCATGGTCTCATAAACCATTCAAAATGTCATAGTGGAATGTATGTATGTTCTGATAGGTTTTTCTTATTTTTTAAGTGAGCATTATCTTCCATGGGTAAAATAGAACATTTTGACATAGTTTTTGTGTTCACCAGATGCAAAGAATTCGTGTGTGTGGGATACAAACCACCATGTTGTCATGGTCTCATAAACCATTCAAAATGTCATAGTGGAATGTATGTATGTTCTGATAGGTTTTTCTTATTTTTTAAGTGAGCATTATCTTCCATGGGTAAAATAAAACATTTTGACATAGTTTTTGTGTTCAACAGATTACCTGTTTATGAGGAAATGTGTGTCCCCATAAACCACCACCAAGTCATAGTGGTTTCATAAACCATAAATGCACACATGTGTGTGTGTGTGTGTGTGTGTGTGTGGCAAAGCAATGCTTTTGTGTGAATGTTCACAGATGTTTTAAGAGGCTCCTAATAAGTTTTTACCTCAAAATGTGTTTTTGTTGCTTTGGAAGGATCAGAAATACTTTTGCCGTTTTTAGGGTTTAAAAACTTTTTTAATGTCTATAACTTAGATTTAGACATTTTCATTTAAATGGAGGCACAAACATTATAAGATGTCACAATCTCCAGGTTATGTGTGTGAAACCATGTGGACAAATGTTTTTTATTTTGTTTTAACAGGAGCTTTAGATGTTCCATTCAAACCTTCCACATGCTCTCATAAAGCAGAGGATGTTGATGATGGCGTGCAGAGGAACCTCATCAGAAGGCTGTTTAAATATGATTATTACTGTTTAGCTCCAGGACTCTAGCAGCACTTTACTCGAGCGGTTAAAGAGGCTGGTGGTCGTACACGTTATTTTTTTAATACAACATCTTAAAGAGTTAAGTTCTGTATTTGTGCTGCCGACCTGTTTCATGTAAAATGATTCTAATATAACACATTTGTTTTCTGCTTGTGCTTTTATGTAACTCAGTTTGCATCTTTCTGATGAACATTTGTGATTTTTCTCCTCTTGTGTACTTTTTTGCAGTCAGTCACACACAGGCAGACTAACGCTGCAGGATAACATGTTGTTGTGTTTGCAGATGTGTGGCTGAACAGTTCCATCAGAGCTTGCATCCTTCTATGTCATCATAGATGTATGAAAACAATTTACCCAAGAGTTCTTCTGTCTTTGAAATCCAGACTTTGCTTTTAGGACACATTATGATTTTTAGGGTTATTCTTGAACTCCTTAATCATGCAGCCTAACATCATTAATCAAGTACATTAAACAAAGATGTAACATTTTAGAGAATAGAAATACTGAAACATTTCCTAAATTTGTGTAAATAAAACTGCAAATGCTGTTTCAGTAAAACGGTAAAAAGAAATGCCCTAACATTTGCATCGGTATTTAATGTAAAAAACATAAAATAATGGTTTACTTTTGACAAGTTTAGCTAGTAATCACCAGGCTACAGTATAGTTTATCTGTGATTAAAGAGTAAATAATACAACAAAAGCAGTTTTGAGTGGTATTTTGTTATGTTCTAGTGCTATCTAGCGGACAGATACACCAACTGCACACACCAGTCACAGCACTGAAACTCATTTGTATTTTTTATTGTTTTATTTTGAAGTGCTGATGATAAAAGGTTTTTAAAGGGTTGAAACAGGAAGTGCTGATGAGTTTTGTCTTGTTTGGCTTTATGAACGTTGCCTGTAGTAACAGCTTTCTTCCACTAGAGCAGGGGTTCCCACATTTTTAACATTTTTTCCTTGAGGACCCCCTTGTCCAAGACGAGCCAGTTAAAGTCCCAAGTCATCATCACACACTGGTGAGGTTACATCTCCGCATTTGACCCATCCCCATGGTGGGGAGCGGTGAGCTGCAGCTGTGGCCGCGCTCGGGAACTATTTGGTGGTTTAACCCCCCAATCCAACCCCTTGGTGCTGAGTGTCAAGCGAGGAGGCATTGGGTCCCATTTTTTCAAAGTCTTTGGTATGACCCGACCAGGATTCGAACCCCGATCTCCCAGTCCCGGGGTGGACACACAACCACTAGGACACCGGAGCTGGTGGACCCCCAAACCCAACTCCTACACGCATAAACATGTTAAATGTGATCATTTACTAAATGTATACAGACATACAGAGTTATAACTTTTATATGGAGTTCTGATTAGACTTTAATTTTACAAATACTTTTATTTACAAATAAAATCTTGCTAACCTCACAACCTCAGCAAAGACAAAATTGTGGGGACCCCCTTGGGGATCCCGACCCCCAATTTGGGAACCCCTGCACTAGAGGGTTCTCTTGTTTCCATCCAGTTGACCTAAATAATACATATAAATCCATTATAGACAGAGTATGTGGCCATCAATCAAATCAAATGACAGATTTCAAGTAATTAAATTAAAAGTTTATTTAGACAAAGAAGAAGAATTTGGTAGTTTATACGTTCATTGTGAAATCAAAATACATGAATGCTTTTCCTGCTAAAAAAAGAAAAAAGGTGGACCTTTTTTAAAATAAAATAAAAATTCGATGTCTGTATCAATGTCTGAGTGTGTTTATTAGATGCAGTTGGGTATTTATTGGTCTTTGAACTAAGAACTAAAAGTTTTATATCTAATATGTTTGATTAGAAACTACAAACTTATGCTAGTAAAATATTGTAATTAAATATATTTATTTTATATTACCTATTAATAACTTAATTTATTAAGAGGAAAATCCCTCCAAGTCTACCGTGGATGTACAGTAGTTTCGCCCTGTGGCCACTGCAGAGTTTGCCCAGCCACCAGAGGACGAATGATCTGATCTGTTTGTAGTGTTGCAGCTAGCTGCTATAGTTCCTGTTAGTTGATATAATCTTGTTGAACACAGATAATTAAAATAGATGTATTGAGTTTTAGTAGTCCCCTCCCTGGGCTGCCACCTTACCGTGGTGGAGGGGTTTGAGTGTCCCAATGATCCTAGGAGCTAAGTTGTTATGGGTTACTGCCCTCTGGAGCCAGGCCTGGAGGTGGGGCACGTTGGCGAGCGCCTGGTGGCCAGCTTTCACCCATGAAGCCTGGCCGGGCACAGCCCGAAGAGGAAACGTGGGTCCACCTTCCCATGGGCTCACCACTTGTGGGAGAGGCCAAAGGGGTCAGGTGCAATGTGAGATGGGTGGTAGCAGAAGGCAGGAACCTTGGCGGTCTGATCCTCGTCTACAGAAGCTAGCTCTCAGTATGAAGATATTCTGATCACCAGTAGACCTGCAGTCTGAGAGCCAAGTGCTCTGTTAGAAACATATGGAACAATCAGATCACTGATGTATGATGGAGCTTGTTTATTAAGAGCTTTATATGTGAGAAGGAGGATCTTAAAATCTATTCTGAATTTAACAGGCAGCCAATGTAGGGAAGCTAAAACAGGAGAGATGTGGTCTCTCTTTTTAATTCTCATCAGAACTCTAGCTGCAGCATTTTGGACCAGCTGAAGACTTTTGACTACATTCTGTGGACCTCCTGATAGTAATGAATTACTGCAGTAATCCAACCTTGAGGTAATGAATGCATGAACCAGTTTTTCAGCATCACTCCTGGAAAGGATGCTTCTAATCTTAGCAATATTCCGAAGGTGGAAAAAGGAAATCCTACAAACCTGTTTAACGTGGGATTTGAATGACATGTCCTGGTCAAAGATAACACCGAGGTTCTTTACTTTGTTCTCTGAGGCTAATTTAATACCGTTTAGATCAGGTGATTGACTAAGCAGTTTCCTTTTCTGAGGTTCTGGACCAAAGATGATAACTTCAGTCTTGTCTGGATTTAGCAGCAGAAAGTTTAGAGTCATCCAGATTTTTATGTCTTCAAGACAAGCCTGTAATCTACCTAACTGATTAGGTTCATCAGGGTTTATGGATAAATATAACTGAGTATCATCAGCATAACAGTGGAAGTTTATCCCATGTTGTCTAATGATTTTACCAATTGGAAGCATATATATAGTGAAAAGAATTGGTCCAAGTACTGAACCCTGTGGTACTCCACAAGTAACTCTAGAGTATGAAGAAGATTTCTCATGTACATGAACAAACTGAAATCTGTCAGATAAATAAGATTTACAACATGTTCAAGCCTTTCTAAGAGAATATTGTGATGGACTGTGTCAAAAGCAGCACTGAGGTCCAACAAGACCAGAACAGACACAAGATTCTTATCTGAGGCCATGAGAATATCATTTGTAACTTTCACTAATGCGGTTTCAGTGCTGTGATGCTCTCTAAAACCTGACTGAAATTCCTCAAACAGATCATTAGTGTTTAGAGGCTCACATACTCGACTGGCCACTATTTTCTCAAGGACTTTAGATAAATTTTATAAAAGAAGCATTCTCTTGCCGTTCTACTCATACTCCTTAACATTAATATTCCCAAGTGGACAAAAAATATTTTTTTCCAGCTTAACTGAGACAAGGATGCTAAAGAGTTCTTAGCAGAATCAAAGTGTAGTTCCAGCTTGTTGCCACCAGATGGCATTAATTCACCTCATCAGTCAATAATAACCAGAAGTCATGTTCAATCATAAACCTTTCAGGCTTCAGCCTCAAGAGGAAAAACTAAACATGAGCAGAAAACTCCAAACATAGATGAGGTTTTAGAAGCATCTCAGCAGCACAAATATTCAAGCAGCAGTACGGAAGGTTTTTCAATTATAGAGGAAAACTTAAAAAGTTACTGAAAACACTTTTAATATAAAAAAAGTGAAACAAAAAAGCTAAAAAATAAGATATTTGTACAAAAAGGGTCAAATTTTCTGTACATGAAGTGGAATTTTGCTCCTGGAATTTTTGTAATTTATTCCTGGATAAAAAGAAAATCCCTAATCAAGAACTGATCTGCTGGAATGCATTAAATATTTTATTTACAACAAATATACAGAACTAAGATGTTTGCTCTTCATCTCAAACAACAGCTGGCATTTTAAATTACTGAACTCAACACAAAAGGAGTCACACTGCAAATCAAACGAGTATTTCTGCAGATAAAGCCTGATATAAATTAGATTTTAAACATGTTGGATGATGCATTTTTGCTTATATTAAGGTAAAACAGAATACATGTTTTTAATAATATAACAAACAAACATTGGGTTAATAATGTAAAGAAAACTCAGGCTAATAAAGTAAACTACAGATGGTAAATACTGGAAATTGTTACAAACAATATTTTGTCCAAAGATTCATCAGATCTTAGTAAAGAAAATGTGCGAGGGCCAGTAACGTCACAGAAACGCAGGTCAGGTTCAGATATTATTAGCCAAAGGAAAAAGAAACATGACAATTTAAATATGAAATAAC
Organism: Aphyosemion australe; assembly: GCA_006937985.1. Classification (NCBI taxonomy): domain Eukaryota; kingdom Metazoa; phylum Chordata; class Actinopteri; order Cyprinodontiformes; family Nothobranchiidae; genus Aphyosemion; species Aphyosemion australe. Next base: position 1,394,911 of record SSNS01000100.1, on the reverse strand, counting down.
TGTGATCACAAGTTATTTTGTTTCAATTATTGCATGTTGTCTTTAAGCAGAAGACAGCAGGGTTCTCTGAAACCTGCTCCTGCTGCACAGATGAACATGCAGATGAAAAATAAACACCCTGGAGCTTTAATGGAAGACTTTTACAGCACGAGTCCAACCAATATTATTGTTCCAACCCTCAGATCGTTTCTTCTCTAAGAGAACTTCATGTAGCAGTGATCTGTGACCGTGCAGCATTTGCTTTGCTAAAAGATGCTAACTCTTAAAAAGAGTGCAAATGTGACGTTAAAGGCACAAAAACTCAGACAGGATATTTACAAAAACAAAGCTTATGGTGTTTATGTAAAACAATTATGTGGTAACTCTTCTGCAAAGTCTGCAAGCTGTCACAGCTTTCAAAGAAAAGCTTTGGTACTTCATTATTCTGTCCAACCTAAAAGGAAACGTCAGTAAATCAATCCTCTACAACAAGAACTGAGCACATCTGCTTCTGCTCCACCAGGTGTCTCCCTCCACCTGCAGAAGCCACTAGAAGGTGGGGGTCTGGACTGAGGCTGGGCCTCCAGGCTGGATGTGCTTCAGGTGGCAGGAGTGGCAGAGGAGATGACCGTTCAGAGGGTAGCAGCGGTGACCCTCCTCATCGTTCAGCTCCATCTTGCAGTCCTGAACAAAGCAGTGATGAAGATGAGAGCAGGAGGAGGAGATGATGACTGGTCTCATCACTTTATCAAATGACTCCTGATAGGTGAAAGTTATGCTTTGAAACAGTTAACTCAAAAAAAAATCTAGATTCATTGGTTGTTTCTACCTTCTACCACAGCTAATAAAAGACAAAACTGCACCCAGTTTTCTTCCTGCTTTCCTCAGCGCTGCATAACTACTGCAGGGATTAATTAGGACCAAGGATCTAACATTTCCTTTAACGAGCTTCTCACTCACTGTCAGGTGCAAAGCTTTATTTTCTAATTTACAAGTTTAAAATTGAGCTTTTCTTTAAACCTACCTCACAGTGATAACATTCCACATGATAGTCTTTTTCCATGGAAACAACTCGAATGGTTTCATCGGAGCCCTGGAATCAAAAGTCACACACACACATTCAGATGAGAGCAAACCCAGAAACCAGAAAACACTCCACCGTCTTCTTCTCAGTTTGACAAAAGCATCAAAAGAAGCCTGAAAAAACCAGGAGCTCGTCTGCATTTGAACACTTGAAGCAGCTTAAATGCTTTTACAACTCATCTTTTTAGGTGTTGACCATCTTTGTTGCTACATTATTGGACAACAAGATGTTAACTCCCTGAATTTACCTCAGAAACACTTTTTTTAAATATCTTTTATAAATTTGTAAACTTTGTAAAACAGATTTTAGGGATTTTTAGTGTGTTTTCATTAGAGGAAATCATGACAAAATAAAATATTAGCTTAAGATAAAACAACCAGTTTGCTTAGATCGATAAACAACTATCATTCCTTTCATATCAGAGGTAGATATACTTATTGGTAACAATTTACAAGAAGAGTCCCTTTATTAATGTTACTTAGTGCATTATTAAGCATTAATAAACTATTAAATCAAGTATTAACTGCTTAACCATATTATGTAATGCATTACTAAGCAGACACCCCCCCTTTGTCCTAACCTTTAACCTTTAATAGTTAATATCAGGAATGTTAATAAATGGGTCCTTATTGTAAAGTGTTACCAACTTATTTATAAATATACACTGCTCACAAAAATTAAAGGAACACTTTTTTTATTGGTCCTGGCATGAAATCAATGAAACCTGTCTGATAATTTTCTGGCTGATTAAGCAGCTGAGGGCGTTGTTAATCACTTTCAGCTGTATTGGTGTTCATGGACTTAACGACAGGTGCACTAAAGTGGCAACAATTACAAAACCCTCAAAACAGGACTGGTTTAACATGTGGAGGTCATTTCAAGTTTCTCCCTCTTGATCTTTTTTGGCTGGTTTTCCACTCGTGCTAGTTTTGGCTTGAGTAATTATCTCTACTGGCAGCATGAGGCCATTCCTTAACCCTACAGAAGTTGCACAGGTTGTCCAACTTCTCCAGGATGGCACATCCACACGTGCTGCAGCAAGAAGGTTTAATGTGTCTCCCAGCACAATCTTCAGAACATGGAGGAGATTTCAGGAGACTGGCGGTTATTCTCGGAGAGCTGGACAGGGCCGTAGAAGGTCCACAACCCATCAGCAGGACCGATACCTGCTCCTTTGTGCAAGGCGGAACAGGCTGAGCACTGCTCGTGCCCTACAGAATGACCTCCAGAGGGCCACTGGTGTGAATGTCTCTACCCAAACAATCAGGAACAGACTTCATGAAGATGGCCTGAGGGCCCGACGTCCTGTAGTGGGCCCTGTGCTCACTGCCCAGCACCGTAGAGCTCCACTGGCATTTGCTCAAGAACACCAGAATTGGCAAGTCCGCCACTGGCGCCCTGTACTTTTTACAGACGAGAGCAGGTTCACCCTGAGCACCTGTGATAGACGTGAAAGAGTCTGGAGAAGACAAGGAGAACGTTATGCTGCCTGCAACGTCGTTCAACATGACAGGTTTGGTGGTGGGTCAGTGATGGTCTGGGGAGGCATATCCATGGAGGGACGCACAGACCTCTACTGCCTAGGAAATGGTGCTCTGACTGCCATAAGGTATCCAGATGAAATCCTTGAACCCTTTGTCAGACCCTACGCTGATGCAGTAGGTCCTGGTTTTCTCCTAATGCACGACAATGCCCGGCCTCATGTGGCAAGAGTATGCAGGCAGTACCTGGAGGATGAAGGAATTGAAACAATTGAATGGCCTTCACGATCCCCTGACTTAAACCCAATAGAACATCTGTGGGACATTATGTTTGGGTCCATTAGGCGGTGCCAGGTTGCTCCTCAGACTGTACAAGAGCTCAGGGATGCCCTCACACAGATCTGGGAGGAAATGCCACAAGACACCATCCGTTGTCTCATTAGGAGCATGCCCCGACGTTGTCAAGCATGCACACAAGCTCGTGGGGGCCACACAAGATACTGAAAAACATTTTGAGTTGCAGAAATTAAGTCTTTGAAATAATGGACTAGCCTGCCACATCTTCATTTCACTCTGATTTTAGGGTGTCTACACAATTGAGCCCTCTGTAGGCTGAAAACTTTTATTTCCATTAAAAGACTTGGCATCCTTTTGTTCCTAAGACATTGCCCTGTCGTTATTTGTATAGATATCCAACTTCATATTGAGATCTGATTATCTAATGTGTTTCTTTAAAGTGTTCCTTTCATTTTTGTGAGCAGTGTATATTACACATACACATGCACACACACACATTCTCGTCTTTCTATCTTAGTGAGGACCATCCATTGACTTCCATTCATTTTTGTGACTGTATTATGCCTAACCCTAACCCTAACCCTAACCAGACCTCTAAAACTAATGAGTAGAGCTCTGTGAGATTGCACCAAAGTGAGGACCGGGCAAATGTCCTCGCTTTGATGTATAGACAAGCGCGCACACGCACACATGGACAAAATAGTTGATACCCTTCTTCGGTCAATGAAAGAAAAACCCACAATGGTCACAGAAATGACTTGAATTTGGCAAAAGTAATAATAAATAAAAATTCTATGAAATTTAACCAATAAAAACCAGACATTTGTGTCAGATTCAAGACACCCTGTAGATGTAGCAAAGCAGCCCCAGAACATAACAGAGCCTCCTCCATGTTCCACAGTAGGGACAGTGTTCTTTTCTTGATATGCTTCATTTTTCCATCTGTGAACATAGAGCTGATGTGTCTTGGCAAAAAGCTCCATGTTTGTCTCATCTGTCCATAGGACCTTCTCCCAGAAGCTTTGTGGCTTGTCAACATGTAGTTTGGCAGATTCCAGTCTGGCTTTTTTAGGATTTGTTTTCAACAACGGTGTCCTCCTTCGTCGTCTCCATGTAGTCCACTTTGGCTCAAACGACGACGGATGGTGCGATCTGACACTGATGTTCGAGACAACTCTTTCCTTCGCTTCCTCTGGTCCATGTTGAGTGTGGTACACACCATGTCACCAAACAACACAGTGACTACCTGGAGCCCTATAGATAGGCCCACTGACTGATTACAGATTGTAGACACCTGTGATGTAATTAGTGGACACACCTTGAATTAACACGTCCCTTTGGTCACATTATTGTCAGTCTTTTCTAGGGGTACCATCATTTTTGTCCAGGCCTGTTCCATCAGTTTATGTTTTTAAATAATTCCGTTGAAGCATGGTTGAAAAGCAACGTCTGACTTTCATTGGTTAAATTTCATAGAATTTTTATTTATTACTTTTGTCAGATTGAAGTTACTTCTGTGACCTTTGTGGGTTTTTCTTTCATTGACCAAAGGGTACCAACTATTTTGTCCACGTCTGTATATATAATGAAAATATTTAAACTTAGATCATTGTATTTAGAATAGTGTTGGAGTTATAAAAGTTAGATTTTTTCATATTTTGAAAGGAATCAAGCTTGATCTCATCTTAGAGGAGCTATAAACACTCTTTATTATGGGTTGTGATCACCACATGGAACTCAGCCTTAAATGTGACATCTTTGTATTTTCTAAGGTCAGTTGGATGTGGAGGCCATCTTGAATTATGTTGACTAAAAAAGTTTTTCACTTGCAAAACACACAAAAGCAAAAACAGTAGGGTCACCTTTGACCTTTTGGTAGAGGATGATAATAAACCAGGCAGAAAAACCGACTTACTTCTGAGGGCAGGATGGGCTGGTTACAGGCTGCACATTTAGGCGCCAGCACCCTGAAACAGTGAGATGAAAGTTAACTACGTCATCTGGAGAAAAGCTATTTATGTGTGTTCTATAAAAATATTGTAGAATATTGTTTAGGTTTCATTTCAGTTTCATTAAATGTTTCAACCCTTTTAACCAAGCGGGTCTCTAGTAGAGAAGACCATTTTCAGGGGCTTACCTATATATGTGTGTGTGTGTGTGTGTGTGTGTGTGTGCGTGCGTGCGTGCGTGCGTGCGTGTGACGCTACAAGCTGTACACACAACACGGCTTGTTTTATTTAATAAGAGAGGAGAAGATGAGAGGGTTTCCAGCCATGTGAGAGGGACCTCTGGGAGTAGGTTAGGGGTCTCAAACTCAGTTTCATCTAAATTATCTTTAACAAATCTGAGACAGGTTACGCAGATCTGAGATGTGTTCAAAGCAGGAAGTAAAACAACAGAATGAGATCTTACAGAAACGGGTCGAGGAGATCAGCACAAAGTCAGACAGCTGTAGGATGGCTGAGCTCAGGGAGCATGAATACTGGTGTAAAATCACGATGTCACAAAGAGAGAGGGCATGTTAAAAAAACAAATCAAGCAGAAGACTCGTCGGCAGACTCGAGCAGTAAAGAGAGGAGCCTACAGACTCTCCAACCTGTCCAGAAGCTCCTAAAAGGCTGGCTGACTTCAGAAACTTCCAACAAGGTCATGCTTCAAAGAATTCAGGCCAAGGAATCAAAAAGCTCAACGAACAGAAGAAGTCCTGATGAGAAAAGCTGTCCTACTACTGCACTACATGAGGGTCTCCTCAAAATTCTGATGATGATGTGACGTCAGGTCCCAACATGGAGCGGTAGGGTGGACTGTTGGTGCTGAAGAGCAGCTGGAAGTGGGATAAAACAGGTTCTGCCCATGTTTCTGGGGAGTTAACGCCCCACAGCTATACCCTTGATATTAAACAGATAAATGACTGTGTTTGTCATTATTGTGTTGTTACGATGGGGCAGGAGCAGCCACCCTTTACTAGCCTGGCAAGCCATCCTATATATGTGAATATATAGTCTGGCCACAACCCATTGACGGCTCTCAGTCGTGAGGCGGGATCTACGGTTGTCTTTCAAAATGTCAGCACGCAATTGGATAGCGCTAGGACCAATCAGAGTAACGAACAACGTGACGTAATCACAGCGACGGAAAAGAGGGAGGCAGCAATGGCGTCAATGATTTCTGTCGTTTTTGTATGAAAACATGTGAATATCAGGTGTACTGGGACATTGCACTACTTTGTTTGATAAAAATAAGAAGCTGCTAAGTATATCAGACAGACTTACGCACGTTGGAGTCTAAATAATCCAATGTTGATGACAAAGCCGTTTCAAACCAACGTGGTTCCTGTGTTGCCGCCATTGTTGCTTGGGTTCGCGGCCGCAGCGCTGACGTCATCGGCCACTCCCGCTCTGTGATTGGCCCAAAATATAGAGCGCTGTGATTGGCCCAACCAAAACTATAGCGAGCTGTGATTGGACAGCTACAGCAGCGGAGCAGGCTGCGAGGGTTCACTAGGCTAACTCTTTACACCTCTGACTAAAAACACACACCCATTCCATCCCTGCCAGACTCAACCTCTCATGTATCCACCACACATCACAAACAGGAGCCTGAGTCCATCTGAGTCTCATATGGATGCAAGGAAAAGTACCGTACAGCCATTCAGCATGGAAAACTCCAGGAGTGTTTGTGCTGCTCACCTGTGGTAGTCCTTCACACAGTAGATCTTGTTCTCCGTGTCTACAGTAAAGGGTACTCCATCCAGGCTCTCGTTACAGATCACACAGCGGAAACAGCCGGGGTGGTAGGACTTCCCAAGAGCCTGAAGGATCTACAGACAAACACAAGTAATATTACAACTTCAGCCACGCCCTACTCATCCTGTTGGTCCAAGGTTTATTAAAGCCCCAATGTGTGAAAACACTTGACTCTTTAGCGCCACGCAGTTCAGAGTAGGTATTGCAGCTACAGTCGCCCACACATTAAAAAGGTAACGCGTCTGCGTTTACATGCAGCCAATAAACCGTTCAAAACTCGGTTATTTGCAATAACCTGGCTCCGCAAGGCCATGTAAACACTGGCAAAAACCCAGTTATGAGCATTAACTTTTTTAAAAACCGGGTTATTACCCCTGGGGTAACCTGAATATCAGGTCATGTAAACGCATATTGGGATAACTCTTTCAAAAGGTGCACTCTGCGCATGTTCTATTAAAGTCAAAGTCCCAAGTCATCATCACACACTGGTGAAATTACATCTCCACATTTGACCCATCCCCATGGTGGGGAGCGGTGAGCTGCAGCTGTGGCCGCGCTCGGGAACTATTTGGTGGTTTAACCCCCCAATCCAACCCCTTAGTGCTGAGTGTCAAGCGAGGAGGCATTGGGTCCCATTTTTTCAAAGTCTTTGGTATGACCCGACCGGGAATCGAACCCTGATCTCCCAGTCCCGGGGCGGACACTCTACCACTAGGCCACCGGAGCTGGTTATTCACAAGGAATCTTGGTGTTTTGAGTAGATGAACGTCTTGTATGCGCCAGTAACCTGGAAGTGAACATGTAGAGTTCAACACGGCGAGATGCAGCACACCACATTTTTGGAGCCATTAAGAAACCACTGTATTTCAGCGCACCAATGCACAAACAAAGGCGATCACTATTGGCTCCAAACTATCCATTATCTGCGTGCTGCTGCTGTTGTTGTCGCCTTTGGATACAGGAAGAAAAACAGGAAATGACGCACATTGCGTCTTAACGTAGCCCTCTGTCCGTGTCCTGTGAATATATGTAGAACAGGTCTGATCAGTCATTTGCAGCAGCTGCATCTTCTTGCTCCAGTGCTGCAGCTTCTGCCGCATCGACCGCGTTTGCAGCATCACCCATCTCCCTGTCCCCCACGGCCATGCGTGCTCCGCCAGGTATAAACGGCTTCCAGCTTTCAATCCAGCAATCACGTGTAGTTAGAGCAGGGTTAGCAACCCAAACCAGTAAGACTGCCACAGAGAACCAGCGCCACCCCCACAAATCGTTTAGAGGGAGGAGAACTTTCATGTTAAAACACAAAAAAACAAAACGTGGATCATTATATCTTGTATGTCTCTAAACAGCTACGGTATTTCAAGATGGCGCATGACTATGGAGCGTCGACCACCGTTTCTGTATATAATGTAAAATTTCAAGCTAACAGCAACATTTAGAATAGACTTTGGTGAGAATTATTAATGAAAAAGGACAAGTTTGTTAGCGTGATACACAGAACAAGTAAAAATGTTACACACTGTGCCTTTAAAACCATGTTATGAAGTGTGACAAGGATTAAACGGTCATTACAGCCAAGATAATGAAAAAATTAGGTTATTTATATAATTTAAGACGTATTTTAATCATCCTGGACATTTTCCAAACAGACCAAAGTACAGCGTGTTCCAGCAGCACCAACAACTATACGAAGGTAAATTTAAAAATCTTATTCATGTCTGCAGGACTGAGAAATCCTTCATTTTCTGACCAAATGACTCTGAGTCTTTTAAATGTTTGAGTGGAAAAAAGCTCCAGAGTCAAGTCTCGAGTTCTTATCCAGATGTATGCACGCGCACACACACACACACACACACACACACACACACACACACACACACACACACACACAAGGTCAGCACACCTACCATGTCCATGATTAGATGTCCACATGCGTTGCACTTGTCAGCAGACTGCTGGAAACCAGAGTACTGGAACAGAGGAAGAATGAGCGTCTCAGTGGGAGACAGAGATCTCCATCCAAAGTGTCAAAAAGTCACACATTTTCACCCAGAAAGAATTCAAAGTCAGCCTAAAACTGCTAACAAATGCTCTTACTGCATGCTAAGAGTGACCTCTGGGAGCAAAGCCACAGGTTAAATAACACAGGATCCTACTTGTGCAGGAGATAACATTTGGAACTAGATGTTCACTACAAAGACAGTAGAAAATATAACGTTCAGCCCAGCAGGTTCGATTATGTTGACGAGGATCCTACTTCCTACTTTAGATCTGTGACTGCGGTTGTGTCTTCACTGCCCTTTGACCTATATGGAAATCAGCTTCTCGATTAGCTGACCTCCACCCAGACCAGCCCACAGGAGAAAACTGACATGAAGAGGCCACATTGGATAGCAGAAAGGTCAAAGGTCAAGGCTTACACAGCCATAGGCGTCATTTTAACCGGGAACGCCGGGGACATGTGTGATTGGCAGTTGTGTCCCCACCACTTCCGGGCCGAACCTGCCTAGTTTTTGAAGGCCAAATATCATCGATAATAGTTTGACCACATACATTTAGTATCTGTATTATTTTAAACAATAGATAAAAACGCGGTTCAGCGCTAATGTTCGGACTACTAGCAAGAGGTGGCCGAATTAGAACTTCCTTGGATTATCGTTTTAAAACATTAATTGCGTTTCAATTCAGTTACTGCACGGTTCCCGTCGTCCATCTGCGCGTAACTGAAAATGTCCCTGTGAGAGAACGGGGAGACTGGATTTCCCTCCTTCATCGTTTGAAAAGCAGAACCGACATAGTGTGTACAGTACAGCCTCCTGCTGTGTGTGTGTGTGTGTTTTAGAAATGAATTTCTGATGGATCAAGCAGAGGAAGAGGATGAAACAGGGAAATAACAACAAATAATTTATTTGCCTATAAAATGATCCCTCACAGACCAGTGACCACCTTCCTTTTTCTTTCTGACTCCATGATGTAACAGTAGAATCATTTGATTCAAAAGATGTACTTTAGGCACAAACTCATCATTGATAGATGGAGACTCCTCCATTTAAACGCGATTCGGCGCTTCACAGTGAAACAGCAGCTGTATCGGTCACGTGACTGCTTCCTAAATGATGCCCGCACCGACACGGGGTCTCGCTCTAGATACAGCTAGATATAAGCGCCGACGCATTGGTGTTGCTCGTCCATCACTAATGAACATACGATTTTTAACAACTGTTAATAAACTACGGTGCATATTGAAGTAAAACTGATGAATAATTAAATACGCTAGCCTATTTAATGATTGTCCCCACCAATCTTTAAACCCCATTCAAGAGTAATGTTATTGTCCCCAGCAATTCTAAAATCAAACTGACGCCCTTGTACACAGCCCATGTTTTTATTTTAGGTGAATGAATGGAATACCTCCCACAGTATTGCGTCTGATTTGTGTGTGTGTGTGTGTGTGTAGGTATTAATATGTAGTTTCTCCCAGTTATAAGATTACACGTCCCAGAGGAGAATATGGAAACCCACCAGGAAGTCCTCTTCACAGAAAACTTTCCCTCCAACGTAGTAGAAAGCCTTCCCTCTCAGCCTCCGACCTGCACAAACAGACATTATTTACCTGAGACCATAAAAGAACTAACACAACATCTTGTTGTCAGATTGGAAACTGTGCAGTTTTGATGTTTAATGAATGACAATAAGCAGATTAACTCAGACTATAAAAGTAAGTTATGATAAAATGTTAAAATGTCACATTGGAAGATCCTGCATGAGCCATGAGCTCAATCTCAGAAAATAGCTTCGGCACTAATTCACGAGGGCCGCAGTGATTAATCGCTGCCATTCGAGGTAATGGGTCCTCTTGCAATATTCACCATATCCTGCTGAATCCAGAAGGCATAAATCAGATCCAGGATCTGTGGATTTGTGGTGTCTTAATATCAATCTGCAGGGCCACAGAAGTGTGCTGCATGGAGACAAGAAGTACATCTGGATGGAACATGTGTGAGGGGAAAATGCTGATTATGGCCGATTACCGTGCAGGTGCAACAGATTAAACACTCGGCTTGATTTGATTTCATAGCAACCACGGGCCAAAGCCAACACGGACCTGCCGATTCTCCCTCTTTGTTCCTTTCCAGTGTCGTTCCACATGGTTGGTGTGCTTCCTGTCTGTCTGTGTATGGTCTGGATCTGGCTTCTAATGCCAGTGCCGGGCGCACACACACACACACACACACGTACAAACCTTATTCACTTCACATAGCTATTCTTGCACAGGTCCCACAGGAAGAGGGAACATTCCTCACATTTTCTGTGTGGGAGGTTAGAGGAGTGGACGATGGGGGGGTCCATCCTGCTGTTTACCTGATCATTCATACACACACTAATCCAGATCTCCAGAATTAGCACACATTTTTGTCACAAGAGCAAAAGAGAAGTAAAACAAAAACCCATAATGAGCTGCAAATTTCAGTGTTTTACCTGACAGCTGAGTTATTTGACTCTTTAGGAGAGTAGATTAAAGAAATGTGTGTTTGTTAGTGACGAAGAAGGTAAAAGAATCTTTTGAATAATAAACAATAATGGAATTCTGCTCCTGCAGCAGCCTTGGTCAGGCCAAAGGTCATGCAACTAAAGAAGAGTCGAGTCATCCAGTTCACTCCCAAGGTGTGCTAACGAGGTAATTATTGACCAACGCTGTCCCCGGCAGAAGCAGTCCTGGGTGAGGGGGATGAAAGACCACTCCTCTTCCTCACATTCTTGTCCCTTTTTTCCCCAGTGAGTCAGTAAAAGAAGGCTCTAAGCTTTTCTAAAAGATAAGACAGCTTAATTAAAGTCAGGAGTCGGGACTGATGGCTTGAAAAGCAGCAGAAAGACTGTTGTGCTTTCATAAAAATGTAAAGCACCTGAGGGACAGAACTAAACACAAAGCCATTTTCTAATTAAACCATTCTATGAGTTCTCCGGTGTAATCCCATTAAAAAAATCCATTCACACTGACCCGAGCCCTAACCTTGTCCTGCCCCTTCCCCCTTGGCAGATTACTCAGGTGAGACATCAAAAGAACTTTAAAAAGAAAACTGATTTCTAGCTAAAAGCTAGTTTACAGAAACATTTAGTCTCACATCGAGTCATTTCCTCACATATCAAAAAGGCTCCCCGGGTTTAAAACTGGGCAGTCTATAGGTTTTAATGTCTTTAAAGTGACTGTGTGTAGTTTCCTGGTGATAGGGGGCAGTACATACAGTTCAGGGTAGTTTTACACTATATCACCGTGACTGATGCTAGTTTAATAAACATCACGGTAAATGTTACCTGTCGAGCAGAAAGCTGCGACCTCGGCGTGACTCCTCAGACTTTGATAATTCCATCAAGAGAACGCAATGCTGATGCTAGTTTTCTGGCGGGGTAGGTTCTGGATCTGCTCGGGGTCCTGCGCCTGCCGATGTCGTCACACTACGGCAACACCACTCAGCCAAAATATATTGCATCTCTTTTCGATTCTGTTCTTTCACACAGGTTTTGGAAAGAGTTTTTATTAAATTCATGTTTCTTACCAGCTAAATGTTTTTGAACGTGGTAATGAAACTTCCGTGTCATACGTCCAGCCAATCATCGTCATCGGCAGGACCCCAACTGAACGCTTTGACTGCTACAATTTTACACACAAGCACAAATGGAGGACGTGAACAGCAATTAACCGGGCAAAGCTAATATAACTGGGTATGACCTTAACGACAGTTAACTGGTTAATCATGTACATCCCTAGTAAAAAGAACTTCACAGTCATTTATAGACAGACAATAACACTGTATAGGAACCCTCCACCCAAAGATAAACGCTTTATTCAGATATAAAATACATTTTGCCCTCTGACCCCCATTCCTACCCAAGCTCCCTTAGGCCTAGTTCACACAGCAGGACAATCGTGCTGATTTTTGACCTGACCTTCCCCTTCTAACAAACGTAAGTGCGCCCTGATGGCTCTAAAGATAATCTTATCAGATATTCCAACTGTGTGTGGTGTGTTAAGAGCACTGTGGTCTGCTTGGAAGCACATAGGGACCGCTCCGATCAAATATTCTACACAATTGCTCTTTAAGTCACGCCTTAAACCCAGAGGTGAGCGTGCCTTCTCAGTTTATGGTCCTAAGCTTTGGAATGATCTCCCACTCTTGGTCAAACAGACTCCATCACTGAGCACCTTTAAAGTTTGCCTTAAAGGGATATTCCACCCAAAATTGACATTTTGTCTGTTGACATGTTTCCCAGAGTTAGATAAGTGGGAAAAAGCATTTTGTTACCAGTGCAATAATTCTCCTGATCTGGCAGCAGTTCGTCTGCTTTAGTTTAGCTTTAGCTCAGCATAAACAATGGAAGTGAATGGCAGGAACTAGCATGCTAATACTTGCCATTCACTTCCATTGTTTATGCTAAGCTAAAGCAGACAGACTGCTGCCAGATCAGGAGAATTACTGCGCTGGTTTGGGTGGAATAACCCTTTAAGACTCATTTATTTAATCTGGCTTTTAACTAATTTTGACTTCTGATGTCCCTGTGAGTTGTTTTATGTTATGGTTTTTGGTTGTTTTGTATCTCTTTATAATGTTGCCATAGGTAGACCGTTCCTGTTGTCTTATTGCATTTTCTCTCTTTAGCCCTGAGGAAAGTACTTTATGAATAAACTGGAACTGGAATATCAGTGAAATTCACCACGTTGGATTGTTTTTGCCCGACATCAACGACCAAAACTACTGTATCCGTGTTTTTTTTAATCGCCTCGTCACGTATGGAGTCTCTCGTGTTTTGAAAATCGTCCGACATATTTAAAATCCAGCCGTGTGAGCCGGGCCTCAGACCGCTCACTGACCTTGGAGGTTCTTGTGGATGAAGGGCAGATTTGAGTTCCTAAAGACTTGTTAGTGTGTCTGTTTACACTGGCTGGGTGTGGTGGGATGTACGCCCCGCTGAATGCTTTCCCTGTCTACAATGTACTGCATCGACTCCCACTCAGCTGACATAACAGCACCCACTGTCCCCCTGGAGCTCAACCTACTGAGGGCCCCTGTGTGCTCCTGCATTCCTCCCCAGTCGAGATGTTTTTCCCTGTGGCCACTTAAAGCGACCCCTAATGCCCTCACATGGAGTCAGCTATGAGAGGTATGTGGTGTGTAAACTCCCCCCACCCTCACCCGACCCCCTCTGTGTCAGACATCAGCCTCGCTCTGAGCGACAGCGTCTCCACGCTTTTATCTCCTCGCTCTCGTTCACACACAGGATGGAGTTTAGGAAGAAAACAGAGATGTTTATCGCACATTTGAGAGCAGAACTGGTTGAGGTCAAAGGTTCTGCAGAACAATGAGCCTTAGTAGGGGCCTCCACTGCTTTGGCACAAATTCTCCACATACCCATGATCTGATAATTAGAGAAGGGATCTTAATTAGATGCAGCGGAGAGCCCAGTCCTATATTAGCCGTGGAAAATGCTGTCAGTGATGCAGCCGATGATGAGCTTTTATTACATTAAAGGAAACACAAAGCAAACATTCTATAAAAGCATGCCTGTGATTTTCAGCCCTGAGTCCTGAATCTATTGATCTTAAAGGTATTCTTTTGTAAAATCTAAACCGCAGGCAGGTAGAAGGTCCAGCTCTGAGTGTCTTTGTGTGGGCTGAAGGAGGGACTGGCACACCCTCAATCCAAACACCAGCAATACATGACAGTAATCCCTCAATAACAGTGTGTTTTCCACTGGGGAAGGAAATGACTGGGGAAGGTGCCACTTTCATTCACAAGTGTAACCTGTTATTATGGGGGGGGGGGGTGCACCCTTCAAATGGGGTGAAAAGTGTTTTACATGTGACTGAATGTACTTACTGCAGGCGCTGCAGGTGAAGCAGGAGTCGTGGTAGAGGCTCCCCATGGCCTGGCAGGCCTGGCTGGACCCATAAACAGCCTTCTTACACCGCACACACACTCCTGGAACATGACAATCACATAATAACGTCATAAAATCTACAATACAACCTCACTATTAGTTGACAGACAAAACTAAGCTCACAAACATCAGGAAGCTGGTTTGGTAAGCTGTATTAGTGAAAAGGGAAATGATATCCCAGTGTGTTTATTTGACTTGGCTCTGAAAGCCAGAGTTCTGTTAATAAAGAAGCTGATAAAAATCAAAGTGTGCCTACTCTCAACACACACGTAGTTTATGTGGCATGATATCACAACGCTGGGAGTCTTTTTTTAATGATAATCACCCACTCAGTCACGCCAAGGAGTATATGATCTAATGTGACAAGAAAATCAGCTTATAGAGCCGACCGAACCCATGACAGCAGCAGTTTTCTTCTCCGCCATGTTTATTAGAAGAAGCAAAGCATGTGAGAGTGTCGGCTAGTTACGTAATCACTCCTTTGACTTTGGACAGCTCCTGAACAACACAAGGGCTCCATGTGATCAATGTGGGGCTAATTTTATCCAGAAAACTTCTATGAGAATTTTGTTCTTCATCCCACATTTTCGCCTCTTGAGCTTCATAAGTGACATATTAGCTGATCATTGTCATCAGGCAAAAAAAATCTATCTGATTTTTTGTGGCTAAATACTCTTTTAGTGGGTTTCAAGCAGCCTTTGTTCAAAGGAATTCAGGATTAATAAGCTAAAGGCTAGTTCAGGCCCAGCCGAGACCAAAGTTGATTCTTGCCGTCTTAAATAACTCCGGTCACATAGATTATTTTGAAGTTTTATAAATCTTACACAGTTGTTTAGAAAGGTTGGGCGATATATAAAAAATCTTCCAAAACAGTCCAAACAAATGACAATGGGTGATATATTCTATCATTTAGACGTTTTGTGAGCCTGACACACACTGCACAGAGAGATCCACCAAACACAACTGTGTTGAAGCAGAACCACAAGGGGATCCAAGAGAGATTTTGTTATTGTCTGCTGGCTACTTGATGCATCACCAACAATATACTACGTCAGAACTGGTTTTAGCTACACAAACCAGGGGGCGGTACCAGGGGCGTGTCCAGGGGGGCCTGGGGTAGCACATGCCAGCCTTGTAATCTGATTGGCCACCCCAGGTGCCACCATTTAAATTGACTTCATAATAGGCTTGGGTTACAAACCCCAAACCAGTAGGTGGTAGCATGCATCTTTAACATTGGTTTCTAGTCCCAGACCTACAGAACATTTCTGTATTATTATTATTTATTATTTTTTCATATTGACATAAATAATATTTTGAGTCCCGGTCCCAGTTTCACTCCACTCCAATTGGTGGCAGTAATGCACCAAGAAGTGGCTTGCTAACTATGACAAAACAGCTCGAAGAAGAAGAAGGAGGAGGCAGCAGTGGTGGTGGTCAAGTCACAATGTCACAAATTCACTACAAAGGCAAAAGAAAAAATTTAACCATTGGTGCCACCCATGCATAAACAAGTGCCCCATGTGGGCCATAGATATCATATATATCACTAGATGCCTTAACTGGGAGTGGACAGCGTCCCTACACAGCGGCCATCTTACCTCGGACAGCTTACGTTCCGTTCTCAATGGTAGCAGATGGAAGGTGAGTGAACAACTTAAACAAAAACACTCTTAACTCGATTAAATATTAATGGATTTACAAGCGGGTTGCATTATTACAATCCTTATAGCACATAGGCTTGATAGGACATACTTTAACATTTTTAAATTAATGGGCCAAATCCGTCATATTTTACAGCCACATCTCTGGCGTTTATAACAAATCAACCCGTTTGAAATTCGGTTGAAAATTGATCAAGTTAGAGTTATTTAAATAGTACATTCACCATTGACACCAATGTTACGAAAGGGGGCAGCTGTCCGAGGTAAGATGGCCGCCGCGTAGGGACGTTCGTCCAATCGACGAAGAGCGCGGGTAAGGCATCTAGTGATATATATGATATCTATGATGTGGGCCACCCATCGACATATAACTCTCTGGACATAGCCCGCCCATTTGGAAATACATATTCAGAATGATTCAAAATGGGAGGTTCCCATCGCCTCCATTTTGGCCGTGACACATGCCTCTTCGCGCCCAGACAATCCATAAATGGGAAAAGAGGTGGAGCTGAGGGTGGGGCAGTGAGGGTTGGCGATAACAAAACCAATGTAGCAACTAGCTAAACTGAGCTAACACACGAAGCTAAGATGGAGAACCGAGACAGCGAACCACACAGCTGTCTGGCTTCTGTGAGAGGCAGCAGTGTTGGTCGTCTGTGAAGCTGTAATACGGACTGTAAAAATACAAGCAGAGCCTCAGACCGCTGCGATCGGAGCCGTGCGCCCTGGC
This sequence comes from Aphyosemion australe, assembly GCA_006937985.1. Taxonomy (NCBI): domain Eukaryota; kingdom Metazoa; phylum Chordata; class Actinopteri; order Cyprinodontiformes; family Nothobranchiidae; genus Aphyosemion; species Aphyosemion australe. The sequence goes on along the minus strand of SSNS01000100.1, from coordinate 1,377,995 downwards.
TGCTTACACGATGTCACGCTCCGCTCTGGGGGAGTTCAGCGGGACCTTAGCTGCATGCTAACTTGAAGCTAGTGGAGTTTTTCGGGCGCTTTAAGCGAGAGAAACGCGGTTGAGCGACTCCAAAGTGTAACAAGATCAGCTCAAACAGCTGAATTGTTTCTGTAGTTTCCCTCAGAGAGTTCCACAGGCGAAAACCACAGCCTCAGACGGTAGCCAAGCAGCCGTGTGTCCCAGCTCCCTCGGGAGCTGGGCGCCCACCTCGCTGGACTGCGTGCCTCCGCAAGGATTAAGCGGGACATTCACGGATCTCTGATCGCAAGCCGCTGCTGGTAAAAGGGGAGGCACGTTGCCCAAACTCGGCAAACCTCCATTCTGCAGCGATGACCTCGTGGATCTTTGACCGTGGTGGACCAGTGAAGTCCCGAAGCCTCAGCTAGCCTCGGTTAGCTTACCTAGCTCGAGTTACGGTACCCAGCCAGCCCCATGAACACGTTATATTTCAACCCATCTTTGACCAAGCAGTGTTATGTTAAACACAAAGCATCTTCCCCCATTCAACCAGCGAAATAAAGTACAGAAGTATAATTTTACTTACTGATAAAAATGAAGCAGAGACTTCTTGGATGGTCTCTTGGTGCAAACAATTTCACAGCTTTCCCTCTTTGTCCAAATAATTACATGACTAACATCCAAACACGAACACAGAAAACACAACTAAAGTTCAGAGTTGAAATGGTCGAACATCTATTAACGTGAGGCAGAGGCCTTCCTTGGAGCTAGCTGCTTATGCTAGCTCTGAAGCTAGCTCTGACGCTAGCTCTGACGCTCATGCTTCCCGTCAATCAAATTTAATTATTCATAATTTCAAGCATTTTATTACACCTAAACGAAAGAGTAACAAAAAAATCCACCCCCCTCAGAGTTGTCAGGACTATAAACTAGACCTATTAAACACAAAATGGAAAATTAAACCAGGCTGGAAAGATCTTTTTTTCAGCTGTGAAGTTGGCATTTTTAACATGGGGAGTCAATGAGGATTTGCTCACTTCTGGAGCCACCCCCAGTGGATGAGGGGAGAACTGCATTTTTTGCCACTTCTGTGTTTGCCTCATTTCTGAGCCAGGGGGGTTCCCCCTTGGGGCCACCCCATCTTAAAAGTTCTGGACACGCCCCTGGGTGGTACTACTGACCTATCGGCAGAAAGCTGACAATTTGCCTCAGTAGAGGAGACAACTCTTCAGGTAGTCTGAAGCTAATAAGAAGATGCTAACGAGGCTATAATGAGAAAAAGATGCATCTGAAGGAAATTTTGAATGTTTTCAGCAGTAAAACATGTTGGATTGTGAACATAAGACTTGTTATAGACTAACTATTTCATTGAAGGACATTAATTGGACACTTGTGGATGTAAAAAATAGTTTTTGTTTGAGAGGGCTTTATTCTGCCAATGTTATGAGGCGAGTTACACAAAATTTTGAATTTCCAAGTTTGTGAAAACCTCTTACTGTGTCTACAGTTATGGTTGTATCCTTGATTGGAATAACAGGAATCCTAGCTTTCTGATGTGCATGAAACTTATATGTGCATATAAAGTGTGTTGCAAAAAAGATGTTTATCGCAGATGGTTGAAAAATTCATCCAATCACCTAACCTTACTGTCTGGTTCACATTATTTACATAGAGTCCTGTGATTATTTACAACAATACACATCACCACCAACAGCTAAATGTAGGATTTCTTGAGCAGTTTTAAGATTTGAACTTTGACCATATTAACAAAATAAAAACTTCTAAAATGGAACCAACTTCCCAAATTTTACAGCAATTCAACAGTTAAAGCCATACTATGCAACTTTTTCGTATTTTTAAATCATGTTCTTGAGCCAGTTTGTGCTAAAATGACCCTTTACAGTGTTAATGTAATGTCACTCAGACCCCCACCGCCCTCTGTGGCCAGAATACCACACTTGCAACTTCAGAGTGGCGGTCCGGTCTCGGTTGGACTTAGTAAAGTGGAGCTGACATACCTGGTGCTGCAGTCTGCTTCCAGCATGTTTCCTGCATGTTTTAGATCAGGGGTCCCCAATCCTGGTCCTCAAGGGCCGGTATCCAGCAGGTTTTAGTTGTAACTCTGCTTCAACACACCTCATTTCAATTAGCAAGTGATTAGCAGGCTTCAGCAGAGCTTGATGAGCTGCTGCACAGGTGATTCAACCACTGAATCAAGTGTGTTTGAGCAGAGAAACCACAAAACCTGCTGGATAGCGGCCCTCCAGGACCAGGATTGGGGACCCCTGTTTTAGATCATGAACACAGCTGATTTGTTTGATTTAGTGATGAACCGCTCCTGTAGACACTAATGAGGGCTGAGGAGACATTTCAGCAGTTAGATTAATGTGTTAAAAAGACCAACGCACAGCGAGGAGAGAAGTTTTACTTTTGGTTTATCTAAAATGGACACTAGGGGGTGCTAAAAGCAAGCTAAAACTGTCAAGTGTTCCTTTAATTTTGAATTTTGAGGTCAACACTAGTACAGAACTATAGAATCCCATGTAAATAATAGGGATGGGACGATACACTTAAACTAACGATACGATGCACCTCGATATGTCATTGTCACGAAACGATACGTCACGATACGATATAAAAAAAAAAGGAAAAAATATTACTGTATAATAACAACTTGTTTATTTTTGTTTCCGTTGCACACAGGCAAACACAAGGCCTAACAGGCCAAACACAAACAAGAACACTCCCTTAGTGCTGCTCTAACCCTAGGTTAAGTTATCTCAGGACTGGTTCTTCTTCAAAAAAACTAACATATCAACATGTTCTGGTGTAATCAGTGATCTTTGAGCAGAAACATTGTCTCCTGCCTGCAGTGTTGTTGCAACAGGCGCTGTGACTTGATGGGACGACGTCACGACGCACTGCACCGTTCCCCGGATTTTTGTTTCTCATTTAGTTTTACCTGCTTAATCAGCAGATAGTGCTGTCAGCCTGCAACCATAAGCCCTTTTTATAAGACACACCATGCTGGCAAATCAGCGTAATATTACCGAATTTTGCAGCATTTGTGCCGCCACGCTTGATAGTAATATTGCTGTAATATTGCGGCTTCACCGGTTTTATAAACGCACATTAACTTAACAGAGGGAGGTGTCATGACCACATGATGGATTAATGCCGAGCTCCAGCCGGGAACTATAAAATGAAAATGAAACTAAACACGGCCACAAGTTTCGTTTTCGAACCAGCTGAGATGATAAACTGGAGCGATGCGGAGCTCCGGGAGCTTCTCTCCGTTAGATCTGCAGCTCAGATCATCTGACTGTTCACAGTGATGGTGGAGGACACACACCTGTAGAGAAATGTGGAAAAAAAACTCAACGAGCGCGGCTTTGATTGCAATAAAAAGCAAGTTATGTCCAAGATAAACGGAAGTCCGTGACAGCGCGGAGACCGCCCCCATACCTCCTTTATGCCACCATCGTGTAATCTTTTATAAAACGGACATGATTGCGCAACATTACCGCCACGGTCTGAGCTCTTACAAACGACCTTAGGCTCCCAGATGCCTCATAGGCAGTGGCGGCTCGTCCATATGGGGCGCTAGGGCGCCGCCCCACCAGTCTCACCGGAAGAGGAAGAAGAAAATAGGAATCACAAAATGTATTTAAAAAAAACATAAAATTTAAACTAAACGATCTATACACCTTATGGGCTGTAAGTGCTGTGTGTAATCTGCATTTAATTGTAGTTTAATAAAGTTAATACTTTTAACACGGCCGAAACGTCGACGTACTTCCTGTCACGTGTCCTCTCGCGGTCACAGCAATCTTTACCATTGACTTAATACGGGCTAACTGGCGCACGCGCGCTGGATCCCCAACGACAAGGAATAGGAGAGCTTTTGGGCGCATATGGTTGCGATCACAAGCAAACGGGGGAGTCTGCTCAGATCAGGAGGAGGATGCTGATTGGTCAGCTCACCCAGCCCAGACAGAACCGGAAATTTCTCCACAGGCTAGTTCACCGTCCTTTGTTGTTGTGGAGCTGCTGCTAACGTTGACTATGGAGAAAACTAGTAGTTTCATCTTTTTATCATTGGATTCTACGAACCAAGTGGATTTTTTACTATAAGATGGATTATTTTGACCAGCAAGGTAAGACAGAATTTAGCTTTTGACTTCATGAAAATAGCTTTGTTTTGCTTTTCATTTGCAGTCATTGGGTGGTGTTGAGGTAGAAAACGTGGATTCTATCGTTTAAAAGAGCCTCTTCCTGTTTAGTGTGTGTGAGGTTTGCATATATTGGTCAATATGAAGCATGTTTTTGGAACAACTTTGTTGCTAACGTAGCAACAAAGTCCGTCGATTTCAAGTTGTGTGACGCATAAGAATGGTAATTTGGCGTTCCCTAGTGGTGATATGTGGTTAGCGCATCTGAAAAACTGACCTGCAAATAAAGAAAATAACGATCGTTTATATAGCGCCTCTCAAGATAAAAACCATTCACAAGAACTAACATAAAAAAATAAAAATAAAAAAATGCGCCCCACCCAAAAAAAAATTCACCAGCCGCCACTGCTCATAGGCGTTGCGCAAATTAGCGGCATTGTTTTATAAAAAAAGGCTTTAGACTGTATGCCTGCCATACACAAATCATGCAGCAGTGCCATCTAGTCTTTATTTCGCGATCCATTTTTTTTTTACTCGATGCATTTTTGTCACGTTTTGTATCGCGAAATTTCACCAAACGATATTTCGTCCCATCCCTAGTAAATAACCATGTAAAGCAACTTTAAGGGACTGGATTTTGGAGAGCGGAGCTGACTCGGTTGTGCTCTGACTAGCGATCCATCAGCTCTGCTGGAAATAAGCTCTATTTCTCTGAACAGAAGCCACTCAGGCAGCTGTCTACAATGAGGAGGTAGTAATTATTTATAACTTTTACACAGAAATACACTTCAAAAGTCCAAACATAGAGGTTACGCACACCGATGGGGGATGAATGTGAGACCTCAAGTTTTCCCTTCAGCGTATGCACGTGGTTATTTGTGTGTGTGTGTGTGTGTGTGTGTGTGTGTGTGTGTGTGTTTATAGAAAACCTCCCTGGAGACAAAGATTTGGAGCTCAGCAGAAGAGCGCCGCCCAACCCTGCTTCTCCTACAACACTGACAAAGAAACTTTTGTTTCCACTGTACCCAACACACGTCACACAGCTGCCTCCCCCCAAAAACACACAGTTACACTTCATAATCATGTTCAACCAATTCTCCTCATTGACTTTTAAGCAACAGAATATATTTAATATAGTTATTTTTTTACTATCCACTAAACTCAACACAACATCAGGGGCCCTGGAGGCTCCAGAGAAGATTTGGAGATAACAGGATATTATTAGAAAGCTAAAGAATGCTGCTCTGGGCTAATTTTGTTTACATGAAAACACAAAGAAATCGTCATAGATTGAAACTACACAAACGAGTTATTGTTGATCATTTTTCTGAAGTTTTCTAAATGAATTTTACTTTAAAAAACAACTATAAGGTGACCAAAAGTTACTTTTTGTGTTTTTTTTCCTGTAAAATCTTAGGCCCTTAATGCCTTTGGCTAAAGTCCCATGTTCCAAAACTGAGTAACATTTATTTAGAGGACCGACTTTGAGGGGTGGGGGGGGCTGGGAAACCAAACATGGGACCATACCTCTCCCTTTACCACCCTCACCTTTCCCAGCTGTCAAAAACCCTCAGTACTGCCTGGTGTCTACGACATGAAATAAACTACAAACCACAGTAAGTTGTGTATTTCAGGTTAAATTGTAGAAGATACCCCCTCTGTCTGCTGACACAGAGTGTCTGAGGTAGAGGTCGACTGTTTTTCTATTGCTGATACCGATATGTAGGAGACGTGGTCAGCCGATGGCCGATTTTTATGGCCGATATCTGGATGTTTCCACCTTATTTTCATGCTAAAATGTCACTAAAAACATCAGCTGATGCTCAAAACTTCTAAAGCTGAATCAGTTTATGAACTCTGAATTTAAAGCCCCATTCCTTAACTTTGCGGATATATGGTTTCTGTTGCCCTCTAGAGGCTTGCTGCGTAACGTCACTGTCGTAACATTAAATCTCTCTCTCGGGCAAAAGAGGCATGTTTACATTCCTAATGTAAGGCAAAACAACGAAAACAAACTTTTCCACCTCCACACATTGAATAAATAGTTTTATCAGGACTGTATAACAACTTTATGCCCGACCAAACACAATAACCCTGGTGAAATCATTTATTACTTACCTAGCCATTAGCAGCACGGCTAGGTCAGAGTCCGTAGTTCATGCCTTTCTTTCTAAAAGAGCTCTCCAGTGAATCTGCCCCTGCTAAACCGCAGGTTTACGTTATACAATTAGCCTTTCGCCAGCCCCGCCCCCAGAACGGCTATTGTCCAATCACACATCATAGCAACCGTTACTATCCGACAACTCCAAACAAAATGATGAAGCTAAGCCTAATTTACTACTAAGCATTAGCCTCGATAGTAGTCGTGTCTCCTTCGTTTCCCCTTCAGAAGCTCCTCATCAAGCTCAACCAGCAAGCCAGCAAGCATGAGTGCTCCCCACCGCCCGCGGCTGGGCGGAGGTCCACCTCCCAGACTATCCAAGACCCTTTATAAGACACACAGTGCCGACAAATCAGCGTAATATTACATCAACCGTGTGTCTTATAAACGCACATAAAGCCTTGGCGCAACAGCGGGTGGTGTCATGATCACGTGATGAATTAATGCCGAGCTCCGGCTAAAAATGAAAGTAAACACGGGCATAAAAAGTTACATTTTATAAACAGACTCAGCTGAGATGATGAACTGAAGCGATGCAGAGCGCCGGGAGCTTTTCTCCGTTAGAGCTGCAGCTCAGATCATCTGACAGCTCACAGGGACACCGCATCCCCGCCACCGCTACTTGGATCCACGCGTCCCCGGACGCCGGACCTCCTCCCGAAACTCCCAACTCCTTGTTCCCTGCTACACTTCGCTCAGCGGAGCTGACACTAATAAAGTTAAAAGTCCCACTAGTTGTCACACACACTGGTGTGTGTGAAATTTGTTCTCCGCATTTGACCCATCCCCTGGGGGAGCGGTGAGCTGCAGACACAGCCGCGCTCGGGAACCATTTGGTGGTTTAACCCCCCAATCCAACCCCTTAGTGCTGAGTGTCAAGCAGGGAGGCATTGGGTCCCATTTTTTTCAAAGTCTTTGGTATGACCCAACCGGGATTTGAACCCCGATCTCCCAGTCTCAGGGCGGACACTCAAACCACTAGGCCACTGAGCTGGTATTAATCCCTCCACTGCATACTGTAACCCTTTTGCCTCGATCTGGATGATATTGAGGAGAAATTGCTCCAAAAAATGTCGCTGACACGCATCTGTCTACTTCTTTCCATTGCAGAAATCTGCGGAGCTGCAGTATTTGATCTAGGGGTGGGTGCATTTCATCGATGTGGCGATGCATCGCAAAGCTTCACGTGAGGATTCATAATCGATTAATGAACGCCGATGCTTAAAAAAATAAATAACGTGAAAGCTGTGTTGCAAAGCCGGTACTAAAAGAGCCTTAACAAATGTAAGGTATTTGTTTTTGTGTAAGGGAGATGCTTTTTACTGGCACACAATGTGGTAATCGAGGTGCTGTGGAGGAAAATAGAGGAACCAGCAGAAACGGTCCAAAGTTTGGGATCAAACGCGCAGCTACGGGCAGATTGGCTAATGCTAAGCTAGCGGATAGCAGACTCACGCCGTGGGTTCCAAAAAACACGATTATCTTGGAACTAAGAATGACTAAACTCTACAAGCGGAAGAAAAGTCCCACCATCCTTTTTATTCGTAGCTGTCTGCAGCTATGGAGAAGAGCCACAGCAGCTACCGGGACTCACGTTGTTGTTGCTACGAGATTGCGCAACACACCGCTCCAGGACCATGGCAAGCCGTTGTAGTATATAATTCACAAACACTTATCTGTGAACGTAATTTAAACTGGATTAATGCCAACCCGTACATTATAGACATGCCACCATTACATTGTTACCAGTAGAAATGAAATGTTATTCAATATCTCAAAAGCTGTAAGACAGTTGAGGTGATAGCATGTTGTTTTGCATGTTATTGAACTGTTTTCTAATAATGTTCTGTTGTTAAATAAAGTAAAGGAAGGAGAGAAAAATGTTTCCCTAGCAGGTTTTAAATGTTTAAAGCTTTCCCTGATCGAAGTTAAGTTGGTCAATGTGCAAATATTTACACAAGTCATACAGTCATAAAATAAGATTTTGTCTTTGAAAAATAGTTAAATGTAAAACAAAAGTATTTAGTTACTGAGAGTAGTTTTAGAGGAACTGAGTTAATTGATAGATTATTTATTTACAAATGTAGACAAAGAAGAAGACAATCAATCTCGTATGAAAAAAGCATTAAAAATGTTAATAATCGAAGAATCGTGGCACCAGTAATCGAATCGAACCAACAACCATTATAATCGAAGAATCGAAGCATCGAAGCTCCCATAATCGAAATCGAATCGAATCGTGAAGTACCCTTTTTGGAACACCCCTAATTTGATCCCCTTATTGTCGGAGTTGGCAACAGTAACTAAGGGGTGCGGGGCTCGGCGACAGGTCAATTATGGCAAGCCAAAGGGATAAAAAAAATTGCGCATTCTAAACTCGCATTATGTCCACCAAAACGCGCATTCAAGATGCGCATTTTGGCAGACATAACGCGAGTTTAGAACGTGCACTTTTTTATCCCTTTGGCTTGCCACATACAACAGCAACACCCAGTACTTCCGGTAACGACCCGAGCTCAAAAACTGTATAGTGCACAAACACATAAATAAACCTCAATTCAATTTTAAATGCATGCAAATCCAAGGTGATAGTAGAAACTGTGTGTGTGTGTGTGTGTGTGTGTGTGTTCTTGTCTAGCTATCTTAGTGAGGACCATAACGAGTTTTTCACCTTTAAAGTGAGGACCATCAGTAGCAAAGTGAGGACATTTGCCCGGTCCTCACTTTGGTGCAATCTTCCAGAGCTCTACTCATTAGTTTTAGAGGAATGGTGTGAATTAAGTTTAGTTAAGGTTAGGGTTAGGATTAGATCAGCATTGGTTATGGTTAGGAATAGGGTATGGGTTAGGCATAATACAGCCACAAAAATTAACAAAAATGAATGGAAGTCAATGGATGGTCCTCACTAAGATGGCTAGACAAGAGTGTGTGTGTGTGTGTGTGTGTGTGTGTGTGTGTGTGTGTGTGTCCAACTGCCTGCCAAATAATAATTTTCTAACTTCTGCTGCTGCACACACACGGATTCTACACCCAGACCTGACAGGATATTAAATCCTGTCAGCTTCCTAGATTTTCATAGACAAAAGCACTAAAACGTACATGATGGGATAAAACACACACACACACACACACACAGTGCCTGCCAGCGCAGAAGCCAGAAATCCCTGGGAAGAGTTAATATGGTGCGTTCCACAGATGGGATGAATTAATCCTTCATCTTAACACGACGTTAAACTCTCCAGTGAACGTCTGTGCGACTCTGACATGTCCTGCTGCTTCTCCCTTCTTGAATGAACTTGACTGTAAATCTCACATTCTTTGAGGCTCATGAGGCCAAACACAAAACAAATCTCTCCAGCCGTCTACTTTTCCATTCATCTGCACCACAGGTACCCCTAAACCTGTCTGGGACAGCCCCCCCCCGCCACAACCCCTCTCCCTATTGTATCCTAAACCCTCATTTCTCACATTCCTTCAGACATTCTCCAGTGTTCCCCCAGTGCAACTATTTGGCACTGAACTCTTTTTCCCAGAACCTCTAACTGCAGCTATGCTGGGATGCACGTTAGAGGAGATGAGAAGCTGTCCTGGAAAGGGGGAACCAGGTAAAAGTTCTTGCTGCATAGGAGATGCTTCTAAAAGCCAAACACAAGTATGTTTACTGATAACAGCTGCTACTTATGATTCTAATAGCTTAAACATTAAAAAAGCTCCTCAACGGCTTTAAGAGATTACGTGGTTTTCATGAAGAGCCTCCACAGTTTGTTTTTTTCCGGATGATGAGTCAGGATGAGCCACGATCTAGTGGGAAACCCCTGACAGGAACAACTGTTTGTGTGGGCTACGTGGGAATGAGGAGGAGTCATCGCTGATATCAAATCTACATTTCTGATGGTGGCGTTCTGTGCTCTCCTACACATCTATGATGTTCTTGTTGACAAGACATCTATGAAGCATGTCGTGACATTTGTGTATAATTGAGCCTCTTCCAACGCAGGCACACTCAGGAACTGCAATTCCAGCAGGAAATTCCTCCTGCAAGGAGATGAGGGTAAGTGGTGTGTGTGTGTGTGCAGCCCTTCTTGTTGTGGCATCTAATACATCGCCCATCTAACAACGCTTTCCTTCTCATTGTCCTGCTTTTGAGAAAGAAATTGGCTTCAAAGACTTGGCAAACAAACGAAATCCATCTTCCCTGCATCCTGCTCTCTGCGTGTGACAGCAGCCTTTGAACTGATGTCATGGATAAGTATCCATTTTCAAAACAGCCAAGAAGAGCAGCTAAATAAAGTGCTAAAAGCACGGATATGTGAAACAGAGACCACAAAGTTCTGCTGATGGACATTCCTCTCCACCCCTGCCACATCTGTAGGCAGAGTATTGACTGCCTGTTCTTTACACGGCCCCCAAACGCCAGCGCTGGCGGTCACAGGTGTTGTCGTTCAGCGTCATTAAAGAGAGAAGGATTAAAAAGAAAAGTGAAATGTGAAAGCACAAGTCTAGCATTTAAAAACAGCAGAGGATGCCGCGCCAACAATAATATATTTATATTTTTAGGAGGAGGAAAGAAAATACTTTCCCCTCCATCTTTTCTCCTGCCAGAAGGACTGCTGGGAGCAGATTTCTAAGAGCTAACAAATTAAAGTCAATTATTCTGCAAAATGCAAGGCAGACCTCACACACTGTGTGTCTAAGGCTGTTTAGTGAATAAAGTTACCACGAGTGCGATGGAAGACGTAAAACATCTGGGAAACGGCTCAAACCAACACACGTGTATGTGTGTGTGTGTGTGTGTTGTAAACCCAGAGGAAGGACAAAGGCTGACACTGAGTGTGTGTGTCTCATGAAATCAAACCAGTGAGTTTGTGTCCTCAGCTGTAGGACGGTGGTTCTGTCCATCAGACAGCTTTCTGACTGACAGACGCCCGTGCCACCTCCTCTCTGGTGATCTTACCAAAGTAGTCAGACTTTCTTTGAGCGTCCATCTCTTTCTCCAGTTGCTGAGTGAGGGCCTCCAGTTTTATCTCAGCTGCTGACGGCCCCTGTGGCCCCTGCTCTGAAGGCTGCGTGTGCGGGCCCTGAGCAGGTATCTGGGTGGGTTTAGGGGAGCGCTGGCTCTCAGCTTCGTCCTTGATTAACTGTCCATTGGCAAGCATCTGGCTTTGACCCAGACTTTTGGAGATGCTGCCAGGACTCAGAGCAGAGGACACCACCTGGGCTTGTGGTTGAGGTGTTTCAGAGGCTGCAGAAGCTGCCACTGGGCCATTATGGTTGGATGGTGGAGGTACATAATGGGCCAAGGGCTGGGAAGGCTGTTGGAAGTCTGCTCCTCCTGTGAAAGCGCTCAGAGGCAAGGCGGGGATCCTGTCTGGTTTTGTTGGGTGGGTCGGCTCTCCAGCCCAAAAGGCAGGATTCTGGTTGACCAGCTGCGATGGAAGACTGTTGATGGTTGAAGGTGCATGCATCAGCTGAGCTGCACAGCTCCCTGACACCAACACAGACGGGGAGGATTTGCTCTCCTTGGAGGGAGCCCAAGCAGCCGGTGGACTCACGGGGTTCCGGAGCTGTGCAGAACTTTGAGGAGAGTTTGCAAAACTAGGCGGGGAAATGTTATTCTGGTATGAATGGGACTCTGAGCGCTCCTTGTTATCGTAATTGTTTCCGTGGCCGTGTGCCCTGCTGGCTGGAGGTTCAGACTGGAACCCAGTCTGGGCGTACTGGTTCCCAGGCGAGGAGCTCGGCACGGGGCCAGAGAGGATCGGGGGCTTCGCCGCCGCCTCGCCCGGCTGTCTGGAGCTGTTGATGGGCGGTCTTTCTTTAGTGTGGTGGGTGCTGTTGTGAGCTCCATTCATTTGAACGGCCTGGCTGCTCTTGGCCAGCTCCTCCTGCTGCTTCTGCATGTGGATTTTAGTCATCTTAGAGGCGAAAACTCTTCTGGTTTCCTCAAAGTCCGGGTTGTTCCCCGCATCCCTCCGCGTCCGGAACAAACCATCCCTGGATGCTTCATACATGTTCAAGTCCTCGATGAACTTACTCGCCTCGAGTCCCAGGTCCTCGTATTTATCCATCTTAGAGGAAAAGTGGTTTTGCGTTTCAGTTTCCAAGTTCAAATTCAATTAAATCAGGACGAGAAGAATCAGGAAAACGACGTGTTGGTTGAAGAAAACAGTTCACACAAAGTTCTGGCGGAGAATTCCAACTTCTTCTTCTCCCGCCGCGGTGAAGATTCAAAAACTGTACTGTTGCCGGTGAAAGTGGGTCGCTCGGTCCAGCTCAGCTCTGGTCCGGTCCGGAGCAGATGTGAGCAGATCCCAGATCAGATCACGACCCCACCAAAAGTTCCCCCTCCTCCTCTCCTCCTACCGTTTAACGGTCCCAGCGGGAAAACTTCTTCTCCACTCGTGAAAACGTCACAGAAACACTCATTATTCATGAAGGGAAGCTGAACGCGGTCAGCGTCGCTGCTTTTAACGGATAAAACTTGTTAGCTAGTCGGTGTTTGGAGCCTTGCGTGGCCGCCGGTGTACCGACAACAGAGCCGCTGGTTTTAAAGGCGCAGAGCCCAACTAAACAACCCAGACCCTACATGACTGACATATTCCATCCTCTTCAAAATACCTAACACCGGAACATGTTGGCTAGATTAATCCACCTCTTCTTTTAGTGCGTGTGTGTGTGTGTGTGTGTGTGTGTGTGTGTGTGTGTGTGTGTGTGTGTGTGTGTGTGTGTGTCGTTTAAAAATAGCAGGTTGACTCAGTGGCTTCCTCTTGTAAAAACTATTCTACAATCAATGCACTGTTACTCCAGAAATATCTTATTAATTATGTCACTAACATTTGGGCCGATAACTTCAGGATTAAAGGGTTTATTTACATCCTAAAGCTAATAATGGACAGGGGTGGAGCTACAGGGGGGCGAGGGTGCACTGCCCCATTTCTGTGGGTCCTTGCCCCCCCATCGGCCCCCCTTTTTTGAGTCCTTAAAAAGGGCATACACTCATTTCAATAACTTATCTGTGGTCTTTAGTATGAATGAATGTCTTGTACGTGGTTTTCTTTGAGAAAAAAAAAAGCTGCAGCGCTCCTGTTTCAAGAAATAAAAGTATGGTGGGGGTGGGGGAGATTACTTTTATCCGATGGCACCATCTAGTGGCTGGCAAGCGTATCACACCAAGAGTCATTCGGTTTGAATTTTTGAGATGGCGACGGCACGTTTCTTGTTTATGAATGTGCTTCTGTAGCCGACAAACAGAGCTAAAACACGTTGTTTTACAATTATTATTCTCATGTCATGTTGTGTTTTCATATATTTATATTTTAAAGACTTACTTGTCCATCAAAAGTTCATCAACGCTGCATCAGCCGAGGTACTTCCTTAAAAGCTGGTTTATACTCAGTCCGTCTGCGTGAAACGGACTGGCTCGCAGAGGGTGACGGAGACATGCCCCAAATTTTAAACAACCGTCGAAAGTGACGGAGACCGCAAGCTTGTGATTGGTCAGGATGACGCTTCCTGTAACTTCGTCACCAGCACCGCCGTTGCTCCGTTAATAAGTAAAAAAATAGTTAGCGGCAGACCCAGAATAGATTGAAGAACACATCGCGGAAAAGTCCGAAAATATGAACGTTTATTCACCCGTGACTGAAGGACTACAAAATACGGAGCAAACATGAATGGAAGCAGTAGCGGTTTTAGGCACGGGAAGACCGGGCGGCTGCCCGGGGCGGCATTTTTTCATGACACAGAGGGGGCGCACAATCGTAAGTAAAAAAAAAAAAAAAGAGGAAAGAAACCTGCGCGCCGCAACATGGTTTTCTATTAGCTGTCATATCTGTGTCTGGACTGGAACCAGCACGTTGGCGCCCCCTGCAGCTGCAGGCGCTCCTGCTGACTGAGAGGGTTCAGGCGAGCGCCGTGTGTGTGAAGAAGAGAAGAGGGAGGGGCACGGGGGATTTCACCTCTGGGTCTCTCCCATCGACATATAAATCTATGGACATAGCCCGCCCATTTGGATTTTAATATGCAAAATGATGCAAAATGGGAGGTTCCCACCGCCTCCATTTTGGCCGTGACACGCGCCTCTTCACGCCCAGACAATCCATAAATGGGAAAAGAGGTGGAGCAGAGGGTGGGGCAGTGAGGGTTGGAGATAACAAAACCAATGTAGGAAGCTAAACTGAGCTAACACACGAAGCTAAGATGGAAAACCGAGACAGCGAACCACGCAGCTGTCTGGCTTCCGTGCGAGGCAGCAGCGTTGGTCGTCTGTGGAGCTGTAATATGGACTGTACAAATACAAGCAGAGCCTCAGACCGCTGCGATCGGAGCCGCGCACCCTGGCTGCTTACACGGTGTCACGCTCCGCTCCGGGGGAGTTCACCGGGACCGTAGCTGCATGCTAACTGGAAGCTAGTGGAGTTTTTCGGGCGCTTTTAGCGAGAGAAACGCAGTTGAGTGACTCCAAAATGTAACGAGATCAGCTCAAACAGCGCAATTGTTTCTGTAGTCTCCCTCAGAGTTCCACAGGCTACAACCACAGCGTCAGACGGTAGCCAAGCAGCCGCGCATCCCAGCTCCCTCGGGAGAAGGGAGTGTGCGGCTGCTTGTGTGTAGTGAAGCCGGGCGCCCGCCTAGCTGGACTGCGTGCCTTCACAAGGATTAAGCGGCACATTCGCGGATCTCTGATCGAAGGCCACTGCTGGTAAAAGGAGCGGCACGTTGCCCAAACTCGGCAAAGCTCCATTCTGCAGCGATGACCTCGTGGATCTTCGTCCTGAAGCCTCAGCTAGCCTTGGGTAGCTTACCTAGCTCGAGTTTCGGTACTCAGCCAGCCCCACGAACACGTTATATTTCAACCCATCTTTGACCAAGCAGTGTTATGTTAAACACAAAGCATCGTCCCCCATTCAACCAGTGAAATAAAGTACAGAAATATAATTTTACTTACTGATAAAAATGAAGCAGAGACTTCTTGGATGATTTCTTGGTGCAAACAATTCCACAGCTTTCCCTCTTTGTCCAAATAAATCCATGATTAACATCCAAACACGAACACGCAGAAAACACAACTAAAGTTCAGAGTTGAAATGGCCAAACATCTATTATCGTGAGGCCGAGGCCTTCCTTGGAGCTAGCTGCTTATGCTAGCTGTAAAGCTAGCTCTGACGCTAGCTCTGACGCTCATGCTTCCTGTCAATCAAATCTAATTATTCATAATTTCAAGCATTTTATTACACCTAAATGAAAGAGTTACAAAAAAATCCACCCCCCTCAGAGTTGTCAGGACTATAAACTAGACCTATTAAACACAAAATGGAAAATTGAACCAGGCTGTAAAGATCTTTTTTCCAGCTGTGAAGTTGGCGATTTTAACATGAGAGTCAATGGGGATTTGCTCACTTCTGGACCCACCCCCAGTGGATGAGGGGAGAACTGCAATTTTTGCCACTTCCGTGTTTGCCTCATTTCTGAACCAGACGGGTTCCCCCTTGGTCTCTCCCAAATGAAACGGACGGGGNNNATATTCTCACGGATCGTAACATTGACATCCTCTCCCTAAATGAGACGTGGCAGCAACCCCAGGACTACACTTTGCTCAACGAAGCAACACCTTCGGGGTTTGTTTACATGGCGCAACCTCGCAACTCAGGTCGTGGTGGAGGTCTCGCGATACTACACCGCGAGACACTGCGAGTTAAGCCCCTGACAGTCTCTTCCTACAGTTCATTTGAGTCTATGGTCTGTCAACTACCTGGCTCTATTCCCACCATTGTTGCAACTATCTATCGTCCCCCTAAACCCAACAAAGAGTTTTTGAACGACTTTTCTGCTTTTCTCGCTCATTTGTCTTCATTATCTTCAAACATAATTATAATGGGTGATTTTAATATTCATGTGGATAACAGTGGCTCCTTGGCGACCAGAGATTTTATCTCCTGCCTTGATAACTTTGACTTTCAGCAGTTTATGGAAACCCCGACACATTCCAAAGGACATATCCTGGATTTAATTTGCTGTACTGGACTCACTCCAAATGACTGCACTGCAGAAGAATTTCCCTCCTCAGATCATTTTCTCCTTACATTCAATATGTCTCTTACTGTTTACACCATCAAACCTCTTCGTTCAATTACTTTTAGGAATCTTAAAAATATCAACATGGACAATTTCCAATCACGTATTGATACTCTTGTGGAATCATTACATACCACTTCTCCACCAGATTTAGTTCACTTCTATAACAAAGGACTCTTTGACATTTTGAATTCAATAGCTCCACTCAAAACACGATCAGTTTCATTCACGCACACTGCTCCATGGTTTACACCAGCTATGCGTATTTTAAAATCTAAAGGTCGGCAATTAGAACGGCTGTACAAGAGGACAGGTCTTACTGTTCATAAAGAAATGTATTCCAGCCATATGAATCGCTATAGGGACAGCATACGGCTTGCTAAAGCTGCCTATTTTACTACCCTAATTTCATCCAACAAAGGTAACTCTGGAACACTTTTTTCTTTGCTCAGATCACTAACAAGTCCCCCAGACTCTCTATCTTCGCACTGCCTTTCCAACGAATTCTGTAACACCTTAATGACATTTTTTAATGATAAAATCCAGGCAATACATCATAATTTAGGTTCTGCTACTGCTGTCTCCATCACTGATGACTTTCCACGTCCTACTCATTCATTCTCCATGTTTGAGCTTCCCTCCATCTCAGAAATCATGGATCTCGCCAATAGCTCCAAGCCTTCGACCTGTCAACAGGATCCAATTCCCACTGCTCTGGTTAAAGCCTGCCTTCCTTCGCTGGCATCTCTCCTTGTTTCAATTATTCACTCATCACTTTCCACTGGAATCGTTCACCAGTCAATGAAAACTGCAGTGATTCACCCCCTACTGAAAAAACCTGGGGTTGACCCTAGTGATTTTAACAATTTCCGACCAATTTCTAATCTTCCTTTTATTTCAAAAGTCCTGGAAAAAACTGTGGCTTCTCAATTACACCAGCATTTATCTACTAATAGTTTATACGAACCATTTCAGTCGGGCTTCCGACGTTTCCACAGCACTGAGACAGCACTGATTAAAATCACTAATGATCTATTAGTTGCTGCAGACTCTGGCCTAATCACCATTCTTGTTCTCCTTGACCTCAGTGCTGCATTTGACACTGTCTGTCACTCCACCCTACTGAAAAGGCTATCTGCACTAGGCATCTCTGACACTCCGTTAAACTGGTTTAAGTCATATCTTACAGACAGAACTCAATACATTCAGCTGGACACGTATACCTCCACTCCCACTTCAGTAGCATCAGGGGTTCCTCAAGGTTCGGTCCTTGGCCCCCTGCTGTTTATCATTTATCTGCTTCCTTTAGGTGTCATTTTCCGTAAATGGAAGATAAACTTTCATTGCTACGCAGACGACACTCAGTTATATATTTCAACTTCACCATCTGCATCACTTCCACCATCCTCACTCACTGATTGTCTTGCCGAAATTAAGTCCTGGTTCTCCTCTAACTTCCTGAAGTTGAACTCCAATAAAACTGAGGTACTTCTCATGGGCACAAAAACTGCAATAGCGAAGGCATCAAATTTCTCAGTACTAATAGACAACACTTCCGTTACCTGCACAGATCACATAAAAAGCCTTGGTGTAATCCTGGACAGCACGTTGTCTTTTCAGTCTCACATTAATTCCGTTACTCGAGCAGCCTACTTCCACCTACGAAACATTAACCGCCTGCGTCCATTTCTGTCAAATCACTCTACTGCCATTTTAGTCAACAGTTTGGTCACCTCCCGCCTGGACTATTGCAATTCACTTCTGTTTGGTCTGCCCCAAAAGCTACTTCACAAACTTCAACTGGTGCAAAATTCAGCTGCTCGTATAGTCACCAAAACACCCTACTCTGATCACATCACCCCCGTTATTCAGCAGCTTCATTGGCTGCCAATAAAATTCAGGGTCAATTACAAAATCTTAGTTCTAACATATAAGGCCATTCATAATCTTGCCCCCTCATATCTCTCACAGCTTGTACAAGTCACTAAACCCTCTCGCATGCTCAGATCCTCTGTTTCCATCAACTTAATTAATCCACCAGCACGACTTGTCACAATGGGTCACCGAGCATTTAGCAGATCAGCCCCCTCATTATGGAACTCATTACCTGCTCACCTTAGGAACATGACCACCCTTCACCAATTCCAAGCTAATCTCAAAACTCATCTCTTCAAAATTGCTTATTCACTGTAACTGATATTGGTGTTTTATCTGATGTTTTATTTGGGTTTTAAATTTATTTTTTTTTATTTTTTTATTTTTAGCTATTTTTATTCTTGTTGCTGTTTTGTCTTAAATGTTTTATTTTAACCTGATTGTACAGTGACCTTGAGTTTTTTGAAAGGCGCTTCAAATTAAATGCATTATTATTATTATTATTATTTCATTTACAGCAGAAAACCGTTTTGTCCAGGAGGCCTGATCCTGTTCATGTGTGAAGTGGCATTGAAGCTTTGCTGTGGTTATTCTGTTTTCACTAATATCTATGTCAGTGTCTCCCTTGGCTTTAGACTTTGTGGAGTATATAAATAGCACTGTTATAATAGGGCTTGAAGTGACTTTNGTTAAATGCGCACTGCAGCCTGCCTCCTGAACAACAACAAAAACACGTTGGTCATGATTCATGTTCACATAGCCTAATAATGAATAAACTCTACAAGCAGAAAAAAAGTCCCCAGTCTTCACTAACTATCCTGTTATTAGCATTTCCAGCACTACTGAACATGTTGATGAAATACATTACTGGTCTACTGGTCATAGTGTAACTGTGGATATATTTAGATGTGTTATTTTGACTAGGATGATGAGTGATATTAATACCACCTTAAATGTTACTGAAATATAGGTGAATATTGTTCTATAAAATATTAATTAACTATAAATATCAAATGGGAAAGAGGGAAGTAGACAACACCCATTGATTTAATACATATTATTTAGGCTTTTATAAGAAGAGTCTGACATCACAGCTTCATCATTTAGTTGTTTTATTGCACATCTTCAGCAGCAGACCACAGTCTTGTTTGGACAGGTTTGTCACAAGTGTGGCTCCTTCATTGCATTTGTTACACTGATTATTTTTCACATGCTTTGTTCGGGGGGGGGGGGGGGGGGGCTCAAGGGATGTCTCGCCCGGGGAGTAATTCCATGTAGAACCGCCACTGGATGGAAACAACGGGAAACGTGGGTTTAGAGGTGGCGACTGGATGAAGAGGTGGAGGAGAATGAAGGACAAATTAGTCCGTGTTAATAAGTCTCTGAAATACATTAAAACAATGTAAAAACATGAGTAAAAACATGCGTATTTTAAAATCTAAAGGTCGGCAATTAGAACGGCTGTACAAGAGGACAGGTCTTACTGTTCATAAAGAAATGTATTCCAGCCATATGAATCGCTATAGGGACAGCATACGGCTTGCTAAAGCTGCCTATTTTACTACCCTAATTTCATCCAACAAAGGTAACTCTGGAACACTTTTTTCTTTGCTCAGATCACTAACAAGTCCCCCAGACTCTCTATCTTCGCACTGCCTTTCCAACGAATTCTGTAGCACCTTAATGACATTTTTTAATGATAAAATCCAGGCAATACATCATAATTTAGGTTCTGCTACTGCTGTCTCCATCACTGATGACTTTCCACGTCCTACTCATTCATTCTCCATGTTTGAGCTTCCCTCCATCTCAGAAATCATGGATCTCGCCAATAGCTCCAAGCCTTCGACCTGTCAACAGGATCCAATTCCCACTGCTCTGGTTAAAGCCTGCCTTCCTTCGCTGGCATCTCTCCTTGTTTCAATTATTCACTCATCACTTTCCACTGGAATCGTTCACCAGTCAATGAAAACTGCAGTGATTCACCCCCTACTGAAAAAACCTGGGGTTGACCCTAGTGATTTTAACAATTTCCGACCAATTTCTAATCTTCCTTTTATTTCAAAAGTCCTGGAAAAAACTGTGGCTTCTCAATTACACCAGCATTTATCTACTAATAGTTTATACGAACCATTTCAGTCGGGCTTCCGACGTTTCCACAGCACTGAGACAGCACTGATTAAAATCACTAATGATCTATTAGTTGCTGCAGACTCTGGCCTAATCACCATTCTTGTTCTCCTTGACCTCAGTGCTGCATTTGACACTGTCTGTCACTCCATCCTACTGAAAAGGCTATCTGCACTAGGCATCTCTGACACTCCGTTAAACTGGTTTAAGTCATATCTTACAGACAGAACTCAATACATTCAGCTGGACACGTATACCTCCACTCCCACTTCAGTAGCATCAGGGGTTCCTCAAGGTTCGGTCCTTGGCCCCCTGCTGTTTATCATTTATCTGCTTCCTTTAGGTGTCATTTTCCGTAAATGGAAGATAAACTTTCATTGCTACGCAGACGACACTCAGTTATATATTTCAACTTCACCATCTGCATCACTTCCACCATCCTCACTCACTGATTGTCTTGCCGAAATTAAGTCCTGGTTCTCCTCTAACTTCCTGAAGTTGAACTCCAATAAAACTGAGGTGCTTCTCATGGGCACAAAAACTGCAATAGCGAAGGCATCAAAGTTCTCAGTACTAATAGACAACACTTCCGTTACCTGCACAGATCACATAAAAAGCCTTGGTGTAATCCTGGACAGCACGTTGTCTTTTCAGTCTCACATTAATTCCGTTACTCGAGCAGCCTACTTCCACCTATGAAACATTAACCGCCTGCGTCCATTTCTGTCAAATCACTCTACTGCCATTTTAGTCAACAGTTTGGTCACCTCCCGCCTGGACTATTGCAATTCACTTCTGTTTGGTCTGCCCCAAAAGCTACTTCACAAACTTCAACTGGTGCAAAATTCAGCTGCTCGTATAGTCACCAAAACACCCTACTCTGATCACATCACCCCCGTTATTCAGCAGCTTCATTGGCTGCCAATAAAATTCAGGGTCAATTACAAAATCTTAGTTCTAACATATAAGGCCATTCATAATCTTGCCCCCTCATATCTCTCACAGCTTGTACAAGTCACTAAACCCTCTCGCATGCTCAGATCCTCTGTTTCCATCAACTTAATTAATCCACCAGCACGACTTGTCACAATGGGTCACCGAGCATTTAGCAGATCAGCCCCCTCATTGTGGAACTCATTACCTGCTCACCCATGACCACCCTTCACCAATTCCAAGCTAATCTCAAAACTCATCTCTTCAAAACTGCTTATTCACTGTAACTGATATTGGTGTTTTATCTGATGTTTTATTTGGGTTTTAAATTTATTTATTTATTTATTTTTATTTTTTATTTTTTTTTTATTCTTATTTTTAGCTATTTTTATTCTTGTTGCTGTTTTGTCTTAAATGTTTTATTTTAACCTGATTGTACAGTGACCTTGAGTTTTTTGAAAGGCGCTTCAAATTAAATGTATTATTATTATTATTATTAAATAAACTATCGTGAACGGATACATGAGTGTCATGGTGGCAGGATATCACAGAATAGCGCTACGCCCTCTGTTGTCCTGGCGGGGAATTGCTTTGCAGCACTGCTGCCTGAACAGAAGTTCGAATGTGAAAACCTTTCCGACGTGCCGTGCACGTCTCTCCATTGCGGAGCTCACAGAGAGGATAAACCAGCCTTAACTCTGGAGCACGTAAGCGGTAGTCTAACGCTATTGGTTAGTTCTGACCGGTGGTCAGTTCCTATTGCACAGAGCTCTACGGGGCAGGGGGCGGGCTTAGCAAAAAAAAAGCCATATTGCTTACATTATATCACACTACATGATAAGACGATCACTTTTACGGATTTCTGAAAAATTATACATTATTTTCTGAAAGGGGAAAACTCTGGATAGCCGCTTTAAGACTAGTTTATACTTATATTCCAGCAGCAAGTTTACACTCACATGCACCCATATTGATGAAGACGTTTTCCTTTTTTACTTCTCTGATGGTGTGTCAGCGTTGTGAAGCAATTCTCCGCCAGGACAGCAGAGTATAAACTAGCCTTAACTCATTAAAGCTGCACTCGATCAGAACCAGAAGGAGGAGCGGCCTAGGTCAGAAGCAGAGAACCAGGCATCAATTGCTGGCAGGATTCACCTTCAAATGTACATTTCCAGCCAGTACCTCAGCTTACATGGATTAATTATCTACATTTGGAAAAATTTCAGACATAAAAGATTTTACAGTAAAATCCTAATTTTGGTGGATAGAAAATTAATCCCTCACTGTAGTTAATGAGTAGCAATATGGGATTGTGTGAATAATATTGCTGATCTCAATCTTAGCACGTGCTGCTGCAATACCATTACTGCTGAAGCAACTAGTCCTGGTTTAAAATAGCCTACTGTGTGCAAATATGTTTTTAATAGGCAGACTTCATTTGTGAAAATAACATCTAGACAGAAGCTGCTAGTGGTGAAAATATTAAAGCACACATTGGCTAAAAATGGCTGCAGGAGCAGGAGTGGTCTTGGATAATGAAATGTTGGCCCTTAAGAACTTTCAAATGAAAACAATGACTAAGTGAATGAAAGAACCTCTGCATTTATGGCTGAATCTAAAAGAAATTTAAAACAAACCTATGTTGCCAATTTTTTTATCAACAATAACCAATTTTTATTGTTTCAGAATATATCCACTCTGATTTTTCCCTTTTAACTGATAGGCTATGGATAGCATTATGCTTTAATTCAAACAAAGCCAAATTAGTCCCCCGAGGAAACTGTTGCCCATCTCTGGTTTAAAGCACAAGACGACCATGGGTTTGTGGGTATAGTGAAAGCCTTTCAGAGGGTCTGTTAAAGTTAAAAAGTTAAAGTCCCAAGTATTCATCACACACTGGTGAAATTACATCTCTGCATTTGACCCATCCCCATGGTGGGGAGCGGTGAGCTGCAGCTGTGGCCGCGCTCGGGAACTATTTGGTGGTTTAACCCCCCAATCCAACCCCTTAGTGCTGAGTGTCAAGCGAGGAGGCATTGGGTCCCATTTTTTCAAAGTCTTTGGTATGACCCGACCGGGATTTGAACCCCGATCTCCCAGTCCCGGGGCGGACACTCTACCACTAGGCCACCGGAGCTGGTTTAACTGGTTTCACGGCTTTCTGACACATTTTCATTAAAACGACTAAAACATTATTCAGTAATCACATCGGAAAAGTTGCTTACGTGCTAAACACTTTAGCAGACAAGAAATGTAACTAATATAAATGCTATTGCTACAAAAACAAATTTACACATGTAAAACTAAAATGCTTTTTTATGTGCTCACCTAAAAAGCTCATATGGGAAACATTAAGTTGACTGTTGTGTTTAGCAACGTAATAAATAGTTTGAGCAGTTTAAGGTTTTATAATTGCACACGTTATGCTGGAAAGTGCAACAAATATTGACTCTTAGCTTATAGCATTCATCATATTGTGTGAGGTGATAAAGCTTTTTTTGTGTGTGTGTGTGTGTGTGTGTGTGGGGGGGGGGGGGGGGGGGGGGGGGGGGGGGGGGGGCCCTACTTAAAACTACACATGTAAATGAGTTGGTAGTTATTCTCAAATACTTATAACATATTTGCCCAAATTTTGGGACGAGAACTTCAGAAAGTATATAGTGTTGAAAGATTTCATCGGCATTAAAAAACTGAATGTTTACAAACATTGATTATGTTCTGAGCCCTGGCAGCTCACGGCTTGCAGTGCTAAACAAACATGATTGAAGTTAAGTAAGTGGATTTTAAAATTGTATTTACAAACACTTATTATCCTCAACACACATAAAGGAGTCAGTTAAAACCTGCTTATGCAATGAACTCATGTAACAGCCTTTTATGGTGAGCCAAGTCATCAGCCGTGGGGTGTGCCCCCAGATTTCACAGCTCAGATCAGGAATTAGACGGGTGCAGTGGAGGGTGACGCTGCTCGGAGCCCCACCCTTATTTTTTCAACCCACAGGAGTTTCTCAACAGGAAGACAAGTGTTTTTGTCACTCGTCAAAGACAACTTGTGCTGCACACTATCTTGTGTAAGAGAGGCTGTGAGGAACGTGTCCTGAACAAAGTGAGTCACAGTTGGCTGCTCAAAGTTGTCATGGAAACTGCAAAGCTGACAAAAAGTGCTAAATAGAAGCAGAGGCTGACAGTGACAAAATTCATTGTTAAAGGGAATGCATCACCATAGCTATGACCTAATTTCAACAGAAACTGGATTCAGAAATAACACAAATATCTGTTCATTCAGATGGCAAAGTGTAGGAAGTATTTCCCATCTCTCCTTTTGTAATGACGTAGCAATTTAAAAATATATCAGAATAATTCATAAGATCAGAGGTTAGAAACCACAAAAACAAGCAGAAAAAACAGGTGATAGCAGATAAACACCTCTGTGTCCTTGTCTTTTTTTGTTTTGTGCTGCGACAGCATTTGTTCGAGTTAAAATGATGCAGAGAAAAGCTAAAATAGTTCTGGCTCTGCTCCTCTTACTCCTGGCTTCTCTTCCTGTTATTCTGTCTCTCCTGAAAGCATTTTCCTGTCACCTGACGGTCAGCAATAAATCACAGAAATATGGAAAAAAGGTTAGGGTAGGATGGTCTGTTTTCTTTCTGTCTACATTTTCTATCCAACAGATGTGACTAAAAAACAGCCTTTAACATCATGAGCTAATTTTTCGTTATGCCGTGTTTTTAACATTGACATCTATGTGTGTGTGTGTGTGTTTATCTTACACTGACAATCAATGATAACCCAACCCAACAGCTGCTGCGGGCAGCCCCTCCCTCATCACATACACAACATTTAAAAACAAAAACAAAACAACACTCTTGGTGACAAATCCACTTCCAGACACATATCGATTCACACAAACAGCTTAGACCTGCACACACAGGTAACCACACAAACACACATGCAAGAACAAATTCTAAGATATAGGCGCGCGCACACACACGAGTACATGCTGCTACAAATATGGACAATACCATCTAACAGCTCCTATTCCATTTATTCTTGTAGATTTGTTTATTATGACGACCCCACTGTTCTGTCTTGCATGTTTGTTTGTTGTGTACTGTTGTCCCTCCACCCCTCTCTCTTTCCCTGTTTGTGTTGTATGTCTCTTTTCTCCCTGCCTGTCCACTCCAGCGCATACGCAAGTGCAGTCTAACATGCCACAAACATAATAAAGGCTATGGCGCAACAAGAAGAATATCCCACATCCCTCCTGCTGTAGAGTAAATCCATCCAGATCAACCATTCTGTCTGCTACAACTGCCAGGACAGAACAGGTTAGAAAAAGATCACCCAACAAAAACCTTGGATTTTTCAAAGCTGTGGGCACTTGTGAGGGACAAATCCTTGCATATATCAGATGACTGCTTACTCTCCCAGGCTTTAAAGATAGGCTGGTGGGAGGGCACTCGGATACATTTCAGTGCCTCTAGGCTGAAGCGGGTTCTGCCAGGACAGCACTAACAGCCAAATCGCGTTGACCCGGCGCTGAGACACAGAGCCGATGAGCAGGCCTTGCTGTCGATGAGGTAAAAAAAAAAAAATTCCCAACCACACTAGGATCTTGAGTCACCTCCACCTGACCTTTCCCGACAGCAGTCCGTGTATGGTGCTCAGAATAAATATAAAACATAAACAAACACCGATAGGAGATCTGCATAACTGGGCTAGCTCACAGAGCAGAGGTCAATGGAGGGGATGGAGGTGTGAAGTTGCAGTCATATCTTCAGTTCAGGAGCGATGACAGAATGTGAACGATGTCTGGAATCTGAAGTGGTGATCACGCTCGTGACCGACTGTCAAGAGTTTCTGATTAACACAGTACTGACCCGAACGTCCCGAGTCTAACTTGGCAACAGAAATTACAGACACACTGCTTGTTTGTTTGTTTTTTAATGAAAAATATAAATAAAATGCCTTTAAATATATTCACAGTGACGTTACGACTTTAAAAGGCCTACATCATTTGTTTTTGTGCCGAGTGTGAGTTTAAAAGGCAACAGCTGTAAAAAAGTTACAGAAGAAATATCACTCATCAACCAGGAAGTTGATGAGAGGAGTCCTGGGGGAGAGGATGACTCGCTTGATGCTGCGCGCGCTCAGAAGCTTCTCTCCTACGGGGCTCTGCAACACCAGCTGCTGGACCCGACTGGAATCTTTGGACACCTGCAGGGGAACCGCCACCTTTCCACAGGCCTTGTTGTTTATCTGAGAACAGGAAACAGAGAGTGAGACTGGGAGATTTTTAACAGCTCTTTCTATGCAATAGCGGTGTGTACTGGCAACACTCTGGTGATTTGATATATATCACAGTACAGGATAAGTGATTCAATAAGTTGTGATACTGTAAGCCAGATGATATGTGTGATTTTTAAGACAGAATTTAATTGGAAAACTCAGGCCTAAAGTCCCATTAGTCATCATCACACACTGGTGAAATTACATCTCGCATTTGACCCATTCCCATGGTGGGGAGCGGTGAGCTGCAGCTGTGGCCGCGCTCAGGAACTATTTGGTGGTTTAACCCCCCAATCCAACCCCTTAATGCTGAGTGTCAAGCGAGGAGGCATTTGGTCCCATTTTTTCGAAGTCTTTGGTATGACCCGACTGGGATTTGAACCCCAATATTCCAGTCCCAGGGCGGACACTCATACCACTAGGCCACTGAGCTGGTCATGGCCCTATCCCAATACTCGCACTTCCATCCTTGCGCCCTTCAATTGCATGTTCCCGGCCAGGGGTGCGAGTGCATAGGGGTCAAATTCTCAAGTGCTGAAGGTGACCACGCCCCTTTTGCACCCTTAAGTCCATACATTGCCCATGTCCACATCTATGTGGGCTTTGGGCAAGGGCATTACCCACAATCCACTGCTGCGTGGGAAGTTTGAGAAGAAGGCTCAAGTGCCTTTTCTGAAAATATGTACTTTCAAATGAAAGAAGTTCATTTTAAGACCGGCATCCCAGTATGCATTGTGGTTGATGAGGAAGTGCTCCCTGTCCCAATCTGCACACGTGTGTACTACGCACTCGAAGCCCTACTGCGCACCTCCTCTAAGTGCACTTCACTAAAGGGTGCAGTGCGAGTATTGGGGTTGGGCCTAAGACACAACCAATGTTATCGTGAGATCTCGTTCCGTCAGAATAGAGGCAGTAAAAACTGCTGCCACCTAGCAGTCCGGGTTTGAGTTACACCACACAAAAGAAATACAGTGAATGTTTTCATGTCAGTTCTCAATAGAAGATTGATACACAGCTTTAGAATATTGATTCAGTATCATAACAAGAAATATTGCGAAAGTTCACTGTATCGATATTTTCTCACATCCCTACCATGCAGACTTCCTTTTAAGTTATCTGACAAAGGTTCTGCCAGATGAAGTTGTACCTAAACTTTCTCTCACCAAAACGAGTCCCAAAATAACAGCCCCATGCACGGTGCACACTTTTAAACACATAGTTAGTGGTAGGTATGGGAAGGGCACTCCGGCTTGCATGTTTAGAGGCAAGTGTATGCATGCACATGGTGAATGTGATCATGTCTCTGGATGTGGTTACAAATTAATGGTGTGTGTGTGTGTGTTTGAGGCCACTTAGCTCAACCTTGGCCTCCCTCCCATTCTGGGACAGACCCAAAACCGTGATTAGGAAAAAAAAAAAAAAAAAGAGAGGGCATGAAGGAACCCACAACAGACGGCTCGGTCCAAAGGAAAACCGACCTCATCATCCATGAGCACTTGGAGCTGAGAGATGTGAACTCTCTGTTTATACTTGTAAACCTGTCTTTGTGAGGACCAGTTTGATTCATACAGGATGCTGTCGGCAAGGAGGACATTTTAGAAATCCTCGGTTTCTAAGACCAGTTTAAGTGAAAGCTCATCAAGAAAAGAGTTATTTTTTGGTTCCAGGGACATAGTGGGTTCACCGTAACATTAGCTGTTATGGTAGAGGACTGGGCTGAATCAGATGTCCAGTTTGCATGTTTGTTTGTTTTTTCTTATCAGAACTGATTTTCAAGGTTTGTGGCGGGGGATGGGGGCTCGATATGAAAACTGACAGTTAACCTGCACTTCCTCAGAACGCTGAGGAGGAACAACGTGGAGGAAGCAGCTGGTGGTGCTGCCACGTTGCTAAATATGGACATGGCTCACTGCAGGTAAAAAGGTTCTGCAGAGTAAATAAAAAGGCCATTTTGAATTGTAATTACTATCTCACCCATTTTACATTCCTCCTGAGCAGTGTCTGTTGGGAGAGGTTCTTACCGAGCGATGAGCTAACGGCTAGTCTAAACTCAGCCAAGACAAAAGTGAACTGCTGCCTTCATAAAACCACTCTGCTTTCCAAAATGTCACAACAGTTGATGTGAAAGGTATTTTGTAGAGCTTTACACATTTGATGCTTAGAAATAACCACACATTTAAATATAGATGAACACGAAATGCAAAATTGACTAAAGTGTTAAGGTTTTTAAAATGACGTTTGTATGGACCAGCATGAAATTTTGGAGACAATATAATACGTTATGTTTATGCATCATACACATAAACTGACATGTAAACAAAAACGTGTGTATTTATGGATCTACTTGTACTTGTAGGATTCTGAGTTTTAATTAAAGCTGATTTTATGCTGGATTTTAATTCTGAAAATCAACAGCAGACACACAAACAACTTCAAAAACTTTAATGACAGTTACTTCCTGTAAACACACGCTAATCCTAAACCTAACCTCAGTTTAAACCTAAACTTATCCTAACCGTTGAACATGTTTAGGCATTTAGACTGAAAGATTTACTGCCCAAGGACATCATGCTTTTTAACCCCATTATACGACACACACCCCACAATGTGTGTGTGTGCAAACAGATGATGTCCCCACAACATGGGTAAAACTGGTCCGCACATAAGCACACTCTACTTAACTTGATGTGACGACATCCTGTGCCAAACCGAGAGCTTTCAATGTTTGTGAGCTCACAGAAAAACTGAAAAAATATAAATACAGAAGTGAAAGAGTCATAATGAGTCAGACATAACACGGTCTCCGTGTCTCTGAGGTTATACTGCTTAAAGCTCATCTATTTAGGTTAAAGAATACAGCTTGATACGAGGGGCCGTCTAGGCTAGTGGTTCCCAACCTGGGGTCCGTGACCCATAAAGAAGGGCCCCACAAGTTTGTGTGCCGACATTGTGAGGTTAGATTTTGTTTGTAAAAATTACTTAAATCCCAGTAACACACCCAATAAAATACTCAAAGCTCTGAGTTAGAACTCTATCTCTGTAAAAAGTTTGTATTACTTTTAATTGTGTACATGAGTTGGCGTTGGGGGGCCCTGCCTTGTCTTGGACAGGAAAAGGGGTCCTCGTGAAAAAAGTTTGGGAACCACTGATCTAGGCCATAATTCATTCTGTTACTCTCACATATTCTCCTCACACACACACACACACACACACACACACACACACACACACGCATACATTCCTCTTATACAGACATACATTCCCCACTCATGCACACATATATAGTCTCTTACACACACACACAGGTGCTGGTCATAAAAATAGAATATCAGGACAAAGTTGATTTATTTCAGTAATTCCATTCAAAAAGTGAAACTTGTATATTAGATTCATTCATTACACACAGACTGATATATTTCAAATGTTTATTTTAAAGTTGATGATTATAACTGACAACTAATGAAAATCTCAAATTCAGTATCTCAGAAAATTAAAATATCAATTAAGACCAATGCAAAAAAAGGATTTTTAGAAATGTTGGACAACTGAAGGTATGAGCATGAAAGGTATGAGCATGTACAGCATCAATATTTAGTTTTGGCTCCTTTGGCCTGGATTGCTGCAGCAATGCGGCGTGGAGTCGATCAGTCTGTGGCTCTGCTCAGGTGTTATGAGAGCCCATGTTGCTCTGATAGTGGCCTTCAGCTCTTCTGAATTGTTGGGCCTGGTGTATTGCATCTTCCTCTTCACAATAGCCCATAGATTTTCTACAGGGTTAAGGTCAGGCCAAACCATCTGACTGTGGAAACTTTACACTGGATCTCAAGCAATGTGGATTCTGAGCCTCTCCTCTCTTCCTCCAGACTCTTTGGAAATCAAGGTCAAATTTACGTTCATCAGAGAACAGAACTCTGGACCACTCAGCAGCAGTCCAGTCCTTTTTGTCTTTAGCCCAGGCGAGACGCTTCTGACGCTGTCTCTTGTTCTATAGTGGCTTGACACAAGGAATGTGACAGCTGAAACATGTCTTGCATACGTCTGTGTGTGGTGGTTCTTGAAGCACTGACTCCAGCTGCAGTCCACTCTATGTGAATCTCCCCCACATTGTTGAATGGGTTTTGTTTCACAATCCTCTCCAGGGTGTGGTTATCCCTGTTGCTTGTACTCTTTTTCTACCACATCTTGTCCTTCCCTTCACCTCTCCATTAATGTGCTTGGACACAGAGCTCTGTGAACAGCCAGCCTCTTTTTTGTGTCTTGCCCTCCTTGTGCAAGGTGTCAATGGTCGTCTTTTGGACGACTGTCAAGTCAGGAGTCTTCCCCATGATTGTGTAGCCTAGAGAACTAGACTGAGAGACCATTTAAAGGCTTTTGCAGGTGTTGCAGGCACCAGGGGTCTTCAGTATTGAACCTTTTCATAATATTCTAATATTCTGAGATTTGGGATTTTCATTAGTTGTCAGTTATAATCATCAAAATAATAGAAATAAACATTTGAAATATATCAGTCTGTGTGTGATGAATTAATCTAATATACAAGTTTCACTTTTCGAATGGAATTACTGAAACAAATCAACTTTGTCATCATATTCTAATTTTATACCAGCACCTGTATACACACACACACACACACACACACACACACACACACACACACACACACACACACACACACACACACACACACACACACACAGGCTAATTACAGTCTCTCCTGAAGCTTACAGCCTATAAATGTAATCACAAATCTAAACCTTTCAGAGTAGAACCTTTCAGTGTAAATCTTTTAAGGTGAAAGTCGCCCAAAATCCTGTCAACAAAAAATGGTGTTAAAAGAATTTCTTGAAAAACAAAAACAAGGAAAATAACCTTTTCCTCTTTTTTTGTTGTTGTTATTATTCCTAGTTTTGGGAACACTGACAGAAACCAGAGATGTCATGTAAAGACCTTTCTGTGATCCTACCAGCACAGACAGCTCCACGAAGTCAGGGACCTCCAGATACTGGGGATCCACAACCGGCCAGGGCTGCTGAAGGACCTCTCCCCCCTGCAGGAGGACGGGGCTGAGTGGGTTTCTCACCTGACAAAGACCTGAGGGAGACCAATGAGCAAAATCACCTGTCATACTGAGACACTAATTCGGCTTCTGAAACATTTCACCAAAATGTGATTTGGAGCCAGATTAATGACTGAAAACTCCAGAAATGAAATGTTAAACAGCCTCTACCCTCTGTTCTGACTCCCAGTTAAAACCAGCAAGTGTACATCCTTCTGGAAGCTGAAGGGAAGGATGTGGACTTCCTCTCTCCTGAACTGTGTGTGTCATATTACAGCAGGCCAACAAAAGCAAAAGGTCCAGCGCGAGCAGCAGAGGTCACGTGTGTTTTAGGAGCTACATGCGTGAGCACAAACAAAACAAGGTCGCGTGTTTTCCGTCCCATCATCACTCAGGTTTTCCTGACTCTGGATATCAGCTGGAAGGTGTGTTTTCCCCAAACCTTCCTCTTTCAAAATAACTTCTCTTTTGTTGATTACAAAAACCGAGACAGTGAATAAAAAAGGCGTGCTAGCAGACACCTTTACGCTGCACGTGTGAGCTGTTCATGAGGAAGGTTTAAATGCTACAAACCTGACCACAGCTCAGAGGCTAAGTGAGGAGCCATGGGGGCCGCCATCATCACCAGAGCAGCTAGGGCTTCCTCAAACTCCATGCTGTGCTGCACCACTCTGACCGTTGCACTCTACACACGCACAGAAGGTAAAAACTCATTTTAGAAGCAATAATCTGGACATTTTTATTCAGTAATAATAAGTCACGCTTACACTCAGTGTGTTGGTGAGTCCCATCAGACGAGAGATGGCTGCGTTGAAAAGAAAGTCTTCAGTGAAATAAGTCGTTACCTGAAAATATCAACACATTAATATCAATTATGATATCTTATAATAACTTTGGGGTTTTGATCATGTGCAGCAGTGAAGCACACAGACTAGCGGTCAGCATTCCCATGCTTTGGGTTCTGGGAAGAGGAACCCCTTTGGGAAGGAGGAGGTGGATCAATGAGGCGTTTCAGTGGGACACATCAAAGGATTTCTTGGGCTTTAAGGCCTTACAGCAAACAGCCCGAGGTCCTTAAAGAGCTCCGGCTCCAACAGGAGGAGGGGAGACAATCTGACCTGGCAACCCAAGGAGACTATTTATAAAGTGTGAAAGGAAACGGAGTGGATTTAAAATCAATTTCCATCTTCCTCTGCTGTTTCTCTTTGCTCTGGGGGTTTTAGGCAGCGGCGGACGCTTCGACACATTGACAGCGTGCCATCGAGCCATGTAATGAGTGATGTGCTGCTTGTATGCTCTCATAATGTAACAAGCTGTCCTGAAAGTGTCACAAAGCTGAAGGAAACTCATTTAAACTGAAAAAATGAATAAAATATTTTAACAGGTTATTAAAGGAAAAAAAAAAAACATCAGAGAAAAGAGAGAAACTTTCTGTAAAAATCTGGGATTAAGTTACCCCTGCTGGTAAGAACTCCTGTAAAGTCAAACAGGAATTTCTTAGAGATCACAGCAAGTCAGCCTTATCTAGAGAGCACCCACCTCTTGGATTGCATAGTTCTTGTTTTCCCAAATCCCTCTGACCTCTTCCAGCTCTTTCTTTTTCAGCAGGGACGGGTCGGGGGCATCGCCGACTTGCCGCGCTCCTCTCAGCTTGGTCACCAGCTGCCACAGTCGAGTCTGCCACCGCAGAACACCAGGAAGAGCATCCGCTGGGGAATAATGGAAATTCAGACATAATATAGCAAGAGTCTGAGTTCTAGTTATGCTTCCAAAAACACCTGTTCATTTAAAGGGATATTCCACCCCTAAGTGAAATTAAT
The DNA here is from genome assembly GCA_006937985.1 of Aphyosemion australe. Taxonomy (NCBI): domain Eukaryota; kingdom Metazoa; phylum Chordata; class Actinopteri; order Cyprinodontiformes; family Nothobranchiidae; genus Aphyosemion; species Aphyosemion australe. Next base: position 1,344,476 of record SSNS01000100.1, on the reverse strand, counting down.
GGCGCTTACACATCTGGGCCAGTATGGACCGGTTCAGGACCGGAATTTGGTTTCACATCTGGGTCATATGTGCGTTTTCCGTTCTGAGGCGACTCTTTTTTCCAGACCTCTTCCCTCGGAGGTCCGGCTGTGACCAAGGTGACACAATGGACTGATTGGCTGGCTGAAATTCACATCTACCGCCTGCGATTGGCGAGTAGGATCAGCCAGCGGGGACTTCCCACACGCTCGATTCATTTTCATTCTGGTTGTTGTCAAGTTAACATCAAGCACAGAGCTGTCAGAAAAAAAGAAAGCAGTGTGTGTGTGTGTGTGTGTGTTGGGGGGGGGGGGGGGGTTACGAACACACGCACAGCGGTGAGAGAGAACAGGGAGCCAATTAATAAAAAAATGTGTTTCAGAGTCTCCAAAAGCAACACAGCTCACGCCCGCCTTTGTTTATCTTATTAAGGACACCACAGACTTTTCCACGTGTCTTTTGTGTCGCCGATGTTTCTGCGCTCCTGAGATGTCCGTGTGAACAAAGACCGCCCATACTAGCCCGACTGTACTGGCCCAGATGTGTAAGCAGCTTTACTCTGTAGCCATTTTCCCCAGAGTTACATAAGCGGGGAAAAAGCATTTTGTAAACAGCCCAGTCATTCTCCTATTCTGGCAGTATTCCATTTGCTTTAGCTTAGCATAAACAATGTAAGTGAATGGTAACAGCTAGCATTTTGTATGAAAAAGTCAAGAACATTACTCAATAATGATCCAAATTTTTCTTGGTGATCTCAATAATAATATTGACTGCAAATTTAAATAATAAGTAAGATGAAGGAACTACAGGAGACAATTTTGACTTGGGACTGCATAATGACAAAGCGCCGCTGTAAGCCATTGCTGCAAGGCACAAGGACATGACACAGCGGCCCCAAAACTCAGTTTACTGTTATTAGTGGGAAATGTTGTAAATGTTAATGTATGTAAATACAGTAAACTCGGAAGAGACAATGTCTGCCAGACGTCACGCCGATGCATCATGTCTTTGTGCCTTGCAGGGTTGGCTTACAGCGATGCTAGTTGTTACCATTCACTTACATTGCTTATGCTAAGCTAAAGCTAACAGAATACTGACAAATTAGGAGAACGACTGGGCTGGTTACAAAACGTTTTGTCTCTGGGGAATATGGCAACAGACTAAATTTCACTTTGTGGTGGAATATCCCTTTAAGGATTCATTCTGTAGCATTTATTTAAACAATATTTTTAGCATCATCTTAATACATCTGTGGTAGGATTTAGGCTCACTCTTGACATTCCAGAGGATGTCCTGTTCGGGAGGTGCAGCGTACAGGATGTAGAGTCGGACCGTGTCCACGCCGTACTGCTGCACCACCTCCTGAGGGTCCAGACCGTTGTGTTTGGACTTGCTCATCTTCTCCCACGTCACCTCTATACGGCCGCCGTCCCGCGCCACCGGCTCCTCACCTGGGAGGAACAAACACGTTTGAAGTTTGAGTATGTGATGGTCAGATAATGGATGAAAATTCAGTCACTCAGTAGGCTCTCATGAAGAATTGTGTGATTGCATTTTTGTTTGGAACATTTTTAAAAACATTTTATTTTCAATTCAAAAAAAGAAAAAGGAATTCAGTTGTTTTCAAAATTAGACAAAAACTACTCGTCTATTTTTAATTTACTCTTTCTTATGAAAGGAAAAATGTATTTTTGTGTCTTTTGCATCTTCACTTATATGCTTATTGTTAATTTATATTTTTATCTTTAGTGGAAAACACTTCAAGCATCAAGTGCTCATATAAATAACCCCACCTCTCCTCACCCATCTGTTAAAATAACAAAAACACGGTAGATTCAGTCAGTGCGTACCTGTGAAGTCTACCTCCTCTCTCCTGATGTACTGGCCACTGTCTGCTAGTTTAAAAGTCTGACCTTTTATCAGACCCTGGACCAGCAGTTTCCAAAATGGTTCCCTAAAAGAGAGAATGCTCTTTAACATGCACAAACTACATCTGAAAATACACTCCAAGAGCATAAAGCTAATGGTCTACCTGTGAGCAACAAGGCCTTGGTCCCTGCAGAAATGACTGAGGAAGCGAGCGTAATACAAGTGCATGACAGCGTGCTCCTTCCCACCGATGTAAACGTCCACGGGCAGCCAGTGATCAGCCAGGCGTCGCTCAAAAGGCCTGCAGAAAAAAGTGCATTTATAAAACATTAGATAACATTTCTATTAACAGTAAATTTGAGTAAAAAACATAAAAGTCAGAATAAAAAGAGGACTAATTTGGTTTTATATAACACATGTTTAGTACAATTTAGTGCGACACGGTGGTGGAGGGGTGATGATTTGACTTGCAGTCAACAACAAACTTCCCCTTTATAAAAGTATAAATCCAACCTCAGACCAAAAATCAAGACAATCATCAGAAAATCATCTGATCAACAATAAACTGCTAAATCTATGAGCTGAATGTGTTTAAACAGTGGGTAAAATTTTTCCACATAAATTGACGGGCTGATTTATGAAATGATGACTTCCAGCCTAGTCACTGAACCGTGAGGCGGACCTACAGCTGCTTCTGCATTCAGGTGTAGCTTTTACCAAAAAACTCACGAGTCTGTCACATAAAACCTACCGGCAACAACTCGTGCTGATTTAGAACCTGATGGTTAGAAAAACAAAATGTTTGCTTTTCTCTTCCCAGTAGTTCAGTTGGGGAAGTTTATGCAAATGTTATTGTTCAAATTTTGCTGAAGTATTTTACAATGCACGCACTGATTTCTCCATTTGTAATCAACTCTGTAATCAAACAACCGTGACCTGGATGACTGAACATTTTATATCTGGTTTTATTCTCCTTATCCTTTTTATTTGCTATATTATAGTCCTCCTGGTATTTTATGAAGTGTAGTATATTTTAAACAAGCACGTTGCTGAAATTTTAAAATGAAGAGACTTTGGTTTATAAGAAAGAAGGGTGCTGCTTAGGGAGTTTTTACATTAGCTGCAGGTTAACGACGGGGTTAAATGTCAGTTGTATGATGCTTTGCTGCAAACAAGCACACTCTTCCTGCAGGGGGCAGGCTGATTCTGAGACACAGAAACCGGAGGATGAGGTGAACAAAAGCATCTCATGTCAAACTGGTTTCACTCTCAGAGAGATACACAAGTTTCACGTGTTAACAGTTAAACTGTTTGTCTGAATCTCCATAAGTCAGTTGCATGTGATTAGCTTCACTGCTCAGCTAATCAGCGGTAATGATGCTCTTTAAAGCAGACTGCTATCTCAGTGAGTCTCCTTTAACACCAGTCATTACTCTTCTTCACATTTCTCTGCCCTTCACCTTTCTTCTGCAGCTGATGGGCTCTCCAGGTGATTGAACCAAAGAGAGAGAAACATAAAAAACCTGTATAAACTCATGCAACTGAAATCATTTAGACTGTTGCTGGCATCAGGCCATAAAACTTACAGAGAACACCACATTCTCATTTCCTTCTTATTTGCTACTTTTCCCACATCTCTTACTTCTTTTCATCGTTCCTCTCCCATGTGTGAAAGGCTCAGGAGGCCAACTGAGATGCACAAATAGTGTAATTGCTTTTTCTGTTGTGCCGTAATCTGTCCAGCTCGCAAAAGCAAAGGAGAGAGCAGTCGCTTCCATTTGAAATCAGCTTTACTGCTGGGTCAGGGCACTGGGAAATTAATCTCTTTTGTTAAGCTCTGGGTATCGCCACCATCCCAGCAGATGACCGCCGAGGCACCATCGTCTCTGTTGGTAGGGAGTGGAACTTTAAAGGAAGTGTGTGTGTGTGTGTGTG
>SSNS01000100.1:1278153-1335653 GCA_006937985.1 Aphyosemion australe | reverse complement strand
AGAAAGTCTCAGGAGGTTAAAAATTTTAAGCCACTTTTTAACCAAGTTGCCTAAATTAAGTTTAAATTAATAAATGATAAACATTTTAAAACATCAATATTGTAGCTCCAAAAGAGTCCTAGAACCACCCAAGGCATTTTACATCACTCATTCACACACTTTCTGTGTTTGTAAAGAATTGCCACATTTATTTCTAGTCCTTTTAACGTTCCAAATTCCCTAGAAAGCAGGACTATATACAGTCAAACCAGGTAGGGAAAATTGTGAAAAGACCAATCATAGGTAGAAGTAGAGACAGTGACCGTAAATATTGAAATGATTTCAAAACGGCTCAAGACTTCCTGTGTCTGAGTTTGTTAGAGTTCTATTCATTCTGGTCTCTGAAAACAAATGAAAGGAGCATTTTAAACACTCCATCCAACACCTGTAGGAATCAAGTAAACACATCTGAGAGCGGTTTTGGGAGAAGACATTTGAGGCAACAGACGTAAACGCTTTGATGACAACAGGATGGATACAACTTTCAGTTCTCCTCTGTGTTCTAGAGAAGTCTCATCAGAACATAAAAACAGCATGAGTGTGTTTTCCCACCTGGGACACCTGCAGCTGACCCAGTCATGCACAGCTCCCAGAGGCGACGCCCCTTTTCCAGTGAGAGACGCCGCCTTTGGCAGAGTAACAGGTAACTCCTCCTCAGGGACCGCAACGGCCCCACAAGACCCACAGTGCACCACGGGGATGGGGGTTCCCCAGTACCGTTGCCTGGATACCAACCAGTCCCTGAGCTTGGGGCTGGTAAGGTGACCTCCAACCCTCTGTTCTCTGGCCTTCTGGGTGATGGAGTGAAACGCCTGCTCCCTGCTGAGGTCTGAGAACTACACAAAGATGATATTAAACAGGTTTTCAACCTCTTCTACAGACATTAAAGCCGTAGAACGTGTTCATGATCAACACTGACCTCTTTAGAATTAATCAGAGTTTGTGTCCCGTCTCCGTGGGTTTTCAGTACCGTAGTCCAGCTCAGATTCAGAGCTGTAGCCAGAGACTGATCTTCCTCACTGCAGTCTGGAACACCTGACACACACACACACACACACACATCACAATGCAGAAGTGAAACCTGCACTAGAAGGATAACTGATCCCTGGAGAGAGTAGGCAGAAAACATGCCTGAAGCGATGATGCAGATAACCTTCCCTTGGGTTTCAACTCTGACACAAACATCTGCAGGTTTTACATCATGTAGACACGACACAGCACGGCACAAATACACAGTAAGAATGGGATCTTTAAAATGTTACAAATGGCTGACAGCTTGCCGGCCCACACAAGCAGAACTCACCGACCACCGTGTCCAGGTATCCATCAAATGCCTCCTTATGAGAGATGATGACAGGAACCTCCAGGCCAGTAAACAAGTTATGAGCTTTGACCTCTGTTAGAGAGTCTGCACAGATGGAAACAAAAAGGAGAGTCTCAAACATCCAGTCCACTGCAGATAATCAGTCACATCACAATCTTACATCCAGACAGGAAATGTAAACAAAACAAAGCTGATCTTTTCTCTATTGGACAGATTTTAAATAAACACTGTTTGAAGGTAAAATCTGGCAGAATTGATATGGAGAACTTCTAACTTCCTAACCAGAGGCGTGCCCATCACTGGGGCGAGGCTCACCTCTGCCGGGCTGAAAGTCTTTCTGTAACACCGAGCGGACCGAGCTGCTTCCATGCAGCAGTCTGTGGGAGGGCAGGATGGCCAGGTACGCTGCCCCAAACACGGCCTCTGGGGAGGAGCTGAAGGCTGACAGGGTCTCCCCCGTCTCCCTACCATCCACCTGAGAGGTTAAAGACAACAAAAATGGATTCTCATCTCCAGAGAAACAGAAGAGTAGATTAATGAGGCCTTTTCTATTTAAATTAGATTATTTTATAATCCTGCAAATCATCAAGAGCTGAATTAAACACAACTAAAGATTTTTGAAAGATGGTTTGATTGAGTCTACAAGGAATCTGACTCAGGAGAACCAAAAAGCCTTTATTGTTACTGCGTGAATACAACAGATGCCACTGAAGTGGTAGATTAAACATAAGAGATAAAAACAAAGGACATGAAAATCTATACATATACTCTAGCTCTTTGCTGGGTGCAGTGATGTGCTTTGATACAGCAGCAGTAAACATTTTTCAAGTTAGACTGGTTTTATTTTGCACTGATGACAGAGATTTTTGTTCATTGTCCTGCTGGCTGTGGGGAAGAAGCCCTCAGTCCCTCAGCCTTCAGAACACAGCGTCCTGGATAATCTACAACTAAAAACCACAGCTAAAGCAAAACAATTATCTGTTTCCACACTGGTTAATAGGAAAACATCACCTTTTTTTTCAAGACTCATGAAACTGAAAACCTTGATTTCTTGTAAAAAGCATTTTTGCTTTTTCATTTTTCCTAAATTAAAGACACCCCACGAAGAATAGCAGCTGTTTTACAGCAACTAATGTGGATCTTAATAAACAAACAGTGTTTGATATTTTTACTTGTCAAATTCTTCACAAACTTGTTATTTTCATTAATAATTCTCACCAACGTATATTCTAAATATTCCTAGTAGCTTGAAATTTTATATTTTTATAAACATAAACTGTGGTCGACGCTCCATAGTCATGCGCCGTCTTGAAATACGGTAGCTGTTTAGGGACATACAAGATATACACCCTGTTCCAGATTATTATGCAAATGATAAATGTCTCATTAATCTAAACAACAGTCAAACTAATTCTCATGTTATCAGCTGTGAAGAGTGCAATTCAAATGTTATTGAACAAACCCCCTAATGATAACAGTTTTCCTTTAAATAACTGACACTCAACGGTTCCACATTATTAGGCACAGTAAGCTTCAAAACACTTTAGAAGTTGTAAAGAACTGAAAATCATCATTTGTTGTGTTTTCAGCATATTTACTGAAATCAAAAGCTATTTGAATCACATTTTTTAACTTTTTAAACCTTTAACAGGTCACAGGTTGCATTCTGACATAGGACCCTTATTTGCTAGCAGCGTCACAATTCTTGCATCCATTGAACTTGTGAGTTTTTGGACAGTATCTGCTTGAATTTGTTTGCTAGTTGTCAGAATATCCTCCCAGAGCTGCTGTTTGGATGTAAACTGCCTCCCACCCTCATTGATCTTTTGCTTGAGGATGCTCCAAAGGTTCTCAGTTGGATTGAGGTCCGGGGAGGATGGAGGCCACACCATGACTCTCTCTCGTTTTATCCCCAAAGCAGCCATTGATGCAGAGGTATTTCTTGCAACATAAGATGGTGCATGGTCATGCATGAAGTTGATTTTAGTACAGAAGGCATAGTTCTTCCTTCTGTACCAGGGAAGAAAGTGGTCAGTCAGAAACTCTTTGCTGAGGTCATCTTCACACCTTCAGGGACCCTAAAGGGGCCGACCAGCTCTCTTCCCATGATTCCGGCCCAAAACATGACTCCACCACCTCCTTGCTGACGTCGCAGCCTTGTTGGAACATGGTGGCCGTCCACCAACCATCCACTGCTCCATCCATCTGGACCATCCAGGGTCACACGGCACTCATCAGTGAAGAGGACTGTTTGAAAATGAGTCTTCAGGTATTTCTCTGCCCACTGCAGCCGTTTCTGCTTGTGAGCACTGTTTAGTGGTGGCCCAACAGAAGGTTTACGCACAGATGCAATACTCTGGAGGACTCTACACCTTGATGTCCGTGGGACTCCAGAAGCACCAGCAGCTTCAAATATCTGTTTGCTGCTACATAATGGCATTTTAGCAGCTGCTCTCTTGATCCGATGCATGGATCTGGGTGATGCCGATTCTCTGCATGGCAGCCTTGCTAGTTTAGGGAAATTCTGCTCCTTCCCCTTGGGTTGCTTGCCCTGCTCTAACTACATGTGATCGCTGAATTGAAAGCTGGAAGTCGATGACGACTGTGGTGATGAGCGCACGGCCGCGGGGGAGAGGGAGACGAGTGACGCGGCAGGTGCGGTAGAAGCGGCAGCACTGGAGTGAGAAGACAGCAGCTGCTGCAAATGCCTGATCAGACCCGTTCTACATATATCTCTAACTCTCTAATCCCTGAGAGAGACGCTGACTGCAGCAGAGCAGCAGAAACAGTAAATTAAAGGTGCAGACGGTTGAAAGCTGCTGTGTGGTGTTTTTCGTGTGACCCTGAAGTATCTGTCAGTGCTACAGGGTCTCCCTCTCCTCCGCAGCCGTGCGTGCATCGCCACAATGACACATTGCCTTTTTGATGAGTGCGGGCGACTGTAGCTGCAATACCTACTCTGAACTGCGTGGCGCTAAGGAGTCTAATGTTTTTACGCTTTGGGGCTTTAAGAAACTAATAAACAGAAAACTAAAGCTCCACATCACTGATTGCTGATCAAACGGATCTAGTTAATTAATCACACCTATTTTAATCTGGTATAATTCATTTTGCCGGAGAAACTCCTCTGTGTGCACAAAATTGTAAATGTTAACATTCTTTCATTTCTACTTTCCAGTGGAAAATTCAAAGGTTTTTGAACAGACATACTTGATTTATATGGTTTCTGAGGAGTGTGCCTGTTGGTTTGTCAAGTTGTTGCTCAGTTAGAAAACACTGACAGTTAAAGATTAAAAAAGACTAAACTGAAATATTCTGATGGGGGAAAAGGCAAATTACAGATGGACGTGACTGCTGTAGTCAAATTAAGTCATCAATTTGGAAGATTTGTAATGCAATCACTAACAAGATAGGACAGGGCAGGGTGTAAAACCACAGAGGAGGAAGGAAAGTGAGAATGATGAATGATTTAAAACAAACAGAAAATTACCTTAAGCTTGAAATCGAAGTAGCAGCCGGTGCATTCTCCAATCCAGTTTGCCTGCATGGCTTTGACACCATACCACTCTGGAAGGTCCTCCAGAGCGTCCAGGAGAGGCTGGAAGGAGCAGACACAGACCAACATTTAGCTTTCAGACTTTGTACAAGTTAGAAAGACGATAATGTTCCACCTCAGGGTGGAAAAGAGATGTTCTCATGAGCTCAGTGTGGCCTCTTTCAAAGCATAACCCATCAGCCTAAGAGGTTACAAAAATATTATGAAGATGAAACTCGAAAAATTGGATTATGGTGCAAAAGTTAATTTATGTCAGTAATTCAAGTCTTTATTTGTTATAATAGTGATGATTATGGTTTACAGCTGATGATAACACCAAATTCAGTTACAATATTGTGAGAAGGTTCAATATTCTAGAATCAAAGTGTCACACTCTAATCAGCTAATGAATCCAGAACACCTGCAAAGGCTTCCTGAGCCTTTAGATGGTCTCTCAGTCTAAGCTGAATTACTGACATAAATGGACTTTTGCACCATAGAGTTTCACCTGTTTCTTCAATGTGTTTGTTTTTGGGAAAAGCCATTCAAGCAAGCTACATTAAAAAAATGCAAAGGTACAACTCCTTTCATCGGGCTCCCCTCTGGAGCCACTGAATCTGATGGTTGCAAAATAGTACAACACTGACTTGTGACACACACACACAAACAGACACAAAGCTATGCTGAGCTGCTAAAGTCAAAATTTCCAGAACCAACTATGAACCAAACCTCCTCCAAATCTTTCCCCACCCCCTAATTTTCACTTAACATTCATGAACTCACCCATCTTGACTCACGACGGGGAAGGCTGTTGTTGGTTTCGTGTCCAGGAAACAGCAGAGAACGTCTGGGCTAGTAGAAGCTAACCATTAGCATTAGCAACTCCACCACACAGCAAAACTCCTCCAGGCTTGTGTTATTTGTGGAGATAAAACATCTATAGCTATATTTAATAAATAAATAAAATTTTATTTTGATGGGCACGACACTGGGTTTATGTTTACTTCTACCAGCAACTAGACCGTTGCGGTAAAAATTCGCTCGGCAAGGCAAGGCTGGGACTGTGAAAAACTTGACAAGTCAAGCAGCTGATTCTGAGCCAAGAAGATGTTCTAACGGTGAATACTGTTGTAAAATAAAATTAGTAGAAATTAGTCCTTACCCTGTACGATTCATCACTGGACATGGTGCTGGATGGTCACTTAACGTATCAACAGTGAACCAACACCCCGATGGCTAGAAAATTGGTTCTGTTGTTGCAATACCACCTGTAAACACTAGATGTCGCTATAGTGTCCGTATTCGGTCTTTCAATGAGATTTGCAAACAGAACGAGTCATTCCCTCAGTGACACAAGGCAGCTCAGATAGCTTCTTGTTTAGCCGCTCCGCTGAGAACGAACGATTTTGTGCACGGAGGGTGTTATGTGCAGCGTGGTGAGAGACATTCAGAGGAGCAGTTTGGTGTGTGGGTTATGATCCAATTATTTAGCAGGGGGACCAGAACCTTATTGGTTGAGGTTTTTCCAGGAATGTACGTGTAAGAGGCGATTAAAATTATTATTTTTTTGACAAAACATTTAATTTGTTGTGAAGAGCATTTCAAGAAATATGCTCTATGCTCTAGAAAAAAAATCTCAGAGAGCACCTTTAAAATATTCTAATGTCAGTTCTATTCTTCTTGAAATCACAAAAAGATCTCATATCCAACTTGCACACTCCTTCTCCTCCCAGCACACACACACACACACACACACACACACACACACACACACACACACACACACACACACACACACACCATTTACTCACTGTGTGATTAAAGGGAGCTATGCAAACAAAAAGCTCAGGCCAAATAATATTCTTATATTCTTTGTGGACAAAGCTCGTCACAATGTATTACCCACAATCCCCTTCACTGTGCTGCTCGGCGTGCGCTGCTTCATCATGGAGTTATTGATACAAACATAAACAGTGGTTGGAGTCTTCACTGCCACGAGGGAGGGAGTGTTACCGTTATGAATCCGCCTCAGAGTCGGAGAAAAGTGACAAAACACAATAAATCTGTGTGACTGAGGAACTCTAGTGGCAATGAATGAAAACCAGCAGCGACAGAGAGGTTCACCGTTACAGAGAGCAAGTGTTTTTACTTGGCTTGGGAAATGACACACACACACACACACACACGCACGCACGCACACACACAGATCTGGCATTGAAGCTGGAGTAACTGAAATATGCACAGAAAGGACAGGTGTTTCCATGGTAACTCAGAAAAGCTTGAAAGCAAAAGCATGGTATGGCAATAACTAAAGATTAGTGTCAGAGAGAGAGAGAGACAGAGAGAAAGAGAGAGAGACAAGTGCACGTTGAGGAAAAATAATACACAATATAAGGAAAGTGCGAAGCAACCTACAGCATCAGGAGGACTTTGCATTTCTAGAATTTCATTAGGGTGCCTGAGCGATATGGTCAGAGAACTACAAGCGCAGTAATTTAAGAATCACTGGGCTGTCTGTGGTGTAACACAATGGCAATGTCTGTTCTGATTTCAACAAGTTTGATTGTGCATGAAATTAAAAACTGCAGCAGTCGTTTGATGATCCTGCACAAACAAACCAAAATGTTTATTAATAATAAACGGAGATACTAAATACTGTCTGAACTTAATGTCGTCCAGCAGAGCAGAACACATGCAGACACAACGCAGGAAATCACTGCTCAATTACATCACTTTTTATTTGGCACTCTCCCCACCTGAAAGGCTCCTCCTTCTCCCTCCTCCATCTGTCTCTCACTTCTTTCTCCTAACACCTCCCTGCTCCTTCCTTCCTCCCCTCCCACTTCTCTGATCGTCAGAGAAAATTAGAAATGCAGGAACACATTGTCACAGTAGGCTGCTTCCACCTCCACACACACCTCTGACACACACACACACACACACGGATGGGAACAAACCATCGTGGCCAAATTTGCCTCTTTTTTTTATTGCATAATAAAAACCAATTAAAAAATAAATCCTGAAGGAAGATCATTTAGTTTCTATTTTGAAATATATTTGAAATCCAACGTGTTTTAAAATAAATGATCTATTTTCAAACAGACTAATTCAGTATCCAACTACTGTGAGATCAGCAGTGGCGCCACCAAGAGGAGGTCAGACGAGGCAATGCCCACCCCTATAAATATCCTGGCCCCCATGTGGCCACCCCTTGGCGGTGCCGCTGTAAATAAAGATCATTACTGAGCAAAACTACATCACAGAATGTTTTATGTTGTTTGGCCGGTCTTTATTATCCTACCGAACACATTTAGATAAAATGCTTGATAGATTGATTAAAGATTATAGAGTAATTTAAATTTTAAAACATTATTTTACCCTAAAAAAGGAGGATTTGCTGCTTGCGTAGTCAAATTGAGCCAGTTTTTCCCTGAGCTGTGAAGTTTCCATAAGACCTCAAATCTTCCTTTGAGTGAGTCACATGACTTGTTCTCATGTTGCTAGAATATGGAACATCAGAAACACAACAGTTCTTTTCAAAATAGTCAAAGCACCATCCATCAGGAACCCTTGCCATTTCATTTATTTATTTATTTATTTATTTAAGGACAGTGCACATTAATCGACATTTCTGTAAATGTGCCAGTGTTAGCCAGGAAAGAAAGAAAGAAAGAAAGAAAGAAAGAAAGAAAGAAAGAAAGAAAGAAAGAAAGAAAGAAAGAAAGAAAGAAAGAAAGAAAGAAAGAAAGAAAGAAAGAAAGAAAGAAAGAAAGAAAGAAAGAAAGAAAGGAAGGAAGGAAGGAAGGAAGGAAGGAAGGAAGGAAGGAAGGAAGGAAAGGAAGGAAAGGAAGGAAGGAAAGGAAGGAAGGAAGGAAGGAAGGAAAGGAAAGGAAAGAAGGAAGGAAGGAAGGAAGGAAAGGAAGGAAGGAAAGGAAGGAAAGGAAGGAAAGGAAGGAAGGAAGGAAGGAAGGAAGGAAGGAAGGAAGGAAGGAAGGAAGGAAGGAAGGAAGGAAGGAAAGGAAGGAAGGAAGGAAGGAAGGAAGGAAGGAAGGAAGGAAGGAAGGAAAGGAAGGAAAGGAAGGAAAGGAAGGAAGGAAAGGAAGGAAAGGAAGGAAAGGAAGGAAGGAAGAAAGAAAGAAAGAAAGAAAGAAAGAAATAAGCATAATAATTAGCACAAGAAATTAATATACAACAATAAAAACACAATACCATTGCACTTATTCCATTAAAACATAAAAACATCTATTCATTAACCATACACTCATTCAAAAATCCAAAGTAGCCATATATCCATCAACCTCTCATACCTCTAATAGGATTACACAATAAACTCTAAAACAAACATACAATGATTATTACGAGAGGTGTTCACATTTTTGTGTGCTTAAAAGCCAGGTCTTGAGACGGATTGTGAATGTGATATGAAGTAGAGTTTCTAATGTCCACTGGTAATTGACTCCATAGCTTAGGGGCTCTCCCTAGCCTCTTTTATAAAACAATGCCGCCAATTTGCTGCAACATCGATGCGGCATCTGGGAGCCTAAGATCGTTTATAAGAGCTCAGACCGTGGCGGTAATGTTGCGCAATCATGTCAGTTTTATAAAAGATTACGCGATGGCGGCATAAAGGCGGTATGGGGGCGGTATCTACGCTGTCGCGGACTTCCGTGTATTTTGGACATAACTTGCTTTTTATTGCGATCGAAGCCGTGCTCCTTACGTTTTTTTCCCCAGTCAGCTACAGGTGTGTCCTCCACCGTCCCTGTGAGCTGTCAGATGATCTGAGCTGCAGATCTAACGGAGAGAAGCTCCTGGAGCTCTGCATCGCTCCAGTTTATCATCTCAGCTGATTCTGTTTACAAAAACTAAACTTATGGCCGTGTTTACTTTCATTTTCAACATAGTTCCCGGCCGGAGCTCGGCATTAATTCATCGCGTGGTCATGACACCACTCCCTTTTGCGCCAAGGCTTAATGTGCGTTTATAAGACCAGCTAAGCCGCAATATTACTACCAAGCGTGGCGGCACGAATGCCGCAAAAGTCCCGCAATGTGATGCCGCAATGGCGCGTTCATAAGAAACACGTTGCGGTAATATTACGCTGATTTGCCGGCATGGTGTGTCTTATAAAATAGGCTACAGAAAAGCACAACTGACCAAAGGAACTAGACCTATGAGGGATATCACAGTCCCCTCTTAATGCTAGATGATTTCTGCTGTATAAAAGTGCAAAGTGGTGGGGGAGCCTGCCCATTGATAATCTTAAAAATTAAACATGCATCACTGTATTTTAGGATATTTTCCCAACTAAGTAAGTTATATTTAGTAAGGACATTACAGTGATATAGAGGTTGGATTTTTTTGTCCAAGACTTTAAGTGCCTGTTTGTGAAGTGATAAGATAGGCCTTAATGTTGTACTACACACCTGGGTCCAGCTTGTAACACAATATGTTAGGTGAGGGAAAATCATAGTGTTCATATATACCTTTGCTACAGGTGTTGTTAAACTAATTGTTTTTAGTAATTTGCACCACCCTTTTCACTTGATGTTTAAATGATAAAGTAGAGTCAAGAATCATGCCCAGGTATTTAAACCGCGTAACTGTATGTAAGGCTGCAGATGGGGAGTTCTTATTTAACCAAGTTTCAGATAAGCATAAGAAATCCAAATTAGAGTCTGCAAGAACATGTTTCATCTCATCACTTTTAGAAATTAAACTACGGATATTCAAGTGTCCGCCCAGTAGCCCACAGGGTTTTGATTGAGGGTCCCACAAAACTTTAGCATTGTTCACCGTTCGGTAAAAGGTTAAATTCACGCAGTTTTAGAATTGCTGGATTTAGTCCCACAGCACTGCGTTGATTGGCACCAGCTCCTGTCTTATGAAAATTCTTGGCTGCCCCACGTCTACCTGGATCATAGTTAGTGCAGACAGGAAGAGCAGAGTTCGCAACACAAAGGTCAGCTGGCCGAACGCTGGCCGAACGCTGCCTGGCGACTGGGCAACAACACCCCTGACGAGGGAGCCCCTCCAGCCCTGCAGAAGGAGACAAAGCCATCCACACGCCAAACCCGCTGCCGCGCTGCCCCCCCCCCGGAGACCAACAAGGGCGCACACCGTCCCAGCGGTACCTTCCCACACTCTGAAGATGCAGTTGATAGTTGTTGCAAATTGATTTGCCTGGTGTTGACTGGACTGCAATAGTTAGAGCCTGCATCTTGCTTGATCGTAGCTGGGGTAGTGCAGCTGAATACTGGTGGTGCAGGACTGTTGGTGCAGTAGGAGTGTGGGCCTTGTCCGATGGCAGCTGGAGTGATACAGCTACAGCCGGTACAGCTGGGGCCTGGCTTGGTGGTAGCTGTGCTCCTATAGCTGAAGCCTGAGCTGTTGGCAGCTGAGCTGATACTGCTAAAGCGAGGGCCTTGCTTAATGGCAGCTAAGGTAGCACAGCTAGAGCCAATATAGCTGGAGTCAAGGCCTTGCTTGGTGGTAACTGAGCTACCACTATTGCTAGTGGTAGCAGGTAACCTAATGGTACCAGAGCTGGCACAGATCGATGATTCCATATGAAAGAGGTTTATTGGTTTTATCCCACATCCATAATCATTTTTAATAGGTGTTTCTGCAATGTCCAGTTATGCCATTGTCAATTTAATTTCAATGAGTCAAAAAGAGTGAATCATGCAAGGCAACGTTGGGTGGGGTTAGGGAGCCAATTGCAAGTAAAATGAGAATAAATTGTGAACAAAATGAAGCAGCATTAAGCTGTTTTGTGGTTAAATCATAGCAAGAATATCTGCATAACTGCTGCAGTTATGTCACATGACCCAACCATGTATCAAAGCTGTTGCAAAAGTGTCTTAAATATTATTTCTGTGTGATTTCAACTAAAACAACTTGCTTTTTTTGTAATTTTGTGTTGCCAACAGTCACAGCCCGGTGAGATACCATCTTTAAAGCCATCTCGTTTTCTCTTTTTAATCAGGGTCGCTTTTCTCCAGCAGTCGCCAGGCGAGAGACGTGGGACACAATGGACTGGTCTCCAGTCCATCACAGGGCCCATCGCACTCATTTGGAAACTAAATTTTATAAATTGCTGCAACTATAAAAAAAACAAATGTGATGATGTGATTAACTTTACAGAACAGGTTCAAGTTTAAAAACACTGTGTGGCACATGCACACACCGACGCTGAACACTGTGCAGCATAAAGGCATGAACAGTCTTTTCTGTGGCTGTTTCAGTCCAGAGGGGCTCGATTTTCCCTGCAGCAGGCCGGTTCACCTCTGTGCAGAAAGGTTAAGGCTCATCAGTCTGCCAGGCCAACCTCAGAGCCTGTTGGTGAGTTTTTCTTTTCAGAACAGAGGCTGAGGACAGATGATGGTCTCCAGGGGTCTGATTGCAGGACCAGAGAGGCAGGGCAGCAGCTGCTGCCACCAAACTTTCAGCCATGATTGTTATCACAGGGGTTCTCCGCTTATTTTTTTGCCCACAAGACAAAACTGGCCAGCCAGTAAGAAGTCACACACACACACACACACACACACACACACACACACACACACACGGTATGAACAGTTATACCTTAGCATAGTTTGAGGTCTTAATGAACCACTGAGTGAGTAGCTTCTGCTCCACCAGAGCACCAGACCTCCAGGAGCGACCGTTTTCATCCACCTGCTCATCTGCCAGCACCGTCTGATCAACAGGGTCCCAGTTCACTACAGCCTGGACAAAACACACAAACACACTCACAGATGAACACCCACACACGTAGTACTGAAAAGCATATCTCAAGAAGAAGCTCGGGTTTAATAGGAAGATGAAATGCTTATTTCAAGGCTGTCCCGTTTCATTACACGTAATCAAAAGACTTCAAACCAGTTTTCTTTCTTTCATTTCATTCATTTTTCTCAGAGTGACAGGTCTGCCGGTTCCATCTGGTCTGGAACTGTCAGGAGCTTCACACCTAAACCAATAACATCGCTCCTTCTGGGAGAAAAGTAAATCCTTGAACAACGGTATAAAGCCGGCCATCCCTACCTCTTTCTGATAGGCCAGTCCTGCTTCAAAGAGCTTGATAAACAGATACTGCGTCCATCTGTAGTAGTCTGGAAGGCAAGTGGTGACTTCCTGTCGAGAAAACCCAGAGTCACATGTGAAGTGTCACAGACACTCGGAACAGAGCTCATTTAGATGTAAATAACCTGACAAGTAAAATAACAAATCTCAGTAAATTAGGCAGGATCAGTTCTGGTTTACGGAGCAGGTCTTGCATCACATAACTGGCTCTAGCTGGTTCTGTAATTCCATTTTAATAAAATGCAAAGTGATTATCAAATTGATATTTGTTCTGGCCATCAACTGGTTTTTAAAACAAAAATGATTCTTCGAGGCACATTTGCATAAATCAGGGATTTTTTAGGATTATAATCTGGTGTACAACTAACCAATTGTATCACTCATATTTTTAATACATCTGCAGTGGTCTTTACTAATGAAGGCCTTGTATGTCATTCTCTGGGGAACAGAGCATGGAGAATTCAGCACGGAGAATTCAGCCAGAGGAGAAAGGATTTGGTGACGCGACACCACGTCTCTGAGATGTATCCAAGATTCAGTGGAAACTCACCCATTAACTAGGATATAACCAAGGGGTAAACTCCTCCTGCCAAGTAAAAAAATTGCTGTTCCCCCCTCATCCACTAGGGGTTGACTCCAAAACAGAGCAAATTCCCATTGACTCCCATGTTAGAAAATGCCAACTTCACAGCAGATGTAATTAAATGTTTGAAATTATGAATAATTAGATTTGATTGACAGGTAGCATGAACCGTCAGAGCTACCGCTAGCGGCTAGCTCCAGGGAAGGCCTCAGCCTCGGCTTCACCTTAAAGGGATGGTTAAATTCTTTAATCAATACATCTGCAGTGGTCTCTGGTAAGAATGAATGTCTTATAAGTCATACTCTGTGGAAAAAAAGCTCTGGTGCACCTGTTTGAGCAACTAGAAGAATGCCACATCAGAAGAGAGCGTCAGACGACAGGATTTGGAGTCTTATTTCCTGATATTTGGACATCTCTCCTCTGATTGGCTAACAGCAACACGACTCTACCACTGACTCTGTTTGCTCTGCAACGTTGATGTTTTATCTCCACCAATAACACAAGCCTGGAGGAGTTCTGCTGTGTGGTGGAGTTGCTAATGCTAACGGTTAGCTTCTACTAGCCCAGACATTCTCTGCTGTTTCCTGGACGCTAAACCAACAACAGCCTTCCCCGTCGTGAGTCCAGATGGGTGAGTCCATGAATGTTCAGTGACAGTGTGACGTAGATCTGTCAGGATTTTCTAATCCTAGAGTTTCACCTAGAGTCTATTTTCTATCAGAAGCTGATGCAGGAGATAGGTGGAGGAGACTATTTTCATGTTCAGCGTGCATGTTAAACTAGGAGTGACCGATCATATTCAAAAATAATAAGTAAAAATGTTTTCTCTGTGAGGGACCTCTTGAAAAAAACCAGCCAAACTGATGAAAAGGCGAGGCTTCCTGTCAGAACTGAGCACATAAGTCAGAGAATTTCAAAGCAGACTGGGGTTTTTAAACAGGTGTTCCTGATGCACAAACAGGAAAAGCAGATGAGTGTAGAGGCAGGGATCGGCCAAGATCACGCTCAATTCCCCCTTAAAACAGTAAAATATCCAGCAGAGTCATCAGCTGGTGCAGATCATCTCCTGTCGGGACAGAGGTCTTCATGGAATTATTGTGAAAAAAAAAGCCAAACTTCTGACAAAAGCTATAATCTTTGTATGAAAACAAGAACTGGGGTGCAGACAAAACCAGCAGGTGCTCTAAAGTGATGAGTCAAAAGTTAAAATATGTGTCTGCAGCAGATGGCAGTGTTCATAAAACAGCACAATAATGAGCATCTGCAGGAAAGAGTGAAGCAAGGTGGAGGTTCACATCACATTCAGATATTTGTTTCTCCAAACCGAGTTAGGGAATTGCACAATCAAACAAATTTCATTTGTTTTTGAAAAAGCATTTTTACATTTGCTGTTCCTTCCCTCCAAACATGGCTGATGGTTCCTACTCACCCTGTCCCAGTTGAAGCAAAGGCCAAGGCCATCCAGCTGTTCCCTCATGGACTCAATGTTACTGCAGGAATGAAAACAACAGTGATTTAAGGGCAAATTTTTTATGACTTATTATTTTTATAATTAGTGAGTTGACATGCCTTTTGGTCCACTCTTCTGGATCGAGGCCTCTTTCTATGGCTGCGTTCTCAGCAGGAAGCCCAAAAGCATCCCAACCCATTGGATTCAGCACCTGCAGACACAAACAGCAGCTCCTGATTCGCTATTGACAAAGTAATAAACAACAAACATGCCAGAAGTTGAGTTAATGTGTGGGAAAAACCAAACATAAATATACTTTGGAAAGTTTTACGTTGTTTGAAAATTTTAAAATTAATTTGTTTTGGGTTTTACATTTAAAAAATAGCATTACTTAAAATAAGGTAAATATTGTTAAATATAATCCAAATGTTCTTGTTTTGAGTAAAAAAAAAAACCTGCCAACGGGATAACCAAAAGTTGCTTGTCTAGAATTTTTAAAACTAGCAAAAGAATCTAAATTTTGATTTAAAGCAGCAATAAAGAGTTTTCCCCTTTCAGGAATTATGTATGATTTTTCAGAAATCCATAAAAGTGATTGTCTTATCATGTACTGTGATATAATATAAGCAATGCGTCTTTTTTTTTTTTTGCTAAGCCCGCCCCCTGCCCCGTAAAATCCATGCAATAGGAAACTGAGCAGCGACCAGAACTAACCAATAGTGTTAGACTACCGCTTACGTGCTTCAAATTTAAGGAAGTACCTCAGCTGATGCAGAGTTGATGAACATTTCATGGACAAGTAAGTCTTTAAAATATAAATTTATGAAAACACGACATGAGAATAATACTTGTAAAACAACGTCTAGCTGTTTGTCGGCTACAGAAGCACATTCATAAACAAGAAACGTGCAGTCGCCATCTTAAATTACCGAGTCGACCGACTATTGGTGCGATATGCTTGTCAGCTACTAGATGGTACCATCAGATAAAAGAAGTACTCCGGAGAGCTACTTTAAAGGTTTAATATGGAACATGGACACTATAGCGACGTCTAGTGTTTACAGGTGGTATTGCAACAACAGAACAAAATTTCCAGCCGTAAGGGTGTTGGTTCATTGCTGATATGTGAAGTGACCAGCCAGCACCATGTCCAGTGATGAATCATACAGGGTAAGGACTGATTCATACTAATAAGTTTATTTTACAACAGTATTTACCGTTAGAACATCTTCTGGGCTCAGAATCAGCTGCTTGACTTGTCGACCATTTTTCACAGTCCCAGCCTCGCCTTGCCGAGCGGACTTTGTACCGCAACGGTGCCCTCTATTGGCTGGTAGATGTAAACATAAACTCAGTGTCGTGCCCATCAAAATTAATTTTTGATTTTTTTTAATATAGCTTTTAAGAAAAACTGTACATTCATTCTGCACACCTCTAAACGCCTCGTAGAGGTATTATTTAAAAAAAACATAGCTTTTTATTAATATTAATATTCCATATTCCACCTTTAATTGCTAGTTTTAAGAATTCTAGCCAAGCAACTTTTGCTAACCCCGTTAGCAGATTTTTTTACCCGAAACAAGAAAATTTGGATAATTTTTATTTAAGTAATGTGATTTTTCTAGAGTAGAATTTTTTTTCTATTTTGACTAAAAATAAGATAAAATGAGGCTTTTGTTACTTTCTTAGAAATCCGTTTTTGCTGTGTAATATAATGCTGTAATGTGGTTAATGATCCTGATTTCAGCTGCAGCTCCATGTAAAACCAAGCACACGAGCAGACAATAAAGGATGAGAATAAGGAGGCTTTGTTTCAGCAACACTAATGACTTCAGGTGTTGTAAACACATTTTTCTAAACAAAGTGTCTCCATCCGGCTTTGTTTACACATCCATTTTATCGTCTCCCTCTTTGACAAACACTCCAGAAGTCTCCTTCGCTCCTCTCTCGACTTGGTTGGCCGTGTTTTTCTGCTCGGCGAGAGAGAAATGAGATGAAAGCTCAGGAGTGGAAGGAGCGAGTAAAGTGGAGAAGCAGAGTGACAATGAGTCGAAGGCTGGAGAGGATCATCGTGCGGACTCTAACGGGTCTGATGTTTCAGATGAATTGGTATCCTTGGTAACTACAGGGGCCTCATTTGTAAAAGACCAGTGCTGGATGGTGGAAGGCTGAGGGAGGCTCAGCTGGCTCTGAATAGAGGCAACAAGAGCATACAGGCAGCAGAGCAAGAAACCAATATGAGCACGTTTTTATTCTCCTTAAAGAGTTCAAATAAACTGCTGTGGTGGAAAGGTTAACAGTTCAAATCAGAAAGTTCACACAGGCAAATGTTTCCTCCATCCCACTTATCCGTGTCTCCTCCGTCCAGATCAGGAGTCAAGAGTGTCCCGAAGCTTTCATCATGGTGTGGATTTCACATCACGGGTGACAGGAGGAGGAGAAGGACGGGCGTGGGAGTCGGTCAGACTGGTTTTATCACAGAACTCCGCTCAGAGCCAACCAGAAACACAAACATACTGGAAATCCACCGCCTCACTGGATGACAGTGGGGACAGGAGAGCTGCTTTTCTGAGCGTGGAGCGAGTGTCCTCCCACACAGCCACAGTCAGACGCTTGACTCCATCTGTGGAAGCGTGTTCCTGGTCCCAATAATTCAAACCAGAGCCTTATAGACGCTCCAGCTCTCAGCGGAAAATCCGAACACTCTTCAGACACCTCACGATAATATCACACGCGCACATGTGGAAGGGCTTTGAAAAATGATTTTTTTTACCCACTTTTGTTTGGTTCATTTAAGCAGCATGATTACTGCAATAGTTTGAAATCCTAAAAAGTTAAAGATTTTTTTTTACATTTTTAAATAAAAACAGTAAGCTAAATCTCACAATATAAAAATAAATGACAGTAAAAACCTCTGGTTCTGTGGAGCTGAAACTGGAGGCACCAACTTCATTTTCTCTAATAATTATAGCAATGCCAGCTGTTTCCCCTGTTTTTAGCATTTGTGCTAATTTAGCTAACATTTATTAATGACAGCCTTCACACCTTCTGTACAAGCAGACAGAATAATATTAACGAGGTTTGCAGATGTGTTTCTTTGTTAAAGTTATAAATAAATCATAGTGTAAAGGTAATAACATTAGCATGAACCACTGTGAATAATGTAGTAATAATTACCCAGAACTCGCTTCCAAATGACCAAAACAATCCTTTAATTAAAAACGTGCTGCTAAATGTCAGGTTTGTTATTTTTACTCTGACTGGAGGTTTCTCTTAAGATGAAATTTCTTGACAGAAAGAATTTTTTAAAACATTTAGCAAAAATAGGATTTTCTTCATAACTTAGATTCCTTCTAATTCCTACAAACCTTTCAGCTTTTCAAACGTTTATTTGAGGGACTGGTGGCGCCAGTGTTCTGCAGCCTCGCCTCCGTCAGTTTGCCTCAGGGCAGCTGTAGCTATGACGTAGCTCGTCATCACCAGGGTGTGAA
Source organism: Aphyosemion australe (assembly GCA_006937985.1). Lineage (NCBI taxonomy): Eukaryota > Metazoa > Chordata > Actinopteri > Cyprinodontiformes > Nothobranchiidae > Aphyosemion > Aphyosemion australe. Next base: position 1,317,146 of record SSNS01000100.1, on the reverse strand, counting down.
GGTTTGAATGACTGATTGTGTTGTAAAGCACCTTGGGGGGTTCCAGGACTCTGGAAGGTGCTATATCAAATACAGGTCATTTACCATTTGAAAAAAAAACTTTCTCATTAAGCAAACGTAAATTAAAGCTGAAACGGTGTGTGTGTGTGTGTGTGTGTGTGCGTGTGCGTGCGTGCGTGCGTGCGTGCGTGCGTGCGTGCGTGCGTGTGTTTAATGTGCTCCTATGTAAGCAACGGATATTTATAAAGTAAATGCTTTTTATATTTAATGATTCACTGATCTTTAAACATAAATGCAATCTGTCATCTTCATGTATTTATGTGGCTTCCTAGTTTATTTCAATAATTCAGATTTTTCACATTCAAGATAAGATTAGTGTCTTTCATTAAGAGATTGTTCAGAACATGGCCCACTTTATGGCCGCAGAAATTGGCTTAGATAAAATCAATATATTACTTTATGGTAATACCAAAACGCACGAGCACATTCCTCAATTAACAGGAGAAAAAAAGCAGACTGTGTGCATGAAGCAGAACAGCTTTTAGACAGACGCTGAGAGAAAGTTCCCTCCTGTGCAGGAAGCCGTTAGCAGCCATGTGAAACCGGTGTCTGTTTGGGGAGAGCCCAGACAGAAGATGGAAGGATCGTCTCTGCAGGTGGATGAGAAAAAGACAAACCAGCTAATGTAAAACTCCACCAGGAGCTCAGAAACACAGAGCAGGAGGAGGAGGAGGCTGATGAGGGGAGTGAGCTGAAGATGTTTGTGTCGCTGCAGGACCATGACCAACCTGACCGTCACCGCTCACAGCTTCATTAACGACAGGCGTTAAGTGGAATCACACTGAGCGTTAAAGACTGAAGCACAGAGTCTCATCGCTCAGTCATCAGGCAGCGAGTGTGGATTTGATCTAATTTACACCTAACCTAACCAAAAAGAGACAAGCTCATCCTTTTAAAACCACCACAGAGAGTTTGACTCGCTCCAGTCTGAAACCTTCCAGTTTCAACAACTGGCTGCTAAGCAACAAACGGGAAACAAATGTGAGTGTGAAATATGCAAATGCACCATCGCTGTTTTGTTCTGTGATGAGGAGCACCTCGTTAACTGGAAATGAAAAACTGACAAATCAGACATTTCAAACGTAACCCAGACAGGAAAATAAATAACAAATACATGACAGCTAGTTCTTTAAGTGTTGTAAAGGTTTGATGAGTGCATGATTTGGAAAAATATTTTCTTCAGCAAATCTGTTGGTCAGAATTCAAATGCAAACAATTAAGCTGGAAAAAAACAGTGGAGCGAAGAAGAGAAGCTTAAAAAGAAGAATTCACTACCTTAGACAATGAAAGCAGAAAGAACCGAGTCCTCCTAATCAAAGAACGTGAGTTATTCAGTGGAGGAGAAGCTAGAACTTTGCAGCTTCAAAAGAGGTGTGCATATTTGTGCAGGAGCAGCTGGACTGACTTTTGACAATAGGAAAGCTCATCAGAGACAGGCTGGATCCTTAGCTAAGAATATAAATCTATTATTGTTCTTGTCACATGACCTGTGGTTGTTTCATGTTATACTGAGGTTTAAAATATTGCATTTTTATACTTGAATAGTAGTAGAAAGTCATGATTTTTATTCTGAATCCATCTCTTGGTTTTGCAAAGGTAATAATAAAATCATAATAAATAATAAATTCATAATAAATAATAAAATAATAATATATAATAAAGTAAAAAGGGAATCATAACAATGCAACCAATGAAAAATACAAATATAAGAAATGAAATTCAAACACATGTCTGGAATACGGGGGGAGGGGGTGATTAGTGGTAAAGTGAAGTGATTTTTTTACTTCGTCTTTTTTGAAACAACCCTATATAAACAGGCCACTGTTTCTAGAAGTGTCTCCATCCACTTAAAGAACGAGTAACACCTAAATCAACTTTTTTTTGCTGATAACCTGTATAGATGAGTGTCTACTAGTGCTGTAGACATGTGAAGTCAATATTTTGGAAGTTTAGTGCAACTTACTTAAAATGTAATATTTCAGCCCAAAACTGTAATTCTATCTCCATCTTCAGGTTAAAACTCTGCTCATCACTAGCTACGTTTACATGCGCCAAATTTCCCCTAACCGATTCAAATCTTGATTGATTGGAAATCCCAAATCTCTGTTTACATGGACACTAACTGAAATGATCTGTTGGAGGTGGGAATTGAAGCTCCTTCTGACAGGAGACTCTGCCAGACGTTCCCAGCAGACCCTCACAACACGTTTGGGTCTGCCAGGTCTGACCGGCATCTTCCCCCACCATCAAAGCCAACTCACCACCAGGTAGTGGTCAGTTGACAGCTCCGCCCCTCTCTTCACCCGAGTGTTCAAGACATGCGGCCGCAGATCAGATGAAACGACAACAAAATCGATCATCGACCTGCAGCCTAAGGTATCCTGGTGCCAAGAGCACATATGGACACCTTTATGCTTGAACATGGTGTTCGTTATGGACAATCCATGACGAGCACAGAAGTCCAATAACAGAACACCACTCGGGTTCAGATCAGGGGGGCCGTTCCTCCCAACCACACCTCTCCAGCCACCTCTGAAATGTACAACTCTGGACCTTTGGACTTTGTATTTTAAAAAAAAAAAGCTTGCTTCACCTTTAATGTAGGATAAATGTTGGCAAATCTCCAATCTGTGCAGAAAACTACTTTTAGGTCAAATTCTCTGTTTTATAGTTAGTTCTACTTCCTAGAGAGCAATGGTTTCTATTCTTTTTGGCTTATTGGGAATACATCTCATGTTTAAACTAACATTTTTAACATTAAAAGCTACATTTAGACAAATCTATACTGTTTTCTAAATATTTTGAACCTAACCTCTCAGCCAGCTGGGGGGGTTGTCAGTTTTTCTTTCAAAAAGCTAAAGAGAAACTGCCATTGTTTACATTTTGTGAGCCCACAGGGTTGCTGAGTCTGTGCAAGCTAATGCTACTGCGCCGACATTTGTATTTTGACACCAGCCGGCAAGACGCAGCCGTGTTTTGTAGATCCTAAACAGGAGCGACCCAGAAGTTATTTCTTGTACCCCTAAGAAGCCACAGCATCTTTTAGTTTTACTCTAATATCAAGTGAAGAGGGCTAGAGGCTAAAGTTGAGCTAACAATTCTAACGGTGAATTAGAAGCGAAAAGTCAGCAATAAAAAACCTCAAGCTACTTTTTCCAATTACCAACAACTTGGTAAAACAGAGAAATGTATTTACCTACTTATTAACTTACGGTGTATAACTCATCTTTTCTCGTCATCTAGAATCTTCTGGTGCTAAGATGTAGCTGGCAACAGCCATGAAACTCACAGAACGGTAGTGAGAAAGTCACTCGTTTTGTTTTGAAAAGGGGCTGCAGCAACCAAATTTGACCACAAGACGTCATCATTACTTCATTCTTATATAATACGCCTTTAAAGCAACATTCTGCAACTTTTACACCTTACAATTATGCTTTTTTGTAAAGTTTTTGCGTCATACTATTATCTATTATGTTCATTTCCATACCTGTGATAGTGTTGGGGGGTCCCACGTCTGTTTACTGCACTATACAGTTTTTGTGCTTCGGGTAGCGCCGGAAGTACTGACTGGGTGTCGTTTTACGGCAGAATATGGCAAGCCAAAGAGATAAAAAAAGTGCACGTTCTAAACGCGCGTTACGTCCGCCAAAATGTGTGTCTTGAACGCGCGTTTTGACGCCAAAGGGGGCAAAAACTCGCGTGTTCTAAAAGCGAGCATTATGTCCGCCAAAACGCGCGTCTTGAACTAGCGTTTTGGCGAACATTTTTTATCCCTTTGGCTTGCCATACTTGTATAACGTAGACTCGTGGTTTAGCAGTGGCAGATTCACCAAAGAAAGCTAGAAATCCCTTATCAGAGGAATCTAGGAAAAGAAAAGAACGTGATAGAGCAAGAGCAAAGACCAGAGTTATTATTGGGCCGTCTTTTCCTCGCTGGAGAGCTCTTTTAGAAAGAACAGCATGAACTACGGACTCTGACCTAGCCGTGCTGCTAATGGCTAGGTAAGTAATAAATGATTTCACCAGGGTTATTGTGTTTGGTCGGGTATAAAGTTGTTATACAGTCCTGATAAAACTATTTATTCAATGTGTGGAGCTGGAAAAGTTTGTTTTCGTTGTTTTGTCTGACATTAGGAATGTAAACATGCCTCTTATGCCCCAGAGAGAGATTTGATTTTACGACAGTGACGTTACGCAGCAAGCCTTGAGAGGGCGACAGAAACCATATAAGTGCAAAGTTGCGGAATGCTGCTTTAATACTGAAGTTTGTAAATGATGAAGTCTCTCTCAGCAATGAAAGTCTAGGATACACTCCATTCAATTATTAAACCGTCAGTTTCACACTTTACATGAAGAAATTGTGGCTGTGTCTGTTTTTAATACCTGGTGGCCTCTCATTCTCTGAAAGTGACCAATAACGTCGCTGATGGTGTACACTCGAACGTGACCCATATGCAGCCGCCCAGATGGGTATGGGAACATGGAGAGGACATAAAACTTCTTCCTGTTGGAGTCCTGGAAAGAACAAGATCATTCTAATCAGCTTTAAGAAAACCTGGAGAGTAGAAAATAAATAAAAATGCTTGGTTTTATTCCCACATGAAAACAATAAAGGAGTTTAAAGGAAGCGTATATGCATTAAATGGATGAGGTGAGAGCAGGAGTAAAAACATTCAGAACAAGGGCATTGATGCTTTGTTACTGCATGAGGCTCGAACACCAGCTGATTATAGTGTAAGGATCTAAATTGTGGCAGTCGCAGGTAATGAATGGTTTACAATCAAAACTCTGTTACCATGGTAGCATAGTAGGTACCGGTTCCATCCATCCATACGTGATTACAGGAAGCCTGACTCATGAATTTTTAACTAAATTAATTAGCGCCAGCGTCCTGTCATAAATGCACTTAATCACTGTCAGCTTGTCCCAGACGGCAACACGTGCAGACCATTAGGATATATAATCAGCTAGAGACCTAGCTAGGAAGTACAGGGAATCCAGTGGTAGTGGGAGATATGGAGAGGTATGGAAAAGAAGATTTAACATCTGATGAATGAAAATAATAATAACAAAGTTGTTAGAACAGCTTTCTGCTGGTGAAAAGACCCACTTTAACGGCAGAGGATCCAACTTCATTAATTAGGGCTCTGCACCATATATGGTCCCAGAAAACCACTGAGAAAGTGCGACGTTTGTATGGAAGCAAATATGCACCATAATTCAAACTAAATGCATGAGCCAAAATGCTTTTTCATTTTCAGAATACAACTGCGTTTTTGCTTCATGAATAAAATGAATAAGAAATCCACCAAAGTGCTTTTTCATTTTCTTATTCAACATTACTCATTCTGACTTAATAAAAATGATAAAGAAAATGACATTGCTTTTTCATATCCACCTGGTAAAAAGTCCAATTGAAAATGAAATGGCAATCCCAAGTGGCGCAGGTTAGTGACGTCAGTGCTCGCCTCGCCCTTCTTCAGTCCCCAGTCTGACTTTACTATGCAAGGGGGGTGACAGGCCCAGGGGATAAGAGTTCACCCTGTAACAGGTGGGTTTTCAGTTCAAATTCAGCCTCTCAGTGTCAGTCGTTGTGTCCTTGAGCAAGACATGTCACCCTCCTTGCCTGCTGGTGGTCAGAGGGACTGGTGGTACCTGTGAACGGCACCCTGGCCTCCATCAGTGTGCCCCAGGGCAGCTGTGGCTACAATGTAGCTCTTCATGCTAGTGGTGCCCACATTTAATATGCATTTCCGTTTTATAATTTTGTTTTTTTCACATTTTATTGTTATTTTTACTAGATTTTATACTTTTACTGTGAAGCACTTTGGTTGCCTTTTTGGCTGTGTAAAGCACTAAACATTAATTGATCGGTTGATCGATCGACTGATCAATCAATGTTATTTTTTTCATTTTTTTCTTAAATAAGTATAAAAAAAACAATAAAGACTCTACTGCACATGTAAACAACAGCTGTCATCATGTCACCAAACGAGCTGACGTGTGTTTGAAAGGTAAAGACCCTCCTACCTCCTCCAGTGAGTCCTTCTGCCACCGGGCCATGATCCGCGGGTGCCACCATTCTTCCACTCTGCGTCTGGTCTCAGGTCGATAATCTTTTTCCCAGACTCCCGTCTCGCTGAATGTGGTGCGGACACCAGGGGACAGAAAGCGGAGTGCTGAACTCAGGAGAGCAGCTCTGCTTTTACAACACTGAGCTGCATGGAGAGCATATGGAGCCAGCTTTTTCACCAACGCCTGCATGACTGTCTCCAGAAAAACATAACACAAGGCAGATGATCAAATAACGGCTGATCCTCATCTAATAAAACAATACAAACACAGAAAATCTTTGAAAAGGTTTGCTGTTCTAAACCAACATCCATGATTAACATTCAAAGTGAAATTACTGACAGCAAAAATAAAGATTTCCGATACAATTAACTGATCTCATATTTATTTTAGAGGCTTTATGAAACAAAATCGTGCTGATGTTTGTGTCTCATACACTTGATATGTGCAGAATCAAAAAGATCACATTGCATACGTGCTTTTTCTTAGTTTGATCAACTTATTAGAGATGGCAGATATAATCTACTTTTTAAAGCATTGTGATACGGAAATAAATTATTCTGAATTAAGTTCACATCATCTATGAGGAGAACACAACCTGTGTGCAATAAGCATGTAGTACAAGTCATGACTGAGGAGAGTGTGAACAACTGAATATATAAAAACAGGCCAAGTGAGATCAGTGTTGTGTCAAAAAGTGTTCCTCCTCTGAAGGAGCGAGCAGTCCGTGTGACTCGTTAAACTCTCTCTGTCCTCTTTGCTGCTTCTTTTGGTGAATCAAGTCATTGTCACACTGAAAATACACGTATTAGTCTGATTACAGCAAATTGTTAAAGTGAAGTTTTGGAATCTTTTTATTTCTGAATAAGAGTCGTTCATATTTTTCTAAATTAGATGAAGCCCACAAGCTTTTTGTATGTAAGCTGTAATTTCAGTACAGCAGTCGTGTGTTTCCAACTTCGTTTTTGTTTTATTTATAATAATTTATTGGTAGCAAATTTATTTTGGTTCTTTAAAATGCTTTAAAAATTACCAAATAGTCACACAGAGGGGAGGTCAGAGGCAGAAATTACTGTTCTATAATCCCAACCCCGTGAATCACAATTGAATCAAACCATACGGAGCCTAAAATCACCCACCCATAAAATTCTGGAGTCTAAACATGAAGGAGAAACATGCTGATAAAATTAATATTTTTATGTAACGTCTGTTTCTCAGTAATAAAAAATTGTTGAAAAAGTGAATTTAAAGGTTGAATATGGAACATTTTAACAAAAAGCTATATTTTTTTTAAAATAATACCTCCATGGGGAGTTTAGAGGTGTGCAGAATGAATGTACAGTGTTTTTTTAAAAACAATATTTAAAAAAATAATAATCAAATTTTATTTTGACGGGCACGACACTGGGTTTATGTTTACATCTACCAGCCACTAGAGGGCACTGTTGAGGTAAAAAGTCTGCTCAGCAAGGCGAGGCTGGGACTGTGTAAAAAGGTGGATCCGACAAGTCAAGCAGCTGATTCTGAGCCCAGAAGATGTTCCAACGGTAAAAACGGTTGTAAAATAAACTTATTAGTAGAAATTAGTCCTTACCCTGTACGATTCGTCACTGGACATGGTGCTGACTGGTCACTTCACGTATCAGCAGTGAACCAACACCCCGACGGCTGGAAAATTTGTTCTGTTGTTGCAATGCCACCTCTGAACACTAGATGTCGCTATAGTGTCCGTGTTCCATATTCAACCTTTAATGAATGTTTCAGGAAAAAAGTCCCTGACCCGACTATAAACTTTAAAGGTTAAAAAAGATGAATTTTATTGGTTCAGCTTCCCACTTCTGACTTCCACTAAACCATCTGGGACGCATCACAGCAGAAGATCCATCTGCCTCATCATGTATGGCACACAAACCAATGAGGCTCCCCCTGCTGAGCCAGTTTGTAAATCAAACTCTAAAAAACATTTTGTCAATTTAAATCCCATCAGCGTCACTCTTTGCTCCTCGATAATAAATGAAACCCTGTTTATAAAACTGAAGCAATGACAGAAGCAATGTCGAGAGGCTACCATCACACCTAACGTTCATAGCTGCAAGAACAAGACCCTGCTGGTCGCCTCAGACACAAAAGCATGACTTCAGGCCTGACATGATAGATTTCTCTGTGATTATGAGACTGTAAATCTTTCATGAATCTCTCTCTCTTTGCTAGATCTGAACATCCCTCCATGGAAACTGAAGCAGAACTTTTAGGTAGCCAAGATCTAGCAAACGCCTCATCTTCCCTTGTTATGACACAAATAAGAGGAATATAAAAAAAATCCTATATCCTAACTGGTATGACTTCGATGTTCAGCGGTAAGGAGCATGTGATTGATGTCCACTAGTTTGGAGACGACAGACGTCTCTCCTCTGCAGCACCTCCACGTGATTGTTTTTCTTCGCCGCTACAGTTTCACAGTTTGTGTTTTTCACACCATGTCGCTCACACAACAGCATGTTTTTGTGAAATGAGAGGTTTGTTCAGCGTGATGTGATTATGGCTATGCGTCACTGAGGTCGCGGACAGGCTGTTCCTCATGAAACCCCCTTCCTGCTCTGACGAGTGGATGACAGCTGGCAGTCAAACGAGTTGGAGCGAAGATGAATGTGCTCACTATGACCTGTAATTTTATCATTTCTTCACAGTCTTACAGCATTTACTTATATAACACTCAAGAAAACTACCAGAGCAAATGTTTGACTTAAAGCAGCAATCCGGAGTTTTCCCCTTTCAGGACTTATGTATGATTTTTTTTAAATTTATAAAAGTGATTGTCTTATCATGTACTGTGATATAATATAAGCAATACGTCTTTTTTTTTTTTGCTAAGCCCGCCCCCTGCCCCGTAAAATCCATGCAATAGGAAACTGAGCGCAGAGTAAAACTATCCAATAGCGTTAGACTACCGCTTACGTGCTTCAAATTTAAGGAAGTACCTCGGCTGATGCAGCGTTGATGAACTTTTCACGGACAAGTAAGTCTTTAAAATATAAATATATGAAAACACAACATGACATGAGAATAATAATTGTAAAACAACGTGTTTTAGCTCTGTTTGTCGGCTACAGAAGCACATTCAGAAACGAAACGTGCAGTCGCCATCTTAAATTACCACGTCGTCCCGACTATTGGTGCGATATGCTTGTCAGCCACTAGATGGTGCCATCAGATAAAAGAAATACTCTGGAGAGCTACTTTAAACTGAAATATTTTCTTTATTATACATCAGAGTTTAAATATTGAAAATAACTCATTTTAACTAATTCTAACTGCTGTAGAAATAATTAACGCGCCTCATGCAAGTCATCTTATCTGTTATCTCATTAGAAAAAAAGCACTTTTACTTTTAACTTATTTAGTTTCAATTCAAACAAATCTGACAAATACATAATAAAAGTAAGCAATTGCCATAAATAACATTTTTATCCAATTTCAATGAGTCAGACAAACCTAGTTGAAATGTACTATTTACTTACCAACTAAATGAACTTGAATCTTACAAGAAGTCCCTGAAAGGCCAGGCCTGTATGGGCAGCACCTAGCAAATTATAAACCGGTTTCAAAGCGTCCCTTCCAAAGGTCCTGGAGAAGGTTGCCCTAAATCAATTGCAATGTTTTCTGGATGTTCATGGAATCAGGGAAATGTTTCAATCCAGATTCAAGGTTGAACATAGTATGCAGTCAGTAATATTAGAGTTCACTAACGACATTTTGTTGGCCAATGATATAGGGGAATCTGTTGTGCTGCTACTACTAGATCTGACTGCAGCTTTCAATACCATTGACCATGACATCCTGATTGAACGGCTGGAAAAATGGGTGGGCATTACAGGGCCGGCCATTTGCTGGCTTAAGTCCTCCCTCTCTGACAGGAGTTTCTGTGTGAGGGTGGGAGATGTGGTCTCAGGGAATACTACTCTAAATTATGGTGTGCCTCAAGGATCTATACATGGACCACTGTTGTTTTCTATTCATTTGTTGCCCTTGGGCATGATCCTATGTAAATATAAGATCGGTTTTCATCAAATTATCTCTCCTCGCTGTGCGTTTGTCTTTTTAACACCTTAATACCATACCATACCATACCAGTTTATTTGTTTGGCGCATTAAAACACAGCATGAGAGCTGAACAAAGCGCCTTACAGTTGAAAAACAAGTTGAAATAAACACTTGCAATAGCATGATACCCAAATAAGCAATAAAAGGCAGAAACCAGACACACACAGTAATTCAATAAAAAATGGTCAAATCAACCAAAGGACTAGTAAAAGCAGTAAAAAGTATAAAAAACTAGCGCTCCAAAAACAGGAACAGTCCTGACAATAAAAACTACATCAAAACAATAAAACCAAATGTAAAAGAGGTCCTTTATCCAAAGGCCAAATCATAAAAGTGAGTCTTCAGTCTAGACTTAAAGACCGAGACCGTTGAGGACTCTCGTACGGTGAGAGGGAGAGCATTCCAAAAGTGAGGAGCGGCATACACAAAAGCCCGCTCTCCTCTTGTCTTATACTTCATTTTTGGAATGCAGAGTAGTAAGCGGTCAGCTGATCTCAGGGAACGCGCCGGCACGTAGGGTGTAAGGAGCTGTGACAGGTAAGGTGGTGCTAGGCCATTTAATGCCTTGTAAGCAAATAATAAAATCTTAAAACGAATCCTGAAAGTCACAGGCAGCCAGTGTAGACGTGCTAAAACCGGGGTAATGTGACAGCGTCTATTTGTGTTGGTAAGGAACCTAGCTGCTGCATTTTGCACAGTCTGCAGCCGTTTCAGCGCTGAAACAGGAGCACCAATGAGTAGTGAGTTTGCATAGTCCAGACGGGAAGTAATAAAAGCGTGTATCACAGTTTCCAGATGAGGACGTTTCAGTACGGGTTTTAGGCGCATGAGGCGGCGCAGTTGGAAAAAACAAGATTTAACAACTGCATTTACCTGCGGTACCATTGAAAATCCTGCATCTAATTTTACACCAAGGCTAGTGACACACTTCTGGACTTCACTACACGGAAGACTAAGAGTAGATGTTACACGAGAGAGATTTGTTGGCTCAAAGAGTATTGACTCTGTCTTTCCAGCATTTAAGCATAAGAAGTTTGCAGCCAACCACTCTTTCACCTCTGAAAGACATTTTAAAACCAAAGAGCCTGCGTCTTGTTCTTTCATGGCCAGGTACAGCTGACAATCATCAGCATAAATGTGGTAGCCAATGCCATGACGTCGAAAAATCCNTCCCAGAGGTAAGAGATAGATGGAAAATAGGAGGGGCCCCAGGACAGATCCCTGAGGCACCCCCCATTTCACAGGCAGAAAAGGTGAAGCACAACCCCCAAACTGCACACTAAAAGACCTATTTTCCAGGTAAGAACTAAACCAGTCCAGCACAGAGTCCGATAGACCAACCCATGATTTTAGGCGATCCAGCAATGTTTTGTGATCGACAGTGTCAAACGCTGCTGACAGGTCCAACAGCATCAAGAGAACATGTGACCCTGAATCAGACGCTACCAGGATATCATTTAGTACACGAATCAACACCGATTCAGTGCTGTGGTGGGGTCTGAAAGCAGATTGAAACTCATCAAACAGCGAGTTTAACTCCATGTGAGCCACAATCTGTAAGTGAACAATTTTTTCTAAAACCTTGGACAAAAATGGCACCTTAGATATTGGGCGGTAGTTTACAAAGTCCGAAGAGTCCAAACCAGGCTTCTTTAACACTGGGTGGACAACTGTTCTTTTAAAAGCCGCAGGGAACACGCCAGTGGCAAGACTGGTGTTCACAATGTCCAGGATGGCTGGTCCAAGGGCAGGAACAAGGTCGCGCACCAATTTAGGTGGCAGCGAGTCATCAGGAGAGCCTGCTGGGTTCACAGTTTTTATCATTTTTTCCAAGTCAAGAAGACTAACGGAATCAAATCTTGTGAAAAGAGGTGGAGTTAATGGTTGCACCGGGGGAGTTTGTACCAGAGGGAGACAGCTTGACCTGATACCAACAATCTTTTGGTGGAAATAGCTCTGAAATTCAGAGCACAACGAAACAGAGGGAAACAGGCCATCTGGAGCAGCCATCAACAGTAATGAATTTACAGTACCATAAAGTTTAGACTGGTCCCCTCTATGCTGTACAATGATATTGGAAAAATACACATTCCGAGCATGTCTAACAGCTTTCTGGTACTGGGACAACAAGTCAGTAAAGAGCTGTTTAGAGATGGCCAAACCATCCTTTTTCCACCTTCGCTCCAGGGCTCTGCACCGACGTCTTAGGCTGCGGGTCGTTTCATCCAGCCAAGGGTCAGATACAGTTTTTCTGTATTTTATCCTAAGAGGTGCAACTGAGTCCAAGGCAGCTAAGCAGGTACTGTTAAATGAGTCCAACAGTAAATCCACATCTCCAGAGGAACTACAGCTTTTGGGGACGAAAGTTTCCTCACCTAAAATAGATAGTAGCTGGGTGGTTGTGGCAGGTGAGATGAACCTAGAGTAACTAGGAGCCCCCTTCTTAGCTACAGGCAACATCCCAGAAATGTTAAACTCTATTAGTGAATGGTCAGAAAAACCAACCGGCTCCACAGACAAATCCTGTATTTGCAGTCCATGTGTTAATCTAACAGCTGAAACGTCTCCTCAGCCTTCATTAGTTTCTACGGGTGTTATTCATCACTAAATCAAACAAATCAGCTGTGTTCATGATCTAAAACAAGCAGGAAACATGCTGGAACCAGACTGCAGAGCCAGGTAGGTCAAGCTGAATTTTTCTAAGTCCCAGCAGACCAGACCGGCAACTGTGAAGTTGCAAGTGGAATATTCTGGCCACAGGGGGCGACAGGGGATGAGTGGCCTTTCATTCACCCTGTAAAGGGTCATTTTAGCACATACTGGCTGAAGAACATGATTTAAAAATATGAAAAAGTTGCAAAGTGTCCCTTTAAGATACTGGTCTTTGTATATAAAGCACTGCACAGAGGAGCACCCTCATACCTGTCTGAGTTGATTCACCCGTATGTACCTTCTCGTTCTCTCCGCTCCTCAGATTTGCATCTTTTGGTCATTCCCTCAACAAATAAATAAGACATTGCGCTGGGATCTGGCATTTGGGGTTGCTGGTCCGAAACTCTGGCATGCCCTGCCTTTGTCAGCACGATTAGCCCCTACGCTTGCAATGTTTAAGAGTAAGCTCAAGACACATTTTTATCAACCTTTTTTATGTAACCTGCCCATTAAATTATTGTGTTAGGGATTGTAGTTAGCTGCATTATAAGTGTGTCGTGAGGTATCTTGCTGCTAGCTAACTGATATTTTGACTCAATGCTTGGTTGCTCTTGTTTTTATTTTTGTCTGTTCTAATGGTTTTGTGTACTATTCAGCACTTTGGTGTATCATCCAGATTGTTAAACGTGCTTTATAAATAAAGTTTGATGAGGATGATGATGATGGAGGACAACTGCTGCTTCCCTGACCTGCCAGCAAAATAATCCCCCAGCGGTGGCGTATGAAGATCTCAGACAGAGAGACCTTTAGAGCTGCAGAGTGAAGGAAATGACAGCCTGTGCTCCCTGACAACGAACTGAGATAAGCATGCAAATTAGGTAAATAAAAAAATAAGAGTTATGAGTGATTATCTAAAGCTGTGGAGGGAAACACAATTCTGTATTCTAACTCATTTGATCTTGTGGTTTTTTTTACTGTACAAACACATTATTTCTCATTCAAACACAAGAAGCTAAAAGCCTCCTCACTGTAAGGAAGAGTTCGACCAGCCTGAGGGGAGGGCAGCTGACTCTCTGAGGAATAACTCTGAGCTTTGCCGGCTACATGAGCATTAAAAAGTACCTCCAACCACCTGCTTGTGGGACATTTGTTTCCTTTCCCACTGAATTCTCTCGAGTATAAGCTAAACATCACAGCAAACAGAGCTGCTACCCCCAACTGCAGCTGGGAGAGCCGCGCTTTCAAGCCTGGGTGCATCTCTGATGGTGTGACTGAGTGGGCTGAGGCAAGAGATGGAGATCATGTTTCTATGGTGACTGCACTGATCCATTTGGGAGTCTTCTATGAAGAGTGACTGAAAACTTCTGCAAACAGTCCCCTGGTTCTGATCTATTTACCTCATGAGGAGACGGAGGCAAAGCCTCATCGGAGGCACTTTGTCAGTACTTTTTTGGGGGGACCAATTAAAAAATGTTTCCAGCAAAGAGTTCTGTTTCATGTTTGTTCACTCTGCTTTTACGTGTTTAATGAGTAAAACTCTCTATGATGTCAAACTATATTTTGAAGGAAGACAAAACTTTCATGCTCTTTAAAGTCATGTAATTAAAAATATGTATATATTTCACAGCTATCACAAATTTAAAACATGATCTGGAAAAGATGAGAATTATCAAACAGGAATATTGGTATAAGGACTTTGTGTGTTTTGTTGCGTCACCATAAATTTGGTCTCAAAGACCATGAATTTTAGAACACATTTGCCAGATATTACCTATAATTCTGTTTGAAACATAACACAAGCACATAAATACACAGTCAAAAAAAAAAGTCACCACCTGGATTTAACTAAGCAAACAGGTAGGAGCCTCCTATTGGATAATGGCTGCATGGGTGATGATCTTTCAGCTGCAACAAGTTATTTAACCCAACTGGTGCAATGAGTTGCTTCTCATTTCTTCAACAACCATGTGGAAAGACACATCTGGTGGTCGTGGAAAAGATGTTAGTCTGTGTGAGAAGGGTCACATCACTGGCATGCATCAAGCAGAGAAAACATCTAAGGAGATGCAGAAACGACTAAAACTGGGTTCAGAACTGTCCAACGCATTAACAACTGGTGTGATGAGTCCAGATGGAGCCTGTTCCAGAGTGATGGGTGCATCAGGGTAAGAAGAGAGGCAGATGAAGTGATGCACCCATCATGCCTAGTGTCTACTGTACAAGCCTGTGGGGGCGGGGCTATGATCTGGGGTTGCTGCAGTTGGTCAGGTCTAGGTTCAGCAACAGGATGTGCTCCAAGAATGAGGTCAGCTGACTACCTGAATCTACTGAATGACCAGGTTATTCCATCTTCCCTGATGGCACGGCCATATTCCAAGATGACAATGCCAGGATTCATGGGGCTCAAATAGTGAAAGAGTGGTTCAGGGAGCATGAGACATCATTTCCACACATGGATTGGCCACCACAGAGTCCAGACCTGAACCCCATTGAGAATCTTTGGGATGTGCTGGAGAAGGCTTTGTGCAGCGGTCAGACTCTACCATCATCAATGCAAGATTTTGGTGAAACATTAATGCAACACTGGATGGAAATAAATCTGGTAACGTTGCAGAAGCTTATTGAAACAACGCCACAGAGAATGTGTGCTGTAATCAAAGATAAAGATGGTCCAACCAAATGTCAACAGACCTTTTCTTTTGGTGGTGACTTTTTTCTGGCCGTGCAGTGTATCATGAATTCAGTTCTATTCAACTCAATTCAGTTTATTTATATAGCGTCAAATCACAACAAGAGTCGTCTCAAGGCACTTCACAATTTAAAACATTCCAACTGAGTTCAGCCAATTAGTAAAAAGTTTCCTATTTAAGGAACCCAGCAGATTGCATCGAGTCACTGACTTGTTGTGTCAGTGACTTTACAGCAACCCCCATACTAAGCCAGCATGTAGCGACAGTGGAGAGGAAAACTCCCTTTTTAACAGGAAGAAACCTCCTGAAGTACCTGGTTCAGTATAAGCAGCTATCCACCGCGACTCACTGGGTTTGAGAAAAACAGATGGTCTACTAAACCTTTAAAGTAGAGCTTTTTAAAATCAGAGATATATAAAAGCTGGTATATTATAAGTATTTAAGCTTCATCTTGGAGCCCAATAAGTCCTTGCAACACATTGCTTGCATTAGATCCAAGACAGATGCAAAGTATAAAAATCTTTCCAGTTTCTATTTATTTTTTTATATTTGTCCACTTGTTCTTAGAAATCTAATAACTGCTAATATTGTTTGTCACTATTCCTCTTAACACCTTTTCTTTTAATGCTCACCAAGTCAGAGAAAAAAACTAAAAGAGAAGACATCTTTCTTCTTCTGCTAACCAGATAAAAGAACACGACTGAAGCCAGGAAACACATATTTGTATGAGGAATTTAAAAATTTACATTAATGACAACATTTCAATAAGAAAGTCTGATACACTGAGCTTTAAAATAAAATAAAATAAAATGTTTGACCATAAGCTGTTAAATAAAAACACAGAATTGTCACACATTAGATTTTGGGTCTGATACTAAATTCCTCACAGTGTTAACATATACTGTTTAATGAGCTCATCCATGACAAAATCACGTGTTTTTATAAAACCAAATACTCTCTTTATTTGCATTTTGCTCTGCTGCTAAATCCTAATTTAAGACAGATAAATTGTTCTGATCTTGACAGATTGATATTGAAATTATTCAGGGTAAACAATCTTGTTTATGATTCTGATCCAGTCAGAAATCAGAGGACAACCTGCAGACCCTGAAGGCCCTTTTCATGATCCAGACCCAGAGGGATGGTGTTAGAGTTTTGACTGGGTGAAAAACACCTACTGAGCTTCTCTCCTTTGCAAAGCTTTCATAAAAGTATTACTTGTTCTGTGTGATTATTTATGTTGGTATAAAAAGGACCCAACAGATGGTTCTGGATCACATCAAAAGTTTATGCACATATTATACACATACACTCACCGGCCACTTTATTAGGTACACCTGTCCAACTACTCGACACAAAAAAGGGATGGATTGGACATGGTCAGCAACAATACTCAGGTAGGCTGTGGCGTTGCAACCATGATCAATTAGTACTAAGGGGCCCAAAGTGTGCCAAGAAAATGTCCCCCACCCCATTACACCACCACCACCAGCAGCCTGAACCGTTGATACAAGGCAGGATGGATCCATGCTTTCATGTTGACGCCAAATTCGGACCCTACCATCTGAATGTCGCAGCAGAAATCAAGACTCATCAGACCAGGCAGAGATGCTCTTCTGCAGACCTTGGTTGTGACGAGTGGTTATTTGAGTTACTGTTGTCTTTCTATCAGCTCTAACCAGTCTGGCCATTCTCCTCTGACCTCTGGCATCAACGAGGCATTTTCACCCACAGAACTGCCGCTCACTGGATGTTTTCCCTTTTTGGGACCATTCTCTGTAAACCCTAGAGATGGTTGTGCGTGACAATCCCAGAAGATCAGCAGTTTCTGAAATACTCAGACCAGCCCGTCTGGCACCAACAACCACGCTACGTTCAAAGTCACTTAAATCACCTGTCTTCCCCGTTCTGAAGCTCGGGTTGAACTGCAGCGGATCGCCTTGACCATGTCAACATGCCTAAATGCATTGAGTTGCCACCATGCGATTGGCTGATTAGTCATTTGTGTTAAGGAGCAGTTGGACAGGTGTACCTAATAAAGTGGCCAGTGAGTTTATATTATCATAAACAAGTATTTATAAACTTTATGATGGCGTAATGCTAATAGGATTTGCTCACACTTAATAAAGCTATCCGAGAGGATTTGTTCCCTCAGACAATTTTTGCCTGGATTACAACCCGATGAACTAGAAGGGCTTTTAATGTTGTTTTTATTTTTCATGACAGGAAATGAATGAATGGTCAGTAAAACAAACTTGTGTCCGTTTCCAGTCAAAATATTTATATTAAAATGTAAATGTTTCTAAGTTGTATCAGAGTCCTCTCATTTACTGATGTCGGTTTAAACAAATAAAGCTCCGTGATTTCCGTTAAAGTACAACATACACGCTTAATGCGACCATACCAGTTTTATTTGTAAAGCACAAAACAGCATGACCAAAGTGCTGTTCAAGAGAGGCACGCAAAAAAGGCTAGGTAGATATAAACATGGCAAAAGAGAGAACTTTGATTTAAGCTTATCATTGTTTATTTAATGATCTACGTTGTAGTTTTAATGTAATAATCTATACTAAACGCGACTTTTCGCACACGGCAAACATGGGACCCTTTATATATATTAGTGAACGTTTTCTGTCTTGTTTCCTTGTCAGCTAACCTCACAGTGAAACGGTTTGGTTTATAAAATATGGTTTTAAAAGACACTCACTGTTTTATTTCCACGTTTTCTGTTTCCGGGTTGTGGTCAGACACCAGCAAAACCACTTGCTGATGTTGAAAACATTCTATTCTGCTGTTTAATTACAAAAACACGAGCTGTTTCTCTGCATCACGATCGAACCAAGGGCGCCGCCATCTTTTTTATTTTAATAACCTTTATTGACACAAGAAGCGCAAACAATTTTTTTTCCTTCAGACCGTAAAATACATTTGTATATTTGTATAAAGATTTTATTTTATTTTATTTTATTTTATTTTATTTTATTTTATTTTATTTTATTTTATTTTATTTTATTTTATTTTATTTTATTTCCAAACAGCAGGTTTGTCTGGTGGGCGTGTCAGTGTGCGCGCGCTTGTTCATTTGAATGAGTGATGCCTGCAATGAAATCATACTAGCCTCTAATATTGCTTTTTCTCTTTCTTTTTTCTTTGTAGCCTGCAGAAATCTAAACTGTGTTCCAGCAGCTGATCTGATAACATTAAGCTCTGAAGACCTCTGCTTTACCCCCATCAAGACTGGAGCCACAGCAGAGGGAGTTCTGCACTCTTTCTTCTGTTTATATCAGCAAGTGTACGCAAAAGCAGCAGGTAGATTCCAGGGAGCAATCAGATAATCAGTTCTGATTAATAGATATTATTTAACAGGCCAATGCACAGGGGAGGTCTCGTTAATGGGTCAGAATATACCTGATCTTTTGATTTTAATGGTCAGTAATGATGATCATAATAATAAATCTGTCTGTCTATCAGGTTTGGGTGAGATAAAGTGAAAAATTAAAAAAAACAGTTTTTCTGCTTTTCAAAAACCACCCTACTTATGGTGTGGTGATCATATTTTATTGTTTTTGTCAGAATAATGTGGATTAAGACATTTTCAGAAACAGTGTAAAATGGTAAATTGAATGTTTTTCACACAGAGCTTTCTGGGGTTCTACAACCCCCCAAGGTGCTTTACAACACAATCAGTCATTCACCCACACATTCACATGCTGGTGGTGAGGAGCTACATTGTTATGAAGTCATACTTAACTATCTGCCACCGTTGTGTAGGCAAGGCTTTAGTCTGAAAACATAAACGGGCTGAATGAACCACTTTTAATTCTAAAGCTTGGGTTCCCTAAAAAATAACATTTGTACCAACCTTCTCATGTTTAGTTTCTAAGTAATGAGTCCTAATAGATAAATGGAGATGAAGACGTTCATCAGTTGCCTTGTAGCTTTTGGGTTTTCATCATGTGGTTTTGTTTAGAAACTTTTGCATAAAGCACTGAAACACGCTGACACACCGCTGATCATAGCAGAGGAGGCTGTTTACGTGTGTGACAGAGCATGAGTTAACAGATCAGACAGTCATCAGGTCCAGGAAAACTGTGTTTTTATGTTAACTCTGGAACCTTCCTAACTGAGGCCATGCAATAAAGAAACTGGCTGAATCCTAGAAAATGCCAGGAAAAAGAAACTCATTACTTCCTTAATTAGCTCATTTAGCATAGGAAGCACTGGTCCATCCTTCATGAAAGAAAAGGAGATTATCCTCTCCCATAATTCTTTAGAACTGTTGCTCCTACAGCCTTATTAACAGGAAGTCGTGTGAATGGAAGGAAAGGTCAGGTTCATGAGTGTGACTAGTGGGAGCGTGTTTTCTTCATGGATTACCTCTGCATGTGATGACATCATATTTCACATGATGCTTTGTTTCTGTGATTTATTATAAACCTCTCCCATCCAGGGGTCATTTCAATACAGTTTCTCCACATTTGTTCAATCTTGTTCACCAACCATTCTGAAACTATACATGCTCCTAAACTATTCAAGCGACTCGAATAACGTATGTTCTGGAACTGAAATATTCTATTTGATGAATGAAGTAATGACAGGAGAGGACGGACGTTGGACAATGGCTTGTTGTTATGTGTCCATGAAGAAGATTCACGAGGCACCCTTTATATTCCATCTTTCTCAAAGGACTGGATGTCAAACTATTAACAATGTAACGTGTGTAATGTCTGTCTGCGCATTTTTCATGTTTTGATTTTCCAGCTCCAATCTCGAGTCGATCCTCCTCAGAACGAGGAAGAACCATATTCCAAGGGATGCTTTTAATTTTATTAGACATCTGAGAAAAGGAGAGCGTCTTTGATGCCAGCTTTTCAAGAACAAAGTGACTTCTGACTGATACTAATCATCATCACAAAGCAGAGGGACCCAGGAGGAAGACGAGGAGCCAACATCACATCACTCTGCTGTGGGGTTTTTAACGAGCCCTCCTTTGTGGTGCCCACCTTTGATCTGACACGCCGACAGAAGGTGTGAAGTCAGACTCGCTGAGGAAGAGGAAGAGGGGATAAAGAAAGTTCCTGCCTGACGTCAGTGAGCTAAACCTAGGGCTTCGCCCCCACTGACTGTCGTATATCAGAGTGAAGCCAACGTCTCCGCCTCAGGCGGAACAGGACGGAGGAGGAAAAATGAGTTTCTGACACAATGGAGATCCTAAATCACCACGTATGATCAGAATCAGTCAGCTGCCATGCTGACTCTGATACTCACATCTGCACCGTCCCTAAAACACTCTGGAATTCTTCTGTGGGGAAAAAATCACACACGATACATTTTCTTAATATAAAAACACCTCATGGTTAAAAATAATTATGCTAATAAATTGGGGTTTTTTTAGAAAGAAGAGAGGAAAATCCCATTTCGTTGGACCTTTTCTAAATAACAGCATGAATTTGTTTGGATCTGGACTGAAAAACATCCGTCTTCCTCTTTAGGTCCCACGGATCCTTTATGACCTTCTACTAGTTTGGATCTGGACTTTGATAATGAACAACATCCGTCTTCAACATTTGATGTTTTTATTTGCATCAAAATCAGGTCTGGGCGTTTTGTCAGGTGACGCTGTAGAAACGTTGTCATCAAGTTGATTGTTTTTTTAGGTGGTTAATTTCTTATAATTCTCTCAACTTTGACCCAGAGCACACGCTGAGCATCTGAGTCTGTTTGACTTTTATTCAACATTCATGTAAAATTCATTTTACTTCCAAAACACATTATCTGGGTGATTTAGGCAGTAACTTTATCCATCCTCCAGCAGGAGGGGCGAGCATACATGCAGCATTCATCCTGTGATCCTCAGCAGAACTTCCCCTGAACTCTACACTACACCTCTATATATATTAGCAGTGCTCTGCTGCCACCTAGTGTTCAGTTCAGCACACAACCTTTACTATCTATCTATACATATCTATTTACGCTTCATCAATAACACATATACTAATATTCAC
This sequence comes from Aphyosemion australe, assembly GCA_006937985.1. NCBI lineage: Eukaryota > Metazoa > Chordata > Actinopteri > Cyprinodontiformes > Nothobranchiidae > Aphyosemion > Aphyosemion australe. The sequence continues at coordinate 1,295,566 of SSNS01000100.1, read as the reverse complement.
ACATCCCAACAAATCCCACAATGGTTTCCTTTATAATGAGCCCAAAGTAATCAAACAGACCTTGTGGTTACAGAAATCTACTCATTAAACTGGGTGTGTCATCTGTGCTTCACTAACATTATTTTTAATAAAAAACATTGCTTGGGGACAAATTGGCTTGAATGATTAAAATGCAATTAATCAAGATTAATTAATTACAAAGCCTTTGATTAATTAGATACATTTTTTTAATAGTGTCCCACCCCTACTTTTAACCCATCAAATTTCCACACAAAACAATTTTTTAAAACTTTTCTGTGTTTTATTCATTTGAGACAATAAGGCTTTTATAAGATAAAAATAGTATAAAAGCAGTAATTATATATATATATATAAATACATATATATTAGGGGTGGAGCCAAACCCCAACACGGTATTCGGAAAGGCACAAATAACGTATATACTTATATGAATACTTATTTCTAACAAATACTTAAAATAATATTTGTATTTGGGAAGAAGAGAAACTTAAAAAGCTGCGTTTCCTCATGAGACTGCAGCAGACGAGTGAGCGGTCTGGTTATCATTTATGTCTTATTTTGATGGTGTTCCTGTGGATTATTTTTTATGATTGCTTCTTTTGTTCCTTTTGCGAATATGCTTTTGTGTTTAGAGTTTGATAAGTGTCACGGTGAGACCTGCTTTATGTCTTTATGTGATTTTTTTATGTGTTGATCCAGTGCAGCAGGGTGGGTGGGGATGGTGTTGTTCTTGTTAAAATGACTGTTAAATAAAAATCACTTCACTCCTTCATGAGAGTTTCTCTTTGACGGCGTTCTGCTGCAGGAATACTCATAAGTACTCCACACAACCTCATTTACGTTTTAGAAAAGGTTACAGGGTTTTAAATGATAAACAACAGGAACATTAGGAAACTTGGCCCCATGTCAGAATGTTTAAGATAATGGTTTTCCAAACACACGATGAGAAAAGAAGAATGATAGGTATCAAAGTCTGGGAGCAGATGTTGGCTCTGGGTCCTCTGGGAGGCTCTAAATGAGAAAACACACTTTATTGCTGGAAATGTGACATTAAACATGAAATCGGCTCAGAGAAAGTCCCGTCCTGCATGTTGCTGGCAGCTCTGTAGCAGAGGGCCACCTCATTATGTTTCACTCTTATTAACACTTTTAAAACTGGCTCAAGATCTGTCTAATTTGAATGGTAAAGACTAGTTTTGGTTGGATTCAAGCAAAAGTTGTTTTGGAGCTCAACACTGTTGTTTTTGTGTTTCAGGTACAAGCAAATCACTGATGAAAGCTACCAATCATCCTCCTCTTCCCAATCGCATCCGCCTCCTTGTTCCCACCGTGACGGTAATCACCTCCTCTTGTTTCAGGGGACGGTTTCATTTCCCCAGCAGAGAGCCTGTACGACAAACAAGCCCACACATCTGCAGCAGCAGCAGCAGCGTGTTGGGCAGGAAGCAGAGCTGGGCATGTCTGAGGTGACCTTTGGTGAACCATAGTGTGATTCACAATCCAAATCCGCCTCAAAGAGAGGCGGGGCCAAGAAGCAATCTCACACCATCTCAGCTCCCAGAGGCCGAGGCGGCTGATGGGTCTCTGCATGCTGTTGACCGTGTTTCAGCGAGCCCGACGAGTGTGATGTTACTGGACCTGGTTCACTCTGACAGCCTCATGTGTCCCTTTACTTATGTCTGCTCACGAGGGCCGAGGAAATTTCAATCTGCATTGATCTGTGGCAGAATCACACCTCATCATGATCTCTCATCGCACACAGCTGCCTTCCTGATCCAGGATTAAAATCTCTGCTGCAGACAAAAAACTTCTTTTGTTGTGTCGCTCCCAGCTCACATCCTTTCTGCTGCTTGTATCGTTTTGTTTCTATTTCTGAATTCTAAATTCTATGACCAAAGAATTCAAACATCAGTAGGTGGTATCTTGATTTTATTCTCCTAATTTCCAAACGTTTCCAGCTGAGCATTAAAGCAACATTCCGCAACTTTTACACCTTAAAATGTAAAGTTTTTGCATCATACTATTATCTATTATGTTCATTTTCATACCTGTGATAGTGTTGGGGGGTCCCACGTCTGTTTACTGCACTATACAGTGTTTGTGCTTCGGATAGCGCCGGAAGTACTGACTGGGTGTCGTTTTGCGGCAGAATATGGCAAGCCAAAGGGGGCAAAAACTCACGTGTTCTAAAAGCGAGCATTATGTCCACTAAAATGCGCGTCTTGAACGAGCGTTTTGGTGGACATTATGCAAGTTTAGAAAGCGCATTTTTTTTATCCCTTTGGCTTGCCATACTTGTATAACGTAGACTCGCTGTAGCAGCGGCAGATTGACCAAAGAAAGCTAGAAATCTCGTATCAGAGGAATCTAGGAAAAGAAAAGAAGAACGTGATAGAGCAAGAGCAAAGACCAGAGTTATTATTGGGCCGTCTTTTCCTCGCTGGAGAGCTCTTTTAGAAAGAACAGCATGAACTACGGACTCTGACCTAGCCATGCTGCTAATGGCTAGGTAAGTAATAAATGATTTCACCAGGGTTATTGTGTTTGGTCGGGCATAAAGTTGTTACACAGTCCTGATGAAACTATTTATTCAATGTGTGGAGGTGGAAAAGTTTGTTTTCGTTGTTTTGCTTGATATTAGGAATCTAAACATGCCTCTTATGCCCCAGAGAGAGATTTAATGTTATGACAGTGACGTTATGCAGCAAGCCTCTAGAGGGTGACAGAGACCATATAACTGCAAAGTTGCGGAATGCTGCTTTAACTTGTATTTTTCATTTACTTCAGTAAGATGTGTTTTACTCCACAGAGATGATCCACTTATTCTGCAGGCTGTCCTGCATATCTTCATTAAAATCAAACAATGAAGCTATTAGCTCACCATTATTAGTGTATCAGTATCATAATTATGTATCAGACTGACATTTTCCTTCATCCATGTGTTTAACCCTTTGAAGCCTGATGCTCTAAAAACATCAGAAAATTATATTTTTATTATACTGCCTATTGAATGAGAAGTACTTCTAAATATTTCTATGCAATATAATATTCTTAAGAATAGACAGGTGCTACTTGTAGTACCAATATCATCCACCAGGGGGTAGAAAACACAAGGAAAGCACTAATCCTGTTAGAGAAGTTGAGAAAGTAGGTGTATCAGGTAAACACTTGGCCTTTCAGGGTTAACTCTAAAGTGATCAATAACACATAATATAGTAATATTATGATGTTACAGTAATAATTATTGTAACTGAAGTATCTGTTCTTGCAGGATTTTCATTCTTCATCTCCTCTGCAGGGCCTTTGGCTTCCACCCTGTTGAGTGGATGAACCCAGCTTAACTCTCACCTGACAAGATATTTTTAAATCTTAATTTCTGTCTGGTCTTAAAATTTGAATTTGGTTCGTTTTACCAAGGAGATGTGTCATTTTATTTGTGTTCTTCCTTCTAACAGGCCCTTAATGCTAGGTTAAGTTAGTCTACAGTCAGTCATGATTGGGTCAAAACAGAATAAAAAGTAAAAAGGTCACTAATGTAACAGGGTACCACAGATACCACCATGCACCTGTGTAGCACCACTTTCCTGATGTGTGAGTCCACGTCTTTAGAATAAAAAGTAATAACTTCCTTTAAAGATCTAGTGCTTTAGTGAATAATGATGCATGAGGTAACTGTTGCACTGAGGCGACAGCAGTGGCCTCGTGGGGAAACAGCAGCAGCTAAGGTTAGTCGGGTATAACAGAAAATGTGATTTTTATCTGCAGCTTGTTGTGTTTGGATGCTTGATAAAAACCAACTCACATCTCTTAGTCTACTCATCACTAAAGCATCGTTTTATAGAAATATTAGAAACATCTTCAGTTTTGCAACTAATGCTGAGTCTTTTCTGGAGCGTCAGCTGCATGTTTCTGGTTCGGGTAACTCAGAGCTGGGATGCAGTACTTTTTACCGGTATTTGCAGGAAGGTCTGATCACAACAATTACAATTTAGTTATTAGTTGTAATCATCATCATTATTACTGAATAAAACTGAATTTCCTCACCAGCAGATACAATACTCCCAGGAAATCCAGTTTTGTTGCCTTGGTGATAAATTCCTGGCAGCGTTTGTCCGTCTGACAGGACCTCTGGAGACAGGGGGGCTTCACTGGCCTCAGATGTAAAACAAGCCATTTAATGCTGCTGCTCTGTGGACGCATGAACCCGGTCCTCGACTGCTAATTAAGCCAGCTGTGTGTTAAAGCCGCTGGGTCAAACTGACAGCATCTGATGAGGCTGATAAAGGCCCGCCAGGAGATGCTGTGGACCCATTTCCTGAATCTTTTACACTTTCCCTGGTATAGCGGAGACTTTTATCTTTCTCCATTTGCATTTTTTTGTTGCCAAAGCAATTTACATTTTGATAGCATAATTAATGAGAAAGGAAGTCATTTACATTTACTTGCTCTGTTCAGCGGGACCCTGTCTGGAGCAAATGTGATGCAGCAGCAGACAGTTTAGGGAACACGCGTGAGAGTTTATGAGCACCGGTGAGGCACACGCAAAGACAGGGTGATGGTTTTAAAGGAGAAAAAATAAAAGGTTGGGCTGAATCTGCTGTCACAATTAAATGGAAAGAAGAGGACAAGGGCTTTCAGGTGCAAATTGGGGCTAAAGCATCTTCACCCTCAGCTGGCGCTCACATCAGATACAAAGAGGCAGGACTCTGGAGCAAATTACACCATTTAAACAGCTCAGAGGGAACGGATCGGACCGTGTTTCCCCTTCCACTGAGATGAAACAGCATAATTCATCAGCTTCTGGTCTATCACGTTTAAATCTCATATAGAAGTGAGTAAAGGCATAACATCTACAGAAACACCATAAAACTCAAAGTTGACAAAGAGGATGAAAGTGATCTGGTCTCACGGTGTTTCCTCTTTGAAACTCTCACATGTTGTTAGTTCAACTCTGAGCCGACTGCAGTTTGAGTCAAGCCCAGTTCAGAACTTGATTTGCCAAAAACTGACCAGGTGCACGAGTCTGAATGTTTAAACTGGGGTTGGGTTTTATTTAGCATCATCAGATAGCATCAGCCAGAGCAGCCAGGTGTGCCCAAACCCCATGCGGTGCTGCAGAACAGCAGAGCCACATGTTTATTGATGTGTCTGGCTTCTCCTCAGAGACACAAACACCAACAAACACAAAGCTCACGGAGCGGAGAACAGGTGAACTCACAAGAGATTAGCATGAACTGATGACTACACTTTTTCTATAGAAAGAGACAGAACAGGTGAGATATGAGTTTTTAAAAATAGCTGCAACCTACCTGGATTCTCTCGTGCAAAAGGAGGGACATATCTCCTCTCAGATCTGCATCGTGTAAAATAAAATAAAATAATAATCCAGAGAAAAGAAGATTAATGCGGTAAATTATAAGAGTTTACATGATTTTCTTTATTTTTGTCTAAAGCTTCTGAATGTGCTCCAGAACAGAGTTGGAATCCCAAACTTCTCACTATTTTATTTCTGTTCACTTTCATTATGTCACTACTCTGTGGGTAACTATAGTAACTGGAAAGGGCATCGGCTGTTTTTATGAGTGAATTAAAAAAAAAGTGGATGTTGCACTGCTGGCCTTTTTTATGAGAACCTTTCATCTGAAATGAGACCTTGTTTTGTTGGAGACAAATCTGCTGTGACACCATCAGAAGGAACTAAATTATTTCAAACGGCTCCCAGGACGTCAAAAACCACATTTTATGGGAATTGTGTTGTAATTTATCTTTCGACGTAATGAAAAAAGCATCTTAAAGCTGCGGAGCTGTCTGCACAGCGACCGCTCTCTGAAGCTGAACTCACTAAATAAATCAGGTCAGAGGTTAATCTTCCCTGGATGGCATAAGGATTAACTTCTTATGTTTTAGAGCAATCACCCAAATGGAACAGCTGCAGACAAAATGATCTGACCTTATTGTCACCTGGAATCAAATCTCCAAGTCGGTGTCAAACATACAGAATTTAAAAGCATATTAACTCACTTTTACCATTAATCTGCATCTGTAGAAGGCTGTGGGAGAGGACCACATCATCCAATATGACTACCCAAGATTGCAATTTATATGTTTAAAAATGGAAAAGGTGGGAAAACGCTCTGATTTGATGATTTGTTGCCTGCATTTATTGTATTTATCATCTATGGGCATAATAATATAATGTACTGGTGTCAGGCTGATAATGTTTCTGTGGGGATTTGGATTACTGCTCAAAAATCATCATCTTCAGATGTTTTATGTGTTCAGCTGATGGATCTTTATCAGTTGTTTGCCAAACCAGGCAGTCACCCGGTTATGTTTGAGATGAATTACTAAGGGAAAGTCTATAAACAGGTCTGTTCGGTGTCTAATCTGACTAATTATGGACGTTCTGGATTAAAAAACAGCTAATTAAAAGTAAGGGGAAAAGGAAAAAGAACAATATTTCCCTCATTTCTTCTGGGAATTAGCATCAGACCAATCTGCATCAGATTAGACACAGTCTTGAAGTCTTGTCAGGATTATTGGGATAGTTGCACCTCTGTCCCTGCGCACTGGATGCCACACACACACACACACACACACACACACACACACACACACACACACACACACACACACACACACACACACACACACACACACACACACACACACACACACACACACGTACTCTCTCTCCCCAGTGTTTTGGAGCTCAGCGCTCACACCTGAAGTGACGGGGCGCAGCTCGGAGCTGTGGCGCGCGGAGCTGCGGCTGCAGGGCGCATTTGGAGAAGGCATCTCTACAGGGAGGAGAGAGAGGAGGGGATGCGTGCGTATGTGACGACGAGACTTTTCTATTGCAACCCATTTTTATCCCCGCAGTGAGGAATCACTAGCGGCTGGCTTTGCTGAAACCCGCACATCCCGCCTGTCGGCTGTTGGTCTTCCGAGCACCATGCGAGCAGGAGAGACGCGCCCGGTGCCATGTTGAACAACTCCCCGAGCCTGCTGCTGGCTCTCTCCGCGGTGGCTGCGCTTCTCCTGACATGCCGGGGCTGGAGCGACGAAGACCTCCTCCTGCCGCCCATCAACTCCTCCAACAGGTTCCTCGCCAACCTGGAGGTGGACGTGCGCTTCTCCAAGCGGTCGGTGGAGGAGAGCGAAGCCTCGCCCGACGCCTCCCCCCTGCAGACGCTCCTCAGTCCGGCTCAGTCCCAGTGCAACGTGAGCGTCCACAGGCTGCAGCCCACCTCGCTGGTGGCCCGCTGGGACAGCGGCTTCGGCTTCCAGTGTGACGTCCTCATCTACACCACCAACAACCACGGCAGGGCGTTCTTCTCCGCCTCCTTCAACCGGGCCATCTCCCCCGTGGTCATCGAGCACCTCGGGGTCACCGGGGGTCAGCAGGAGATGAGACTGTGCGTGGGGTGCGGAATGTCCCGGTACCGAGGGTTCGGTCAGGGCAGGTCCAGAGGACAGCAGAGCGGGGACCAGGTGACGTTCTGCTGCGTGGACTTCAGCCTGGACGAGCTGAAGGGGGACAAGAGCTGGGGTCTGAACCGGAAGCCCATCGAGTCCACGCTGGTGGCTTGTTTCATGACTTTGGTCATCATCGTGTGGAGTGTTGCTGCGCTCATATGGCCGGTTCCGATCATTGCAGGGTTCCTGCCTAACGGGATGGAGCAGAGGAGACCGAGATAACTCTGATGCTAGCCTGTGCTGCCTATAATACTGTAGCCATGAATGAATGTGGAGCTTTGACAGATGCTGTTCTTTAACCTTTAACCCTCCTCCTCCTCCTCACTGGGACCCCCCAGGTAAAGTATAAGGGATTATTATACTAGCCATTAGTAATCTATACTGGGACCAATGTGTTTTGTACCCTTGTAGGCCTTCCTCTAGATCCATGTAACTGTGCCACGTTTCCTCTTTAAACGGTGTTGGTAAACTTTTTAACCTTTCTAGACAGCTTTCTGCCTTATGTGTAGGACTTTTGCACTGAAGAATAAACTTTAAAGAGTGCTGTCTCAGTAGGCTGTTAACGTATAATCCAACTCAGTAACCAGAACATTTAATAGTTTTTTAATTAAACTTGATAAGCTGTTATTTATGACTGACATCTATAGAAAGAGACCGTTTGAATTCTGTTATATTTATAAAACATTGTTCTAATATGTGCTTATTTGTATATTAATGTTCTGATATTTTAAATGAAAATAAAACCAACTATAAGCTTTATCACATTTATTCTCTGTGGTCCAGTTTTTCTAAGCTTATTTATGGTCTTTGCTTGGATTAAATTCTGGATTCACTCATTTGGAGAAACCTTCAAAATAAAATGCTTTTATTGTTAACATGAGGTTTTATTCTGAAAGAGCTGTAGAGATTGTCCTGCAGAGCTGACTGACTGATTCCAGGAGAGACAGTTGTCCTCATTTATATTACTACTGTTATGAGGACCAAAGGCTGTTTTATGGTCATTTTCTTCAAACATGAATCGTTACTTTTGTCTTTTTTCATTAATCGTTTATATTCCTATTGCATCCTCTCTCAGTGAACAGCTCCTACTTTATTTGAAAGCTTTTGTGTCACAGAAAGAAAGCGACAGACCTACTTTCAGAAATGTGTCCTTATGAAACGCTTTCATCTCTTTTCCTCCTTTATTCAGATCCAATCTGCTGCTTAAAACTTCCATCTTTTAAAAAGCTAATTTCTATTTGGGCACAAAGGAAGTTTGAAATTCAGAAATGAAGAAGAACAAAATAAAACTTATAAAGTAACGTCTGTTCCTGGTCTGTTCATTGATGAGTTATCATGTTGTGGATTTTTACAGGTAGCTCTTGAAAAGGAGACTTTCTCAGTGAGATTCACCTGTTTAGATGAAGATGAAATAAAAAGTGAATTAGTCTGTTGTTTTATAGCAGAATAAGTCATAATCATTGTGTTCTATTTCACTCTTATTTTCCAGATGTTTGGTTTGAACCTGCCTCTAATCTGACTTATTTAAATCTTCATATATGCATTTTTCTCATTTTAAAATGAAAAGGCTATTTAGTATCTATTATCAACCTGACACTCATACTGACTTTAAAAGTGACTGATCACTTTAAAAGACCATAACCATGAAACCGGAAGTTATTGTTGCGAAGTTGAAATTGATAATGATAACTTTGAAGGTAATAATTACGGTGTGTCACGTGACCTTGTTTTCTTTTATGTGGCGGGATGTACTTCCGTGTTTATCAGCTGTGTACCTGCCGTCATGGCCGCCGCGGCCACGCCCTTTTCTTACCTGGCGCGAGCTTCCAGCGCGAGCTGCTCGGATTCCAGAGGATGAAAGTCCCGTTTCCGGATATGAAGCGCTGACCTGTTTTTATTTCCTCCGGGATCAAACTAGCAGAGACTCATTATGAGCTTTTATACACCAGGAAGCGTCTCTGCCCGGATCCTACCTGCCGTCTTCGTCTGCCTGGTTTCAGGTGAGCAGTAGTCGTTCTCATGCTGGTGGGCGTTTATGGGCCCTCTCTGCTGTTGTTTACCTAAGCCGGAAGTGTTATCAAACACCCTTTGTGTCTGCATCACTTTATTGATCGAGTCCGTGAGCGTGTAAGGCAGTGAGGACTTTAGTCTTTGGTGTTGCTGAAATCAGCTGCTTCCTGTTGCTGCTTCAGGAAATCCATCAGAACATCAGCGGGTCAGATTCTAGGATGTTTGTCCACTTCTACAGTCAGACATGTGCAGCCATACTTGAACACCAGCAGGATGCAGCAGCCTGCCGCAAAGGCATCATTTGTTCCACTTTTTTAGTTAAATTCATTCAAACATACCAGAACAGGACATTTTTATCACCAAGATTCCCAAACAGACATTAGCTGAAAATCTGACATACAGCTGAAGCATCACTCAGGTGGAGTTCTGGCCTTATTTTAAAGATTGTCGAGGGTCTGCAACCTTTACTAACCAAAGCTGTTCTTCCCCTTGATGCACTGGAATCCTTTTTTAAAAGCATACTATGCAACATTTTCATATTTTAAATCATGTTCTTGAGCCAGTTTGTGCTAAAATGACCCTTTACAGGGTTAATGAAATGTCACTCAGACCCCCACCGCCCTCTGTGGACAGAACTTGCACTTTCAGAGTGGCGGGCTGCTCCCTGCTGGACTTAGAAAAAGGAGCTGACATGCCTGGTGCTGCAGTCTGCTTCCAGCATGTTTCCTGCATGTTTTAGATCATGAACACAGCTGATGTGTTTGATTTAGTGATGAACCGCTGCTGTAGACACTAATGAAGGCTGAGGAGACATTTCAGCTGTTAGATTAAGGTGTTAAAAAGACCAACGCACAGTGAGGAGATGAGTTTCATAATTATGAAGTCATTATTATGACTTAGTATTTCATAATTATGAGACTTTTTTTTATCTGAGTGGTGGGAATGGGTTCCCATTCTTTTTGTGTTCTAATCTGAAAATTCGAATTAGTAAATGAAAAAACTGAAAATCTGCTTAAACCTGCATTTTTATCATATCTATATTTCAAAACACAAAATAGTTTTTATATTTTTATCATTTATCATTTTTAAGAGTCGTGGTGGACGGTCCAAAGAGCTGCTTGTGGCTCCAGAGCCGCAGGTTGCAGACCTCTGAATTACGTAGATGTTTTCCAATTTCATTTAATTGATTCTAAAGTACAGTTGATTCCCTTTGTGTTTCTCCAGGAGTCCAGATGTTGACTGTAACTCCTGACCCCAACACCACCATCAACATCACCAGCAGCCCTCAGAATAAAGGCTGTCAGGTGTGCACGGGTTCAGGCAGCTCTCAGCTGTGCAGCACCTCTCTGCTGTTAAACACACCCACCCCTGTGTCTGTGACGTTCACCTGTCCCAGACCTCAGGGGGTGTTCAGTGTGGAAATCCTTCAGTACATAGGTACACATACAAACCAAACACCTGCAGGCTGTTTGCTCTTTGTTGATGTAAAAAAAAAAATTGTTATTTTTTTCTTTCTTTAGAAATCAAGACGAGTTCGTTTAGTGGCGTCATCATCCAGAAGGACTCCAGTTCACAAAGTCTATTGGATTTTCAACGCAGGTTCACCTGGAACATAAATGCTACTTTAACACCATCGTTCAGGTTAGACTTCAATGAGACGGGCCTGAGGCAGATCCGTCCATCAGTAACCTGTCCTGATAATCACACCTACACCCTCCAGTCAGCACCAAATGTTCTGGTAGGGAAGTTCTGCAGATCCGGTCCCATCAGCAGTGCTCAGTTCCTGAATCTGGGCAGCTTCTCCCTGGATGTACCAGCCGGCCAGAAAGTGCAACAAGACAATTTCAGTTTGTCTGTGGGAGAGAAAATCAGCTGTAAGTTCTATTTTTGTCCAGTTTTTCTTTCTTTATGCATCTTTCAACGTCACAGTTTCACTTTTCTCTCCTAGCAACCAAAGTTTCACTCACTCTGCCCAACGGGAACTCGTCGTCAGAGCTGCTCTCACCAAACTACCCCAACAGTTTCTCCAGTGACGACATGATGGAGTGGTCCTTTAAGGTTCCAGCCAAACACACGACTGCCGTCAAGTTTCAGAGCGTCACGCAGCCAACGTGTCTGAAGAAGACGGCAGCTGTGGAGTACACGTTTTTACTGCGATCAGGGTTGGTTTTTAGCCTGGATGAACCGCAGCCAGGCAAGATTCCAGGCAGCTTCTCAATGGTGCTGAGGAACTGTGAGATGGATACAACTCTTTCTGGTTCTGGACTCACCCTGGACATCATGGTGTCTGTGTCAAGTGAACAAGGTGTGTTCTAGGGCTGCACAATATATCGAAAATCTATCGTTATCGCAATATCAGCGTGCGCAATAGGCATATCGCAAAGAACAGAAAAATATCGCAATTAATGGTCATCTCAGATTTTTGCTACACATGATGCATTTTGTCAATCAAACGGAAGCATGAAGTTTTTGACTAATCAAACAGAGCCTTCACCCATTTGGCCAATGGGTTGGGTTCTTATAGGTTAGATACCTTGGTGCCTAGGTGGACGGCACTTCATTTGGATGGCTAGCAAACACCTGAGTTAGCTTAGAGAGCGTCGCAATGACTGAGGGTGAGACGTGTGCGGAAAATGTTAGCGAGAAAGAACTCATAATTCAAACAGCATGAATATTATTTCAAAGTACTTGTGTTCAACAAACACAAGTACTTTGCAAAACATGCCAAACACTTGTGGCAACCATGAGGGGAAACATGACAAATATCTGTTGTCACCTCCAACACAACCATAAAGATCTATATACTGGGCTCTAGAAAGCTAGCGTTAGCAAACCCAAAGTCTCTGACGTTAAGACAAGTAAGAGCACAACAGCCCAGCAGATGCCCATGGGTGGAACTCCTTATGAGAAACCATCAAAGTGGTACAAGGAAATAACAGAAGTAGTCTATAAGTACTACAGGAGTAAACATATTCGTTTAGCTCTGTAAATGTTCTACAGCGTTGTCCTATTGTTTTAAATCACTCCAACATATTTTAATGATTATTGTTTACAAAAATATTGAAACAGATCATGCTCATTTAGTAATGTGAACTTGCATGATTTCATTTTGTTACTGTATTAATACTAATGATAGAGGATGGAGTGGTGTGTCTAAAGTATACAAAAACTGCAGATTTAAGTATTTGTTCATTTATCGCAATTAATATCGATATCGCAATATTAAGCACTGTTATCGCATATCGCAGGTTTTCCTAATATCGTGCAGCCCTAGTGTGTTCTGTACTTTTACCTGTGAGGACTGCAGGTTGTTCCCTTAGAGAGGAAGTTAGGAAGATTATCCTAATCATCGCTACATTTGTTTTATTTCAATTAAAAAAAACAATTTTAGTGTTGGGGCAGGACCTGCCCCAAGTGGAGGAGTTTAAGTATCTCGGGGTCTTGTTCACGAGTGAGGGAAAGATGGATCAGGAGATCGATAGGCGGATTGGTGCTGCGTCTGCAGTGATGGGGGCGTTGTACCAGTCTGTCGTGGTGAAGAGAGAGCTGAGCCGAAAGGCGAAGCTCTCAATTTACCGGTCGATCTACGTTCCTACCCTCACCTATGGTCACGAGCTTTAGGTAGTGACCGAAAGAACGAGATCATGGATACAAGCGGCCGAAATGAGTTTTCTTCGCAGGGTGTCTGGGCTCTCCCTTAGAGATAGGGTGAGAAGCTCGGTCATCCGGGAGGGGCTCGGAGTAGACCCGCTGCTCCTCCACATGAGAGGAGCCAGTTGAGGTGGCTCGGGCATCTGATTAGGATGCCTCCTGGACGCCTCCCTGGTGAGGTTTTGCGGGCACGTCCAACCAGGAGGAGACCCAAAGGAAGACCCAGGACACGCTGGAGAGATTATGTCTCTCGGCTGGCCAGGGAACGCCTTGGGATTCCCCCGGAGGAGCTGGCCCAAGTGGCTGGAGAGAGGGAAGTCTGGGCCTCCCTCCATAAGCTGCTGCCCCCGCGACCCGACTCCGGATAAGCGGAAGAAAATGGATGGATGGAATTTTAGTGTTTTAAAACTAAAAAGTAAAGCTCTAGTAGTGCTTTTGGACTTGTGCAACCAGAGTGAAACCTAAGAACCCCCTCCCCTCCAGGTTTTAGCAGGTATGTGTGTGTAGAGGGATTCATTCCTCCAAGCTTAAGAATTACAACCAGGTAGCAGTTTCATCATGGAGAGGGGAAACGGAATGTTCCCTGGTTTTTGACGGTATGGATGAGTAATTGTGATGTGGAGACTGGGCCTCTGGGTCTCAGGGGAACTCCGGGATTGCCTCATCTCTGACAGCAGAGACGGGTGTTATGTTTGAGATGGTGTTGGGTCTTATCTATTTGTTTATTTATTTATTTATTTATATGTCCCGTTTCCCTTCAGTGCTGTGCAATGTGGATCTCAATGAAAACCCGACGCTTTCGCTCCGCATTGCCAACGTGAGCCCGGGTCCTCGTTGTGAGATCCAGATGAACTCGATGTCGATGAGGAACGTCACAGTCACGTCTAAAGCCGAGCTGCTTTTCCAAGGCTGCCGTCCTGAAGACGTTCAAGTCACGGCTGACGGAGTCGTAGGTAAATATGGATTTGAAGTCAGAATTTTTATTGAGATCTTTCATCACCCAGAGCGGCGTAGAACAAACCAGGTCGCCTGACTTCAGTACTTAGTGGTTGAGCAAAACCAGGTGATATGTGGAGGTTCATTTTCATTCAAACAGTCTAAAATGTTAAAAAATCCAGGTTTTAGTTGAAGATTTTGGGCTTTAAAGCATTAATTGGTAAATGGCCTGTATTTGTATAGCGCCTTCTTAGGGTTCTACAACCCCCCAAGGCGCTTCACAACACAATCAGTCATTCACACATTCACACGCTGGTGGGGATCAGCTATAGCTACAGCTGCCCTGAGGCGCACTGACAGAGGCGGGGCCTGCCGTACACTGGTGCCACCGGTCCCTCCGACCACCACCAGCAGGCAAGGCGGGTTAAGTGTCTTGCCCAAGGACACAACGACAGCAACAGACTGAGTGGGTCGCGAACCTGCAACCTTCCGATTGCAAGGCGGCCACTTAACTCCCCTGCCACCACAATAAAATTAATGATGACATAAACATTCATTATTGACCAGGTGTGTGTGTGTGTGTGTGTGTGTGTGTGTGTGTGTGTGTGTGTGTGTGTGTGTGTGAGAGAGAGAGAGAGAGAGTATCATAAAAAACATAAACATTCTTTGTGTTCCTGGTATATTAATAAAAATGTGCTTTTTCTGTACAAATTTCCTTTGTTTTCTAAATATTCTGTTCACCTTTTTAGTTTTCGGTGATACTTTAGCAGCTCGGTCTCTTGTTTCGTATGTTCTAGCCTGGAGAGGTGGTTCATTTTTGATGCTTTTACTTTTTCATCTCATTCACGAGTCTTTATTTCCACCAGACTGCAGCGTTTCCAACTGTTCTGGGAAAGAAGTGGATCTTTTTGTGCCTACGCTGCCGTCCTGCCTCCCCTCCCCTCTGACCAGCGTCACCTGGACTCTCGTTCCCAGTCCGAACGGCGCCATAGCTCTGTTCTCACCCGCTGGGCCTCTGAATCAGGCCCTGCCTAAACAGCCTTGTAACGACAGCCTCATCATCAACATAGGCGAAGAAGGTGGATCGAATGTTGGAGACTTCTGCCACCAGGGATCCATAGAGAAAGTCCTGGTCCACAGTAAGGTGTTCGTTACTCTGATGTCCACCACTCAGGGTGAAGAGCTGAGGGCAAATTACCAACCTGTCTTAAAAACAAGTTTTGAAAAATCTTTATCAGGTAACAATGAGCTTCAACTGAACGACAAAACAAAACAGGGACCAAAAGGTTGTTTTATAGTAAAATGAAACTTTCTTTTCTGTCCTGACATTCAGAGAACTACATATTCTATGTATCTCCATCGAAAGACACCACCTTCCTAGTGGGCACCCCTGGTTGGCCAGCAGGCATGAAATCTTACTCCACCGTCTCCTGGATTGTTTCCTTTCCCTCCAAACTGGACGCACAGCTGATGTTTCCCACCCTGGACCAGCCCGAGTGTACAAACGGCCACACCAGCATCAGTGTGCAGCGGTTCAACAGCCCCGAGGAGGACTACAGCCGCACGGAGGAAGAGGTTGCTGACAATGAGATCGCCGTCTCCGAAAGCTTCTACCTGAACATGTCCAACTGTCTGCCTGACTCTAAAGACTTTAGAGTAGTAACCCAGATCACCCTGCAGAAGGGAATAAGTAAGAACACCTTCTTATAACGTCATTGTTTTGATGCATGTGGTACTCAGAAATGGTTTCTCTTTTTCTCTTCAGGTCGTTACCTGATTATCGTAGCCGTTGTGGCTGCTCTGCTTGTGATTTTTATCATCTTGCTGGTGGTAATATGCCTGATCATTAGGTGAGTTTGCTTTTTATTTATTTATTTTATTTAACCTTTATTTATCCAGATGAGTCGATTGAGAACTCATTCTCATTTATAACGAGGATCTGGCCAAGAGGCAGCAGCAACACACATAGTTAGCTTTACACAAACAGATAAGATAAAAAACAGATGAGATAAAAAAAGAAAAAAAATGCAGATAAAGATAAGATAAAACAGCTAGACATAAAGACAAAGGACTGTTCTCATATATAATATGTACAAGCCATCAAAACAGACTTAAAACAATCTTTAAGTACTCAGCAGCAGGCACATTGATCAGAAACTATTGAATGCAATGAATTATTGAAGGTAGATAATGGAACGTAGGTAGTGAGCTTTAGTGGTTTTTGCAGTTCATTCCAGTCATTGGGAGCAGCAAACTGGAATGAGGAGCGGCCGAAGGAGGTGCGAGCTCTGGGAATAACCATAGAGATAGGTTACTGGAACGTAAAATGCGCTGGTTGCTGGAAGTGATGAGTAATGAGCGAAGATATGATGGTGTTCTACCGATGATTGTTTTGTATATAAATTGATACCAATGTAACAACCTGCGGGAATGGAGTGATGGCCAGTTAACGAGTGAGTACAGATCACAATGATGAGTAGTGAAAGGGGCACCAGTGACCAAACGGATTGCTGAGTGATAAATGACATCGAGTTTATGAAGAAGGTTTTTGGAAGCAGTCCTATAAATGATGTCACCGTAATCTAAGATGGGAAGGATTGTCATTTTGACCAAGGTTTGCTTTGCAGAATGAGTAAAGGATGACCTGTTGCGCAGTGCTTAATTTGTAAATCAAACATTACCGGAACAAAAGTAGTGATGTCAGACCAAAGTTCACTGAGGACAAAAATGATGCCGGATTGCACGCGGGGGGGGCGCGCTCATGATTAATGGAGTTTTTGACGAATAACTTATAATTGTGCCCACATTCTCAAAGTTTACACAAATTTCTCACAACGTCACAAGGTCCTCGAATACTGCAGAGTTGCATAGGGTCCTCTGACATTTACATACTTTTTATTGCTACAGTAATTTGTTGGAATACCTACAAAAAATCATCAATGTGATTTTTTTGCAAAATGCAAACCATTTTCTACCATGAGGTTTAGACAGTCCCTCTGCTCAGAACAAAAGAAAAATATGCCTGACAAAAATGATCAGGAAATGATTAGGGATCATCTTATAATTAAGAATTACTGTGAGACTAACTCACAGAACACCAAACATGAAAACATCTGAACATATTCCAGAGTTCTTAGGAGGTTATGGCTGTGTTCATGCTGCTCTGATGAGTTGGTTCTGATTAAACGTTTAGGAAGAGCTGGAGCTGCAGGGAGATGCAGCTTTATCTCAGCTGTTTGCTTGAATACTTTAATAAACCACTGCTAAGGTCAACATGTTACAACTCTGCTTTAGTGCTGCAGAAATGTTACAACAT
>SSNS01000100.1:1151102-1277086 GCA_006937985.1 Aphyosemion australe | reverse complement strand
TGGGTCAAAGGAGCGCTGATAATTCTGCGGTCTCTTCCTTATTAAACAAAAAGCTGCGTGGCGTCAGTGTGTGTGTGTGCGCGCGCGCGCTGCGCTCATAACAGCTGACGGAAACAGATAAAACAGCTTCAGTCAGAGGCTTGTTAACTCCTCCGCATTCAGAGTGATAATGAAGCGGGCATGGGGGAAGCCCCCGCTGGCGGATTCTATCCGCTAATCGGAGGTTCCCCCTAAAGGTAGGCGTGAATTTGAGCCGACCAATGAGTCGGCAGTGGGTGTGTTGGCCCGGTTTCGACAAAAAGCAGACCACCTTCAGATGAGGGCCGAAAACACGTACGGTTCAGCCCCAAAAATCCCCGGGCCACCCGGATGTGAAAGGAACATACCCAATCCCGCCCGGTCCGAGCCGGTGCTAGTGTGTAAGTGCCATAGTGGCACCTGATTCATGGTTATTACTGTGAAACTACCAGAATAATCTCATGGTAATTTCTATAGCTTTGTGTGTTTACAATGATAACATATTACCAGGAAAGAAAGTAGAAACAGGTTATTAGTCACTTTGCAGCTCTGATTCATGGTTATAACTGTTGTAGCGTGAGGGCTATTGCCACATATTCAAAGATGGATCAATAAAATGTAATAATTCATATAAATATGAATTATTAATCTTAATGATCTTTGAATGTTAATTTAACATTAATCTAGGTTCTTTTACCTGTAAGTAATCCACACACTTCAGAATAATTCAGACAGAGTCAAGAAAATAGTTATAAAAATAAATTTAATACTATATTTCTCAATCAATGATGACACAGAACAATTACTATGGATGATGGTTGTAAACAAGATACTGAGACAATTAATGAGGTGATGTAGTGCAAGCTAGATGAGGTTGCCTAATCAGCATTAAGTGTCTTAGATCCTATGATATCTGGGTTAAATCAAATCTAGATGTTTTAATAAGTTATCAAATTAATAAAGACCATTTGACACCAGCGTGCAGGGCTACTTCACCTGTGTGTGGAAGCTCCCGGTGACTCAAGGGTCAGTAGAGGTCGTGGCTGATGAGTGTCAGTGAGGAGGCCTCAGGCATGGAGCTGTAGCAGGCCCTGATGCGAACCAATGATCTGGGTGACTTCCAGGTGACTGCGTCGTCTGGTGGATTTGGTTTAGCTTAGAGGCAGTTCACAAAAATAGTTGATCTCGATCAAAAATAGAGGATGGTTTCTTATATTATTAATTATTAAGCGTTGCTTTTCCCCGGCCGGCCAAACCAAGGAAGCATAGCTTGTTGTCTTAGGCTCGCTCCTTTGAGAGGAGGTGACCTAGTCAGGAGCTTGCAGGAACTGCAGGAACTCAGGAACTCCTTTAGGAACTGATGTGTTCTGGCCGACACGGGAGTTTTATTATTCTAATTGTTTATAAATTTGAGCAAATCAAATTTGGACACATTAGAGTAGGCGTTACCAAGTTACCTCAGACACCAGTTTCATCAACACTTAAAGATGACTCAGCTTAATGTGGTGTGACTTATTAACTTAATGTGAGTGTGAATTAAATATTCATACACAATACTATTATTTGTGGATATTTATCAGATGATGATTAGCATTACTTGAATGAATCCTAAATGTGTAATTAAAGATATGAAATACAGGAACAACATTCATTTTAACCATCATTCTTATTATTATAAGATGATTCAAACAGTATGATTTATGCATTCAGATTATATTTGTAAAAGTCTTTCACGAGTCCGGAAAGATGAACTTTATTCAAGAAAAAGATAAGAAAGTCTTTGCGAAATCCTTGAGTTTCTTCCTCGAGTCGTGATGTCGCCTGCTGGATAAGCTAGCGGCACTTAGACCAAACTAAGATAGATGTCTCTAGACAGATATCAGAGTCTCTTCTGCAGCCTTGGCTGCAGCCTGTAAGTTAAAGTGTTACACAGTTCATTTAGGAGAAAAACCAAGGGTTGATGTCGCTACAATGGGTAATAGGTGCAGCAATAATATGTGCTGCAATTTTCAGAAAGAAAGGGTCAAGAGTATCCAGTCCGGCTGATTTATGAGGATCTAACCTGAGTAACTCGTCAAGTACCTCATCTGCCTGAAACAACTGAATACAGTCTTGGGGCTCATAAGGAACGTTAACAAAATTACATAATGTTAGCAAACACAGGGTGATCAGTGGTGACATTTTGTGTTTCAAGGTATATTACAGGTTTATGAATTTAGGTTTAGGAATATGATCCAGCGATAACAAGAATTCAGAGGAGGTGTGAGGGGCAATGAGTTCACTGAGAGCAGACAGGGCACAGGCTGGGGCAGATGGGGGCCTGTAACAGCCAGCAACAACCAAAGAGTCGTTCTTTGAGAGACAAATTTTCAATAACAGCAGCTCAAACTGTTTGGCCAAGGATTTAGATAATGTGACTGAGCATTGCAAATTGTCCTTACAGTAAATAGCAACCCCCCCACCCTTGGTTGGTCTATCCTGACGAAATACATTATAACCAGGGGTGGACACAGCAGAGTCAAGCACTGACTTCTTGAGCCAGGTCTCCGAAATGACTAAAACATCAGGTTTAGCTGTCTGAACATAAACTTTAAGTTCATCTATCTTGGGGAGGAGGCTTTGAATGTTTAAATGCAAAAATCCCAAAGCTTTACGACTGCAGAAGCAATCAAAGGTCATTGTCTGCATACCAGAAGCTAAATTGGTGACAGTAGGGGGAGAAGCTAAAGCAGTGACAGTTAGTAAGGAGGTGTCAGTAGAGGGGGAAGGTGAAGACGTGTTAATAGGGTTTGATAACTGACAATAGGGTTTGTTGACTGGAGAACTAGAGGCTGGCCCTGGGTTTGGTTGAATGTTCCCAGAGATAAGTAACAATAGCAGAATCATAACCCTCTTTTCAAAAGATTTAGAAGTGGAATGTGTCTCACTCTTTGTGTCAGATATAGTGTCAGGAAAATCATTTAGAGGTATGATAAAGTTATCTTGTAAAGCCATAACACACATTACTTGGACTAAGCCCGATAGTTGAGAGGAAGGAGGAAAGGGGAATGGTGACACTTTGTGTCTAAGCATGTAGTTAACTGCACATGTTCCTCCACAAGGTATAACAAAGGGTGGAGGGGCTGTGCTACAGTCTTGGGGCTCATAAGGAACGTTAACAAAATTACATAATGTTAGCAAACACAGGGTGATCAGTGGTGACATTTTGTGTTTCAAGGTATATTACAGGTTTATGAATTTAGGTTTAGGAATATGATCCAGCGAAGGTCCTTTGTGTGGTGAAATCCGATTCAGCTTTACGTCCTCTCGAGCCAAACAATCTCCAATTTAGCGGCAAGCAAATCCCAGGCTCCAGGTGGTTGACACAGGCCCGGCCCAGAAGGTCGAAGCAGAACCTGGCTCTTGGGGGGTGCAGCAGGGCCAATCTCTGGGAGATACAGATGAACCAGGATCCAAGTGGGTGTAGCAGACACAAGCGATCCAGTTCGAAGATGATGGAGAGCACACGTCAGGCTAACGGAGACCAGATAAAGCCAGGCAGAGACCAGAAGAATTCCAGGAAGGGCCAGGTAGAAACCAGCAGGATCCTAGCTGAAAATGGTGAAAGATCAGGCCAGCCAAGGTGTCACACAGCAGGCCTTGGTTTTCCAGGAATGTGGTCAAACAGGATCTGACTCAGACTGCAGGCCTCACTGTCTCTGCAACAAGGGATGAGGTGGGGAAACAATCCAGGACCATCTGCCAAATTGCATGAATCAAAAACTTCCCAAAAAATATTGAGAATGTTAATTATAACATCCACTTCAAAATTTTCAAAAAATGGAAAGAAAATATTAACTATAAGAGCACACAAACACAAAAGCGTATAACAGTCAGGGACCAACAGACAAACAACAGACTGGTAGGGCTGCCATCTTGGAAAGCTGACAAAATAAAAGTGCTTTGTGTCGTTTGTTCTATTTAAGCAGTCCTAGAATTTAAAACCACATTTACCTTTTTAAATCTAGGCAGCTGGGGGGTGTCTAATGTAACAAAAAATCAATGCCGTCTTTGACGGCAACTCTGCTCCCTATAGGGAACAGAGTTGGCATGCAGGATTAAACACCTCAGACATAAAGGCACATATTCAGACAGTTACAACACAATCCAACGTGAGGTAGGTGGGAGGGGTGGGAATTCCCATGCATCCGAGGGAGACCAGCAGCTACTCATCAGTGCGGGCTTCAACATCCACTGCCCAAGAATTGGGAGGAAAGTTTCAGGGATGCGTGAGCATGTTGAGAAATGGGGTAGGTGAGTCCATGAACGTTCTCTCCGTTCAGCTGCAATATCCATCATCTCAGATGTAACAACACGACCTTCCGCAAGCAAGGTCCCATGTGAGGAAACGGGGGAGGGAGGGGTAGAGCATCTGTCTACATAAACATCCAGTAGGTTTTGGATGAAAGGCCCCCCCAAGGCTGACAATTGTTTTGGTTCAGCTAGAGTGAGTTGTATCTGTCTCAGTCTCTCAGTGATCTCTGGTCATTTCCAAACAGCTGAATATAGGGTCAGTTTCCACCAGGCCGAGCTGTAAGCTTCTCCAAGATCTGATCCATTTTGTGGACGAGTTCTGAAACTGAAGCCAGTTTGATCAGAGCATCCAGCTTTGGTAATGCTTGTTCAACGTGAGTCTGAGTGCTCACAGCCCGACACATCCTTCATAAAAGACGGGCGGCTTTCCAATTGCTCCCGACAGCTTCTGAATCTTGCGATACATCAGGAACCCGCCCACTCCAAACAGCAGAATCCCAGTTATCATGAATCCAATTTTATCTCCTACATCTTCAAACTGACAGCAGCGACAGAGATATAATCCTCCACTCCAGGAATCCGTCATGTATTGATTCAGGCAGAACGCATGCTCCAACTACGGCGCTGCACCGTCAGACTGGAGGCAGAAATGAGTGCTGCCTCCGCTCGCCTTCAAGATTAAAGCTCATCACCACCAGGGTGTGAATGTGTGTGTGTGCATGGGTGAATGAGTGTGTTGTAAAGTGCCTTGGGGGGTTCGAGGACTCTAGAAGGCACTATATCAAATACAGGCCATTTACCTCACTGTAGTTACTACAGTAGCGCTTGTTATTCCAGTCCGTGTGGCAGCGGAGCGTGGATTCAGCCAGAACAACAAAAATTCCAGAACCTCATGACTATCGCCTTTTCAGCAAGCCTCCCTAGACACCTTTGATTACGCACAAGCAGGTAAACGGTTCAGGCTTATGCTACTGCTAATGCTAGCCCACTCTACTGCTAACACTTGCCAGAGTTACTGCTAATGTCCTTGCTGGACGATAGGAAAACATCAAAGAATTATGTCAGAGCACACGCTTACCAGGATGTCGTGGGAATATTTAGACTGAATGAATGCCAGATAGATTCACAGCTTGCAGTCCTTGTCCTCGTTAATACACACACACACACAGAGAGAGAGAGAGAGAGAGAGAGTTACTCACTCAGAGCCACCGGCCAATCAGAGATAACCAGTCTTTCCGTTACAGGCCTTTTATAATGGAGTTGTATTTGGTCAAGTTATCATGACTACTTGGTCATTGTGCACCTCGACTACGTTTCATGTGATATGCAGAGGCTCAAAAAGTAGTTTCCATTGGTAATAAAACCTTCTTCCTAGTACACGTTAAACTGTTTTTTATCAAGTATTTTTGTGCTAGGTATAGATCACGAGGAGATCGTGCATTGGCTGTTTTGGCACCTACTCTTTGGAATAGACTGCCTTTGAATATTAGACAGGCGCCATCACTGCAGGTTTTTAAGCTGTACTTGAAGACACATTACCATGTTCAAGCCTTTTCAGCACTGGGATCTGTAACATTGCACAAATGTTTTTTTAGAGTGCCTTTTTTTGAGGTTTTTATTTTATTTATTGTTACTGTTTTATTGTTTTTATTGGATGTTGTTTTTTATCAAATGCTTGTGTTCAGCACCTTGGGCTTCTGCTGAGGTAGCGGAAGATGCTTTATAAATGAAAATGAAATGAAATGAATTTTGCAATAATTGACAAAGTGATTTATACGTTTGTCTTTTTGGCCAAAAAGGAAGAAGAAGAAGAAGAAGGAATCCAGTCATGAAGTTGCTGTCTACAATTCAGGCGACACCAACTTCCGTCAGCAACACAAAGGACTCTCTGACACCTGCTTGGACAGTGACTCCCACACCTACGCCTCCATTGACGACTCAATGGTTTATGTTCACCTGCTGGAAAAAGGAAAGGAGATGGGCCTGTACAAAGAAAGCAACACACTCCAAACCTTCACTGGAAACATAGACGCCCAAAAGCCTCTGGGCTCGAATGATGGCAGCAATGAAAACGTGTCATCTCGGTTATCATCTCTACAAGATCGCCCGCTCCCCGATCAGCCTCCGGGCCACACCCACACCCAGGCCCTGGTGGACAACGAGATCTACCAGTCCGGGTCTCAAAGGAGGGGCGTCCTTTGAGTGTGGAGGGCTTTCCACTCGACCTTCTTGACCTTTATGGTTTTTCTTCTCTGGTGTCTGTGTGATGGATGCTTGTTATAAAGAGACTCTTTCTCTCTGGGGAGGAGCTTTTTCAGAACACCATTCATACCTGACCACACATATTTTATGATACGCGTTTCTGTTTTGCTTTCTTTTAAACGTGTTTAAGACATTTTCATCTTTTGTATTTTGAACATTTATTGGATTTTAATTTTTGGAGCTGGTGTTGCTGTTTACCTTGTGTTTTCTCTCGTGGTAAAAGCCAGGACCCTGCTTGTACTGAGGAGTCAACATGATTTCTGGTGTTGCAGCAGCAGGACAGTATTTCCTCAAACATGTTTTTTTCTTTGCACAACTAAATGTAAAGGTCCTATTAGTTGAACCTTAAATTGTTTTGGACATTTTGTAAGTTAAACTAAAACTTTAAAGTTGTAGAGCCTAATCTGGTGCCACTTAAGGGACTTGTGTATTTGTGCATTTTCCTTCTTTTAGATGATTAGTTATGATTACATGACAATTTTTTTTCAAGTAAGAATGCATCACAAAGACATGCACACATGTGACCTCCACTTTTGAGCCAAGTTACTTCTCATAAACTTAACTGAACTGCAGTGAAAAGTCCCTTACTCCACCAGGAGCTCAAACTTAATTAAAATCCTTATTTCCAAGTTCTAATGATTTTTTAATCTTGTTTTATAAAACTCAGCAGGAATAAAAACTGGTGAAAACTGATTATTCAGACTATTTCCTAATTGATTTTTGTGATCCAAGTGATGACTGAAGGTTTGGGCATGATGTTTCTAAACAGATGCAGTTCCACAAATGACCAGCAGGGGGAGATGGGGTTTAAAGTCCAATCCTGCTGCTATGAAAAGTTTCATTTTCTATTTCCTGTTATTAAATCTCTAACTGAAGCTGCATGTTCATGTCAAACTAAACTGATTGCATAAAACTGGAAACGATTATTTCCATTACTAGCTTACCTCAGAATACATTCTGTTGCTGATTTAATTAGCTCTACTGGGACATGATGTAACTTTCACCCATAGCTCCTTTACAAGCTATAAATCAATATTTTGTTGTGTCTCCAAACATAAAATCTTTTTTTTTTCTTTAGGGTGAAAATTCCCATCCAGTGTTTGAATTTTTCAGTTCTTCTGTCATATTTCTTCTTCTGCCTTTTTCCTGATGAATCTCTTTATATTTGTCTTTTTAATTAAGCAAATGAAGAATGAAGCTGTTCTTTAAGAACGTTTCTTAACACCTTACTCTAAAAATATAAAAGCACGACTTTCTGAACTCACAAATCTTCAGACATTGAGCACACAGACATCTGTGATCAAGTTTATGAATATTTTAAATGATGTGTGTTTGTGATTCATATAAAAGGGGGGGTTGGTTAACACTTTGGCAGGGGATGGTGAGGAAAAGAAAAGAAAAGCAGAAGAAAGATGCATCATAATGTCTGCACAAAGGGGGTCAAAGGTTAACCTAAAGCTCTCAGACAATGTTGAACTCGCACACGGAGGCCCTCTCAGTCCTGCAGCTCTCATCAAACCACTTCCCATTAGCCGTGGTGGACAGGACTGCGCAGTTCTGGCTGTGGCTCCCGTCTGGCTGCTGGGTGATCTCTGTCTCCCAGTTCTTGAAGCGCACGCTGGAGCCCGAATGGTCCACCCACTGGCCGTCTGTCACCATGTCATTGATGCCCAGCCAGATGTGCTCCTCCGGGCCGAGACTCTGACGCACGTAGCTGTAGAGCTGGTTGTTCTCGTCCCACGTCAGAGGAGTGCTCAGGCTGCCTCCTTTGGAGAAGCAGTCATCGCTGGCTGCATGGAAGGTCTTCTTCGTTGGATCAGCAAGGAGACACTTTCCTAGGATCTTCGTGCCTTTCAGACAAACTGAGGGGCAAAGTGGAAAGAAAGAGGCTTGTTTAAAAGACCTTGCATCCTGTGGGACAACAATGAAACTTCTCACTTGTCTGTAAGGCCTGCTGCTCCTTCAACAAGTTCAGCTCCTGAACGATGTCATCAATCTGCTTCTGCAGTTTCTCCACTGCAGCCGTGGTTACAGAGTCTGTTCAAAGAGGCAAACATCTCAACTTTTCCTCAGTCATCATTAAAAACATGGCTCGTTTTCACTTCCAGTGTCCAAGTTAATAACTCATCCTACCTTTCTTTCCATTCCTTTTCTTAGCAGAGCTCTGCAGGAGTGAGCAGTGCACCAGCAGGAGAAGGTAAAAGGTTATCCAAAGCCCTCCAGCAGCCATCGTATATCAGAGGAAATGAAGTTTTGCTTCTGCACCAAAACAAGCTCCACTCTGCTCTGAGCGACAGACAGGCTCGTGGTGTTTTGTTTAAAGCACCGAGGAAGTCTTATCTCAGAGAGAACAAATGTTTTACAGATGTTCTGCAGCCGTTTGGGAAGCGTTTGGAAGAGAGACGAGTGAGCAGCAGGCGGCTGTTCAACAGAGTTCAGACCAGCAGGAGTTAAACTCCTTAAGTAGGTAACAGATCAATCACAGAAAGGTCTGAACTGACGCGTATCTTCTTTAACCATCATGATCTGCTGCCTTGTTTTGTCATTTTACAACAAAAACTACAAATAATCCTAAATAAGTGAAATTATTCTGATCTATTTCCCTGTTTGTTGTTGAGCTGCAGAGCTAATCTCTTGCCTGCTGTGATTGTGAAGGCGGAGGGTGACTCCACATCTGGATCTCTTCAGTGAGCTGCAAACACGTGGCTCGGCCTTGTGCAATCAAAGCTGTTTGTATTCTGCAACAGAAAGTTTCTGCAGTGAAAACATCTAAGGCTTCAGATTTTCAACATTTCACTCCAAAAGCAGACGTTCACATCAACGTGATGCAACCCAAACCTCACCAACGCAGATGATCAAAGCTTCTAGATTCACGTTTTCATACAAATCATGTTCCATAAAAATAGTTGGTTCTTGTCACCACACTCCCACCTCCGTGCTTTACTGCTGAAGGTGCTTTGACCCAGCTTGTCCTGTGAGGGTTCGCTTTCTTTACCTAATCAGTGTTAACCGAGGGGAAGTCTTAGGTTTCACATCTCCAACATTGTCGCTCTGAATTTAACCCTCCAACAGTTTCAACAATCAGAACGACAAAGCTCTCGTGGCAGTTTAAACGCTTTCTGTTTAACACCTTAAAGGAAAAGTTCGCTTTTTTAGACATTAAGTTTTATGTGTTCCTTCACCCACCCAGTGCTCTGTAAACTTTGACCCATTTCACACACACACCCCTGCTCAGACATTTTCAGGGGAGAAGTGATTCATAAACGTAGTTCTGGCTAGTTTCGGGGGCACTTTATCTGCGCCGTTTAGCCTCACAAAAGGATTAGCCTCTGAAAGCATGGCTAATTTGCATCTCACAAACAAAGAGAAAAAAATTACAACGTCACATTACAACGGGACTATTTTTTGTCATTCGTATCCCTGCGCCGCTCACCGCAGCAGCTAGAACGGGCTCGTGTCTGGCTGCTAATCCTGGCTGTATGAGTGAAACAACAACTTCTAAAGTCACTTAAAAGTAGTTTTTCTTAAATATATCGAGCCATGGTGCGTACCTGCAGGTTCCCGGGTTGTAACAATAAGGATGTTACAGGATCACCTTTTCGGTTTGACACTTTTCCTGCTAAGGACGTTTCTCTAAGGCATCAGTGGCTTTTAGCAATCGGCTACTCCAAGGATACTCGGCTGGAACGAGTCAAAACCTTTCGTTTGTGCAGTGCACACTTCAAAGAGGATGATTACATCAGGAAAAAGTTCGGGAAAAGTGAAAGACTGTTTTTGAAGAGTTCGGCCGTACCAGAAATCTGGGTAAGTTTTGTTTTTAAAAAATTATTTATTCCGCTATGTCTGCCGTATTCATGCAATCATCTTCGCATTTTAGCGCATTATTTATGCAATCATCTTTACACCGATGGTTGATCATAGACTGCAGTAGCTTTGTCAACAATCTGTGTTGATGTGTGTGTTTTGTGTAGCAAATGCAATTCTTCATCCGTGTACTCTGGCTCATAAAGATATCCTAGTAGTAAAATAAGTTTCTTCTTCATCTGGTATAGTGTTAAAATGAAATTCGTCATCAGATGAGACGGAGTCTGACATGTTTTCGGCATTCGGCAGTGAAACAGCTGACATACAAAGCGCTGTTTAATATCCGCGGGGACCGGCGCAGGGATACGAATGACAAAAAATAGTCCCGTTGTAATGTGACGTTGTAAATTTTTTCTCTTTGTTTGTGAGATGTAAATTAGCCATGCTTTCAGAGGCTAATCCTTTTGTGAGGCTAAACGGCGCAGATAAAGCGCCCCGAAACTAGCCAGAACTACGTTTATGAATCACTTCTCCCCTGAAAATGTCTGAGCAGGGGGGTGTGTGTGAAATGGGTCAAAGTTTACAGAGCACTGGGTGGGTGAAGGAACACATAAAACTTAATGTCTAAAAAAGCGAACTTTTCCTTTAAGAACAGAAAACTCCTTGGATGAGAAGAAAACTATCCATCCATCCATTTTCCTGCGCTTATCTGGGGTCGGGTCGCGGGGGCAGCAGCCTAAGCAGAGAGGCCCAGACCTCCCTCTCCTCAGCCACTTGGGCCAGCTCCTCCGGGGGAATCCCAAGGCGTTCCCAGGCCAGCCGAGAGACATAATCTCTCCAGCGTGTCCTGGGTCTTCCTTTGGGTCTCCTCCCGGTTGGACGTGCCCGGAAAACCTCACCAGGGAGGCGTCCAGGAGGCATCCTAATCAGATGTCCGAGCCACCTCAACTGGCTCCTCTCGATGTGGAGGAGCAGCGGGTCTACTCCGAGCCCCTCCCAGATGACCGAGCTTCTCACCCTATCTCTAAGGTAGAGCCCAGCCACCATGCGGAGAAAACTAATTTCGGCCGCTTGTATCCATGATCTCGTTCTTTCGGTGACTACCCAAAGCTCGTGACCATAGGTGAGGGTAGGAACGTAGATCGAGTGGTAAATCGAGAGCTTCACTTTCCAGCTCAGCTCTTTTCACCATGTCAGACCGATACAACGCCCCCATCACTGCAGACACCAATCCACCTATCGATCTCACGCTCCACCCTTCCCTCACTCGTGAACAAGACACCGAGATACTTAAACTCCTCCACTTGGGGCAGGACCTCGTCCCGGACCTGGAGACGGCATTCTACCCTTTTCCGACTCAAGACCAAGGTCTTGGATTTAAGAAAGTAGTAATATTCTCCACAGGATGGGATGAAGGCATCCCATTATGAATGAACTTTCTCCTCAAGGGGAAAGAAACACAGAAAATGATGCAGAATTTCTATTTTAATATACAACATTTACAAAATATACAGTGACAGGAGTTCTGTAGCTAGTAAATAATCTAACATTCACTGAAAATAAACTCTTTACGCTGTAGAAAAGTTGAGGCAAAGGCAGTTTAGGATGTAAAACCGAGAGAGACGATGCTCGCTCGCTCGCCAAGGTCTGATTCAGATTCAGGTTTCATTCAAATGCATAGTTAGTTCATTATAAATCCATTATAAAACGATGAGGTCAGATTGTGCAGCTGTGGACTCTGGATTTGTTTTTATGAACACTTTACTTTTGCACCTCTCATGTGCTGCTAATGAACTCATGATGCTTACGATGTTTTTGTACCTCTCTAAAAAAACATTTAGCTTAAAATACTCCACTTCCTGTGCGTTTGTTTCTTGGCTCAGACTATATTTAGGCGCCTCATGAACACTAAGCCCTTTGCATTACAGCTTTGCCCTAGATGTTGTTCTGTAAAAACACAGATTTAATCATTTCACACAGCAAGAAAATCAAATACACACCGAAAAGAGTCTGAAATAACAGGAACACGTTCAGTTTCCGGATCAACACCAAACAAATACAAGTGAATTCAAACCAGATCACAAAAATAGACACTCATGGAGGTAAAAACAGTCAGGAATAAATTAAGTGTGCTTCGTGTTTGCAGCAAATGCAAGTCCTCTTCAGCAGTCGGGCTTGGTTCTTCAGGTCTACGTCGGACAAAACACTGAAAGAAAACAGAGGAAGAACAGGTCTCAGACTGAAGGATAAAAGCTATGAAAATCACACCATGAGGGATAAAGACGGAGGAAAAAACTCTGAGCCTCTGCTGAGATTCACTCTCCAAAAACAAAATGTTACAGATCTACTTCAGGCTGGGTGACGTTACGGTTCAACACCTGCAAATATACATCTTAATCATTTTTCTACTGCAGCGACTAACATGTAAACGTAAAACAGCTCTATGGACTATTAGACAGCAATCAGCTGCAGCTGATCTGGTTAGAGGGCTGCACTGTAAAAAATGACATGTTGAATTAACTTAACCAGGTTATGTCAACTGGTTCCACTAAACCTAGTTGCTTAAATGTAAAGAGTACATTACATTGTTATGTTAAATCAACATTCCGCAACTTTTACACCTTAAAATTACGCTTTTTTGTAAAGTTTTTGCGTCATACTATCATCTATTATGTTCATTTTCATACCTGTGATAGTGTTGGGGGGTCCCACGTCTGTTTACTTCACTATACAGGAAGTACTGACTGGGTGTCGCTTTACGGCAGAATATGGCAAGCCAAAGGGATAAAAAAAAGCGCGCGTTCTAAACATGCGTTATGTCCGCCAAAATGCGCATCCTGAACGCACGTTTTGACACCAAAGGGGGCAAAAATTCTCGTGTTCTAAAAGCGAGCATTATGTCCGCCAAAACGCTCGTTCAAGACGCGTGTTTTGGCGGACATAATGCGGGTTTAGAACGCACATTTTTTTTATCACTTTGGCTTGCCATACTTGTATAACGTAGATTCGCTGTAGCAGCGGCAGATTCACCACAGAAAGCTAGAAATCCCTTATCAGAGGAGTCTAGGAAAAGAAAAGAACGTGATAGAGCAAGAGCAAAGACCAGAGTTATTATTGGGCCGTCTTTTCCTCGCTGGAGAGCTCTTTTAGAAAGAACAGCATGAACTACGGACTCTGACCTAGCCGTGCTGCTAATGGATAGGTAAGTAATAAATGATTTCACCAGGGTTATTGTGTTTGGTCGGGCATAAAGTTGTTATACAGTCCTGATAAAACTATTTATTCAATGTGTGGAGGTGGAAAAGTTTGTTTTTGTTGTTTTGCCTGACATTAGGAATGTAAACATGCCTCTTATGCCCCAGAGAGAGAGATTTAATGTTACGACAGTGACGTTACGCAGCAAGCCTCTAGAGGGCCACAGAGACCATATAACTGCAAAGTTGCGGAAAGCTGCTTTAAAATTAAATGTATATCACTCTTTAGGTTTAGTGGAACCAGTTGACATAACTTGGTTAAGTTAACTCAACATTTCATTTTTAGAGTGTGCAGGAGGAGGTGCAACAACACAACACTGTACTTTAGACGTGAACGTGTCACAAACCTCTCAGTCCGTCGCTCAGACCAGAGCTAGTGAGGGTAAGACAGGAAGACATTCAGCAGAGTGAGACAGGATGTAGAGAAGAGACAACAAAAACAAGGAGAATGTGAAAGAAAAGACTAACTTTGACGTCTAAATGTGCACGGATCATGATGTAGAGAGGTTTACTGGTTTAGATGGAGAACTCACAACAGTGTAGAGGTGTAGTTTTTAATTGTTTTTACTTGTCCTGAAATTGATATACTGCATTAAAAATGATGAATGGGTGAAGTTGTGGGTGGAGCAGCTGAAAAAGAAGGCAAAGCTGGAGATGAAACAAAAACTAAATAAAGTTGATTTGTCAGAAAAGTGTGCTGGGTGTTTGTGGCAGAAATAAAAAGCTCAGGGTGTGAGAAGGACAGAGGAAGCAGAAGAAGACAACAAGGACAAGTGGGACATGAGGACAGATAAACAGACCAGAAATAGGAAATGGCCTGTATTTGATGTAGCGCCTTCTAGGGTTCTACAACCCCTCAAAACACTTTACAACACTAACAGCCATTCACCCTTGCACACACACACACGCACACACACACACACACACACACACACACACACACACACACACACACACACACACACACATTCACACGCTGGTGGTGGTAAACTACAATGTAGCCACAGCTGTCCTGGGCCACACTGACAGAAGCGGGGTGCCCAACACTGGTGCCACCTGTCCCTTCAACAATCACCAGCAGGCAAGGCGGGTTAAAGGTGTGGAACACTGAAAAAAAATGTTTTAACATTTTTTATTCCTGATTCTAATGGGTCACTCTGAGTTTTTCATGCAGGCTGAACATGAAAATAGTCTCCTACACCTATCTCCAGCTCAGTGACCTAGTGGTTTGAGTGTCCGCCCTGAGACTGGGAGATAGGGGTTCAAATCCTGGTCGGGTCATACCAAAGACTTTGAAAAAAATGGGACCCAATGCCTCCCTGCTTGACACTCAGCATTCAGGGGTTGGATTGGAGGGTTAAACCACCAAATGGTTCCGGAGCGTGGCTGTGTCTGCAGCTCACCGCTCCCCTAGGGGATGGGTCAAATGCCGAGAACAATTGTCACACACACCAGTGTGTGTGACAACTAGTGGGACTTTAACTTGACTTTAACTCTAACTCCTGCATTAGCTTCTGATAGAAAATAGACGGTGAAATTCTAGGATTAGAAAATCCTGGCAGATCTACGTCACACTGTCACTTAAAGGGGTCAACACCTGAAATTTTCACTTTTCCACTGGAAAACATGTCTATAATGGCTTTCTAATGATTTTTCACTGGCTGAGAAGCCGATATTTAACATTGACGCGTTTGTTTAATCTTGCCTTCTTCAACCAGCTCACATGCACCCCACGAGCACGCGCACTCCAAAACGAGACTTGCCTATATGCCAACACAAAGGTCGAATATAAACAAATATGAACCAGCAGCGAACAAACCAGCACAACAAAGCTCATTTCATAACGTGAAACGCATAAATGATGTCTTACCGTTGACGACTCATGTTATAATCCGTGTTATGGGAAACAAAACTACGATCGGTTTGTGTATTCCATCTTCACAACAGCATAAGAGCCGATGCCTGGCTGTTAGCTTGCTTTGTCCCAACTCAACAACAAGCGAGGGCGCCATTACGCACGAGGCGAGGCTCGGGCTCGTACATACACGGTTGGATCCCGTAGGTCACTGCCAGGTCGGGTTCAGTTATAACTTTTGTTGTTTTGGAGCAAGATGCTGAAGCTGCTTCCTGCTTCCTTCCACCAGTCAACGCGCTCCTCAGTCCTGCGCGCGTCCGAGACAGCCGAAATATCGCGTGTGATCTCACGAGAAAATATGCCCTTCACAATAAAGGATTAAACAATCACATTTTTAATTTATTTTTCCAATACAATTTATTTTAATGGTCTAAAAGACTATAATAGGATGTAGATATCCACGGTTTTATAGGTGATGACTCCTTTAACATTCATGAACTCACCAGTGGTGTAGTCTACAAATTTGTAGTGGGTATACTGAGCCCAGGGAGCTTGGGGGGGGGGGGGGGGGGGGGGGGGGGGGCTGTTTTGCCTTGGCCTCCAAAATGCCTTGATACGACCCTGGATGTGGGACTGAATTTTGAATGTGCTCTGAATTGTATCAAATATATAAATATCACATGCTTATGAATGACTGCTTTGTGAAGGTAAAAAGGTGTAGTGGAATAAATCTACCTACATTTTCCTTTTGAAGAACTTTGTTTAGTTTTCTTGTTTTTATTTGAATATTTTCCTATCCTGTCTGTCTCTGCTTCTCCTCAACATCCACCAGAAAAAACTGTTTCCTGGCTTCCTACTCTTTTACACCTCATAAATTACTTTTGAACTAAGCAGTTCAAATGAATCTACCGGCTGAAAAATAGTGGATGGCGCGCTGCGCGGCCGCGCGGGTGCGGTGATATCACCGGAGCACGGGTGATGCGCATGCGCTCCGCAGCAGCTCTCCAGCACCCGCAGCAGCGAATAAAAGACACAAATAAACGACAGAAAACACCAGATTAGCAGTGCGCTGTGTTAGTGAGCGGTCTCTGGGAACAAAACCAACCAATCACAAGTAGGCATTCTCCGTCTCGTTCGATGGATGTTTAGAAAACTGGACTCCGTCCGTCCTTGTGAGCCTGCACGTTACGTATCATTGGCCACTTTTAAGTGGTTATACAGAAATTCTTCAGCCTTTCTAGTGGTTATACGGCGTATACCAGCGTATCACGTAGACTACAACACTGGGACTCACCCATCTTGACTCACGACGGGGAAGGCTGTTGTTGGTTTAGCGTCCAGGAAACAGCAGAGAACTTCTCGGCTAGTAGAAGCTAACCGTTAGCATTAGCAACTCCACCACACAGCAGAACTCCTCCAGGCTTGTGTTATTGGTGGAGATAAAACATCAACGTTGCAGAGCAAACAGAGTCAGTGGTAGAGTCGTGTTGCTGTTAGCCAATCAGAGGAGAGATGTCCACATATCAGGAAATAAGTCGTCTGAAGCTCTCCTCTGATGTGGCAATCTTCTAGTTGCTGAAAATGGTGCACCAGTGTTTTTTCCCCAGAGTACGACTTATAAGACATTCATTCCCATTAGAGACCAGTGGAAATGTATTGATTAAACGAGTGTTCAACACCTTTAAGTGTCTTGCCTGCAGCAACGGACAGGGCTCGAACCTGCAACCCTTCGGTTACAGGGGGGGCACTTGACTCCTCTGCCACCGTCACTCCCCTAGTCACTCCAGAGTAGGAAAGCAAAACCAGATATACCAGGACAGGAACTAAGGAGATATAAATCAGACACAATTCTGGAACTTTTTAAAATCAGTGGCCTCTAGACACCTGAGACGAGGTTTTCACCAGAGGTAAAAACATTTTAGGATTTGGAGAAACGCTGGAAGCTTTCTTGTCTGAACAGTTCTAGCTCCAGCAGTCATCAGGCGTGTCAGTGCAAAGTCCGGGTCCAGGTCTCGACTCTGACTCAGGGTTTAGTCAGCTAGAGTTTCTTCTCTGGATTCCTTGTTATTTGCTGAGCTGCCTCTCCCCGACTGAACTCCCACACCCCCACACGGTGATTCTGCCACCACCGCGTCTGACGGTGGGACTAAATGAAACAAAACTCAGGCTCAATCAGAAGATATGAGAACAGTAAACCTGTCTGTTATCAAACTCCCAAGAGTCTGTTTTACATCTTGCAGTGAAGAATGTCATCCATCCTCCCAGCTGTACTTTAGCTCATACATGTGGGTTTGCCGGTCACATGTCTGACTCAAACACTTCCTCTTTGATCTCTCAGTCGGAGGAGAACTTCAGATCTAAGCCTTTAAGAAAAAGAAGTCTAACCCTTAAAGATTTGGAGGTGTAAAGCTTCTTTTAACAGCTGCGTGGTGCTTTAAGGCAACATAATCAGCCCCGGTGATCATTACTAATGCATGTTAACTTCCAACACGTCAGCGATGTTTACGGTGAGCGAACAGAAAAGACAGAGGCTCACCGTTCAGAATGTAGTCTGTCAGGAGACCAGGCACCTTGTCGCTGTCGTCTCTCATCGCCTGGAGAACTGGAAGGTTATTAAAGAGGTCAGAAGGTGACTCAGAGACCAGATCAACCTTTTGTTGAGAAAAATAAACGCACTCTTAGTCAGGATCTGGAGGTCATCCAAAGATGGAGGGTGTCCTTTCCTCTCATAGGGTATGACTGTGGTCAAATACTGTAAAAGACGAGAGCGGGGACAAAGAAAAGACTCATCAGGTGAATAAAACCTTTAATGTACGCTGGAGAACAGCTCGCGGCAGAGTGGAGATGTTAGCAGGAGTAGGATGAGGAGAAGGGGTGAAAAGTGACCTGCCGTTCGCTGCACCCACTCCCAAATGTCTGTCGGAAGCTGTTTTGAATGACGGAGGAGATTCCCTCCATGCTGAAGCGCTGAGGAGGAAGGAAGAAAGGTGGAGAAACGAAAACTTTAAAAAGTCAAATCAAACAGGAAGCAGCGATAGAGAAAGATCTCTCAGCCACCAGATAGGAGCTAATGATAAAAACACACTGGTGTTAATTCCTTACTGATGCTGTTTTCTCTGAGACACCCTGTCCCGTCCCAGCTCCACCCTTAAGCTTCTTCTTCTTTTTCATCGACTCCCTGTGTTCCTTCTGCCGGTTCTGCACGTCAATAAGCGCAGAGATGAAACTGTTCTTGACCTCTTTCTCAAAGTCCAGCTCGTCTCTGACGGCCAGCTGCTGCACCAGCTCCTCAGAAAACCTCCTGATGTTCGCCTCCGTCTCCCTGAGACGCCCCAGCAGCTCTGGGAGACTCAGAGCCCTCAGCCCTGAGCGACACGGAGAAATAAATCCTAAAATACAGGTGGGAGAAGTAATAACCTGACACAGTGCACCTGCAGTAGACACTCACTGTCCTCGAAGCCGGGGCTGGACAGGTGGCCGTCCAGAGAGAGCATGGACAGGTCTGACTGAGAGGGGTTGTGCTCTGCGTTCATGTCAGGTGAGTCCTGCATCATCTCCTCGAGCTCCTCGATTACCTGCACGGATCACCAGGGCATCACAAAACGTCTCCCCGAGGATCAAACGGAGCCGCAGAGCTGCACTGATACCTGCTCGGCCGTCACCAGCGGCTCTTCTTCCAGGCAGGGGACGATGATGGAGTGCATGTCCAGCTGCTCCCGCAGCTCCTCCTCGTCTGACAGCTCAACCGCGACATTCGTCTCCCTCTAGTCGGGACGAGAACAAGGGGACAAGGGGTGGGGGGAGGGGATTTAATCGCAGCCCTAAACCCTGCACAATGATGATGTGAGATTTGTGAGATGGACAAACAGAGGAGAGGTTTGGGAGGAGGGGTGGGAAATGGGACAGGAAGCAGGAGGAGAGGGAGGAGGGGGGAGTCACCCACAGGTTTCTCCTCCAGGTTGAAGGTAGAGATGTAGAGGGAGCGTGTTCGAGACCGTGTCCAGTCCACCGGCAGCACGTGACCATGGTTACCAGTGAGGGCGCTCCAGACTCTGCAGCGATGTGAAAAGTTACACGATTAGGATTCAGGAAGATTTTATGACAGAAGCGGGTCTGTGTCCGAATATCTAGACATTTATGGCCAGCAGGCTGACATGGAGACTTAAACACTCACCACCACCAACACAATCAGATGAAACTGATCACTGATGAGGTTAAAGGTGTAATCCACAACTCGGCGTGTCAAAGTGATGATGTGTCAGAGGTACAGCTGCTCGTTCAGACTTTTTCAAGTGTGTCTCGGCACAAACAGTCTTACCTGTAGACAGGTCCTGGAACAACCTCAGTTTGTAGAAATGTAGACAAACAACCATTCACACACTCACCTCAATTAGGGATGCCAATAAATCTGACGTGTATGTTTTTAGCCTGGGAGGCAGCCAGAGTCCATGCATGCATGGGGAGAACATGCTGACTCTTAGCAGAAAGGTTGCAGCTGGGATTAGAACCTGCAACCTTCTAGTTGCACAGTAACACCATCTGTGTCACCATCCAGCTCACTATGGCTAAATAAATGTTAGACTTCATCAAGAAATGTTTGAAATCTTAATTGTTTTAAGACAAAATTGAGTTGTTCAGCTCATCAGTCAGAACAGAACTAAAATGGCCTGTATTTAATTTAGCACCTTCTGGAGTTCTAGAACCCCCCAAGGCACTTTACAACACAGTCATTTAACCATTCACACACATTCTGAGCTACAATGTAGCTACAGCAGCCCTGGGCTGCACTGACGGAGGGGAGGCTGCCGAGCACAGCCTCCACCGGTCCCTCTGAACACCACCAGCAGGCATCGTGGGTTAAATGTCTTGCCCAAGGACACAACGGCAGCATTCTCTGCCAGAGGCCGGGATCGATCCTGCAACCCTCCG
This sequence comes from Aphyosemion australe, assembly GCA_006937985.1. Classification (NCBI taxonomy): domain Eukaryota; kingdom Metazoa; phylum Chordata; class Actinopteri; order Cyprinodontiformes; family Nothobranchiidae; genus Aphyosemion; species Aphyosemion australe. Next base: position 1,256,671 of record SSNS01000100.1, on the reverse strand, counting down.
ACTGGACAACCTGCTCTACCTCCTGAGCTGCTGCTGCCCCTATTACTGACCTCTGTCTCTCCAAACAGAGATCATTCAAAGAGCTACACACGCACGCACTCACACACACACACACACGCACACACACGCACACACACACACACACACACACACACACGCACGCACGCACACACGCACGCGCGCGCACGCACGCACACGCACGCGCACGCACACACACACACACACACACACACACTCACTCACTCGTCTTTCTCCAGCAGCGTGTCCTCGGTGATCACGCTCACTGGACCGATGCTGTCCGCTTTGTCGTCCACGTTCCCGAAGCAAGCAGAGAGGTTCTGATCCAAACCATCCAGGTTCTCCACCGACCCGAACCCGCTGGATTCCCGCGGGGAGGTCCTACCGTCCAGGAGGCGCTGAGCGGCCGCTCCGCCGGCGGCAGCGCCAGGAACCCCGCTCACATCCCCCAGGTTCGGCCGGGGCTCGTCCAAATGCGCGATCGGTGCGGCCATAGCCCGGCCCCGGACCATGCTAGTCGGTCCGGTTAAACGGTGGATTTGTTGGCTCGGGACCGGCAGGCCTCATCCTCATCCTGCTCTGTATGAGCGAGAACCCACCGGGCCCCCTAGTGGTGGGAGAGGATGGTGATGCTGGAGGGACCTTTCATCATGTTTTAATTAATTAACGAGGAAACAATCATGTTGAGCGTGTGTAAGTCTGTCTGAGTCACAAACATTTATGTTGTCGACAGGCCAAACAAAACCTTCTTTAAAAAAAGTACCAATAAATACACAGCCCAGTGACGTCAACACTCCTCTGACTTATTTAACCGTGACCTCTAGTGGCGGTAGATGGATCCTGCAGGTTTACTTTAGAACTCTCCGTTGCCAATGGCAACAGACTCTAAACAGAAAACAAAAATCTGCAGGTGTACACACTGGCTGGTGCTGGAACAACACAACCTTTAAAAGATGAGTTCCCCTTTGTCGATGTTGAAAAAGACGAGGCGCGCTGCTCTCCAGGGCTCCGTGAAGGAGCAGGGGTGAGTGATCAAAAACCAAAATGTGAAGAATGTCTGAACGGATCATTTATTTCAGTCATTTTTACTTTAGGGTCAAACAAAAAGTTCCCTTCAAGAGGAATCTGTTGAAAGGTGAGCTGCACCCGCCAGCAGGAAGATAAAAAAAGATCAAATTATGATTTTAAATATATGATAATGAAGATAAACAACAGAATAATATAATAACTGGGAAACTTTTCTTGTTTTAGAAATTCATGCAGAACTCACCGCTGACGAATCAAGCGCTCCTCCCAGTAACTTTGAGCTGATGGCTGCCATGATGCAGCGCATTACTCTGCTGGAGAACACAGTAACGAGTCAGGCGGAGGAGATAGAGAACAAGGTGAACAAACACTTTCTGCAAACGAGCAAAAAAAAAACACAAACCGATCTGACGTTGTGTCTCTTCTGAAGGAAAAGCTGATGTCAGCTTTAGAGAAGAGGCTGAGGACTCAGAAAGGACCAGGTAACTTCATGCATCATCACAGATTTGTGTTGGGTGTCTTATTCTGGGTGGTTCTGACTGTCCTGCATGTGTGTGTGTGGACTTTAGAGAACACACACTCAAACAGCCGGGCAGACCTTGAAAGAAGATGTCAAGAGCTGCAAAATCAAGTGCAACAAATGGAGGTAGGAATTAAAATAAATGTGATTATTCTGTTGATTGACTTCACCATCTCCCGTGTTGCAGGAGTTTCTGGGTGACTACGGTCTGGTCTGGGTGGGAGATGAGACGATCGATGGCTCAGCGGAGAGCGAGCACACTCACAGCTCGGACCACAGCCTCTGGGACGCAGGTCGTTTCATTTTTTAATCTCTTCCAAACATCCAGTGAGCTGCATTTAAATCAGCATGTTGTTTTCTTGGCAGGCACGCCTTCTGCCAGGAGCTTCAGCATGAACTTTGACCTGGTGCTGCAGAGGATCCAGGACCTGAACATCCTCACAGGGGAGGGACAATGTTTCATACAAACAACAGCAAGCGGAGCAAAGCTGGCAAAGAAGGATCCCATTCCTCTGAAGCTCTACGGTAACGGCATCATGATGTTTGATGGTCCTTTTCGCTCCTTTCAGGAGCAAAGCACCCAGGTTTGTCCTCTAAGTCGTTACAGAAAGCTCGCTCCTGGACACTTTGGTTGTTGAAGCTGTCTTTTGCTTTCACAGCGGTGCATGCAGGACCTCATGGATGGCTACTTTCCTTCTGAGCTCCAGCAAAGATTTCCGGATGGTGTCCCTTTTGAGGTGCGTTTTTACCTTGTTTTTGTCTCGGGTTAAATGTCTCAGCTTCTCATCACAGACTCTGTGCAGGTGCAAGACAGGCGGCATGAGACATTCCTGGTCAGGCTGCCGTGGGACACGTTTCCTGGTGACGGACGAGCCGTTTACGAGAAGGAAGATGAAGAATCTACAAATGTAGTCAGCCTTCAGTCACCAGGTCTGACCTGATCTCGTCTCTGCAAGAAATCTTGCCCTCGTCGTCATCCTTGTGTTTTATCTTGATTCACAGAGAAGAAGCTGACCACAGATCAGTTCCTGAGAAAGCTGCCGAAGATGGTGGTCAAAGCCGGGCGGGTGATCGACATCAGGAAGTCTCTGAGGGAGACTCTGCAGGTGAGCAGCAGGAAAAGACTAACTTTAAAGTTTGTTCTCGTTGACCTCACACAGTGATTCTTCTCCAGGTTTCATCTGATTCTCAGAGCAGCAGCTCAGAGATTCTTATAGACACACCTGCTCTGCAAACGGCAACGGGCAGGTAAATAACAGGCATAAAAAAATACTTGCACTGAATTACTCTGATCTCCTGGTAAGTATTTGCTCAGATGTCTGCAGAAAAATGATGTTTGAGGGGTTAAAAGGATCCAAAGCCTCCCGTTTGATGTAAAGCCTGATTAAACCCTGATTTGACCACGATGAGTGATCTGATCTGAAACAAGGGCAGGCTGCTCTGCGATTACGTTCAGCGACACATCTGACCTCAGCTGATGATGTTTGGGCTGTAATGTCCTTATTCCTCGTTGCAGAGGGCAGACACTCAGCTGTGAAAGAATACCTCCTAAACCTGTCATCACACTGAAGGTGAAGTCAGAAGATGGAGATCAAATCTACATGGTGAAGATGTGGCACTCAGAAACAGTGGGTCACCTGAGGAGCTACCTGGACCAACACAGGTGACAGAACCTCCTCCAGAACCCACAGTTAGTTTTTGCGTTTTCTCTGGCTTCATGTTGCTATTTATGTTTTTCTGCACTACAGAGGGTCAAATGGGTCTGGGTATGACATCATCAGCACACACCCACGATGCATCTACAGCGATGATGACATGATGATCCAATCCTGTGGCTTCTCAGCAAATTCTACAGTGCTGCTACGAAAGAGAAAACTCGCAAGCCAATAAAGATGAATCAGTTCACTTATTTCTGCTCTTAGAGTAGTTTTGCATTAAATGTTTGAAGCTATAAACCCTAAACCAAACTGCTCACTGTAGTCATTTTCCAACAGTTCATGTTATGCTGGACTGAAGCAGGGAAACTCTTTTAGCAAATTAGCTCCACCAAGCAGTTTCTTCACCAGACGCTACTGGGTTTTTTCCTCATTTTCGACCATATTCAAAGTTAATCCAGGGGTTATGAAGGCTTTGTCTTATTAACTAGGGGTGGTTCTACGTTCCAGCATGACAAAATATGCTAAAAATAATGGATTCTCCTGCATCTCGCGACCCCTTGACAATCCTCCACACCCGGGGGATTGAGAAACACTGCTCTTTGCTCTTTTGATACTGTGGACCACAACATCCTTCTTGATAGGCTCATAAACTGGGTGGGACTATCAGGCACCGTCCATAGTTGGTTCCAATCATATCTCAAAGACAGGGGTTACATTGTTTCTATTGGTGATCACAAATCAAAGCAGCCTAGTGAACTAGACCAATTCTTGCCTATTAATAATAATAATAATAATAATAATAATAATAATGCATTTTATTTAAAAAAAGCGCCTTTCAAAAAAACCCAAGGACACTTTACAGCAATAAAACCAATAACAAGGAAACTAAATTAAAAACAGCAAAAAACACACATAAGTCATTAAAAATACAGAGTAGATAAAATCAGGGGGAAATGGAAAAGGTGACACTAGGCAGTCTGAAACAGGTGGGTTTTGAGTCTAGATTTAAAGGTGGAGAGAGTCAGAGTTACGGATGGCTTGAGGGAGAGAAGTCCAGAGACGGGGAGCAGAGCAGCTGAAAGCTCTGCTCCCCGTAGTGCTGAGACGGAAAGATGGGACAGAGAGGGTGATAGAGGATGATGATCTGAGGGAGCGGATGGGAGAGATAACGTGAATGAGGTCAGACAGGTATGGGGGGGAAAGGTTATGGATGGCCTTAAAGGTGAGAAGAAGGATTTTGAAAACAATGCAGTGTTGTACAGGAAGCCAGTGAAGCTGCTGGAGGACCGGGCTAATATGGTGACTCATTGGGGTTTTGGAAATGATACGTGCAGCAGAATTCTGGACCAATTGGAGCTTATGGAGGGACTTTTGTGGTAGACCAAACAGGAGTGAATTGCAGTAGTCGATTCGTGAGGTGACAAGACTGAACAAGTATGGAAGCAGAGTGAGGGGTGTGAGAGGGGCGAAGGCGATTAATATTGCGCAGGTGAAAGTAGGCAGACCGAGTGATGTTATTGATGTGGGATTAGGGGTGGGAATCGAAAACCGGTTCTTGTTGAGAACCGGTTCCCACTGTTTCAATTCCTAGGAATCGTTCGCCATTTTTGCAAACGATTCTCTTATCAATTCCAGGCGGCGCAAATGACGTCACCACGCACGTTGCGCAGCTTATGCATGCAGGAGCCGGGTTTGAATTACGGGGGAGCTGGAAACCGTCAACCTACACACCCAGGGGAAGCCCGAAAGAAGATCCTGTTTCTACCTATATTACATTATTTATATGGACTCTCAGCGCACCGGGGATTCTTTTGAGCGGAGTGGACAGATGATGCTGATTGTTGATGCGCGCCGGGCAGCTGCGCACGGCCACAGTAACATTCTCAAAGTGGCGCCACCAAAAATATAATTAACACGCGATCGTTCATGTCCGTTCATATCTGGTACTTCTGTCTTTTAATCGTATCTTTTATTCGTGTCTGACGCGCTCTGCAGCGGAGCGCATCACCTGTGCTCAGGTGATTTCACCTCAACTGCGCGGCCGCAGTTTTTCAGCCAGTAGATTAATTTGACCTATTTAGTTCAAAAGTAACTCGAGGTGAATCAGGAGGAAGCCAGGAAACAGTTTATTCTGGTGGATTGAGGAGAAGCAGCTCACAGACAGACAGGACAGGAAAATATTCAAATAAAAACAAGAAAACTAAACAAAGTTCTTGAAAATGAAAATGTTGGTAGATTTATCCCACTACATCTTTTTACTTTCATAAAGCAATAATTCATAAGCATGTAATATTTATATATTTGATACAACTCAGATCACCTTCAAAATTCAGCCCGTCCAGGGCCGTATCAACGCATTTTGGGGGCCAAGGCAAACAGACCCCCCCACCCCCTCCCCGTCACTGGGTTCCCCCAGAATCTTCTGTGTAATTCAAACCCTGCCCAGGAGTATTAATTATAGTGTTTGCAAAAACACCTCAGTTTACATATAAATTGTTTTAGAGCCATTTTGTTGGCAGAATCTGATATTCATTTTAGCTCTAAGCCAGGTGTTCTGATAGAACACCGAGAAAAAATGGGTCCCAATGTGGTTTGTGTGGCGTCATCGGTAGGCACAGATCCCCTGTCCTCATTTTTGGAAATGGAAATATGGTCACCCATTTATACACATCTCCACACTAGCAGACTCCAGCGACTAAAGTCTGACCTGTGGTGAGATTTTTCCCATCATGCAAAAACTACAGCAAGAAGATGACTCTGCCTTCACAAGGAGCATAAAGGAGAACATTTGGAATGATTTTTCCAAACGATACCACCAGGTACAATTGATTATCATAAATAAACTGACAGTTATAATGCAGGAAACTGGGTGCGATACATTTTCTGCCACCTATTGAACTACTCGGGAATCGATAAGGGAATTGATAAGGAATTGGATCGATAGACAGAATCGACAATGCCATTGATATTGATAAAAACTTATCAATTCCCACCCCTATGTGGGATTGAAATGAAAGAGTACTGTCAAGGATGACATGCTTAACCTGCTGGGAAGGAGAAACAGAGGAGGCATCATCAGTACGGGAAAAACTGGGAGCTTTGGATAAGGTGGATTTGGTCCCAACTAAGGATTTCTGTTTTGTCACTGTTGAGTTTAAGAAAGTTTGTGGTGAACCAAGATTTGATTTCAGCTAGACAGGAAGAGAGGGAGGGGGTGGAAGTGGAGATTGCAGTTTTAAGGAAAAGTAAAGCTGGGTGTCATCGGCATAGCAGTGAAAATGAATGTTGCATTTCTGAAAGATATGTCAAAGTGGAAGGAGGTAGATAATGAAGACAGAGAAAGGGCCCCAAGACAGAACTTTGGGGTACACCTTTAACATGGCCCACCCTGTAGTTTATCAAAATGAACACAATCCAAAGCTAGTGCACACACACTGACTTGATAACACAACCTCTCTAACCTAAAACAACCCACACTGAGCCGAGGCAGCGCCTAGCTTACTCCCTTTGGGCCACCTGGGATGGAGTCCACTGAGTAAATAAGAGATAATGTAGAAAACATTTGAAAAAAAACTACTTCCAGTAAAGGTAATGTCCCGCCATCTTGTACTTATGGTCGCGGTATTTCCAGTTACAGTAAAGAACACAAGTAGACGCCATCTTGATGTCTGCAGCTAAAAAATAATGGATTTTTCCTGCATCAAAACAATCCCCCAGCGGGGCACACCTCACTCATTAAGAAACACTGCATCCAATTCAACAGCTGGTCATGAGTAAATACATGAAGCAAAAAAAGATTGAGCGTATTCTAAATGCATTTGTGATCTACTCTAATGGAATATTTTTATTTAAAGGTGTCCTAGAGTGTAATTAATCAACCATCTAAAACAGAGCTTTGAGCCTCCAAAAGGCATAAGAAAGTTTTTTTGTCTTTCATCTGTCCCAGGAGCCCTGATACAGGCCATTCTAAACCCCCTTACTCAGGCCTTCAGTGAAAAGAGCTGTTGACCCCTCCCACTCGGCCAGCACATGCTGATTGGTTGGTTTCCCCAGAAGGCCTCAGACACATGCAGGTTTGAGGAGGCGTGGCTCCCCCTTGTAAATGACATTGTTAAAGGGTGAGTAACACCATGGGCGGAGACTTATTCCAAGCAGACTTCCTGTTAGAAAAATACCTGCAAAATAGGCGTCACCTGGAGGACCGAGGGAGCGGCACTGAGGCAGTGATTGACAGCACCACCATCAACCACCCCACGTGGGCTCTCGGAGTTTCCCAGTCGGAAAAACTAGTCATTTACAAGCGCGTGCGCACTCGCGCGTGTACAGGAGCGCACAAACAAGCAAACCTAGCGCTCAGGAGAACAAGCAGACTCAGAAGCACCAGCAGGTTGGAGGATTTACTGTCCACCGCGATCACCAGAAAAAAAGGGGAGGAGGAGCTTTTTCTTTCAAGGAGGCGAGCGGCTCCGAGCTCTAACGTGTCATATCGGCAGGTGAGTGGTTGCGCCAGGTGGAGGTGCGGCCGACTCAGCTGGAGTCCAGTGCAGCTCAGCCACGTAGTAAGGTAGACAACGTCACCGTGCACTGCATCTCTACAGCAATCAGCTGGGGCTGATTCTACATCAGTGTGGAGCAGAGTTTTAACCTGAAGGTGGAGATATAATTATGGTTTTTGCCTGTAATATTACATTTTACGTAAGTTGTACTAAACTGCCAAAATAATGATTACACATGTCTACAGCACTATTAGATACTCATCTATACAGGTTATCAGCACAAAAAAGTTGATTTAGGTGTTACTCGTTCTTTAATATCTGTTTACTTTAAAAGGGGTCATAGTTGTTTGTTTTATTTGTTACATTAACGAAGCAGCTAATGCTTTTATTTTGAAAGAGCCAAATGACAGTTAGCGATAGCAACGGTTTTCAGCAGCATAGCAACACCGAGAACTATTTACAGAGAGCAGTGCTCTACAGTTTACACCTGCTAAAACGATCTAAGGTGTAAATCTAAGCTGCAAACGTTTCTTTAGCACCTGGTTGATGAGGGAACAAGGTTGGTGTTAAAGATTTGTTGTTTTAATGTTGATTTTGTACGCTAATTATTGCGGTTACATTTTGTTCCACTAGAGGGTGCTAGCGTAGCTACTACAAACGTTTCAATGTTAATTGTTTTATATAAAATCACATAAATTTGTAACATGATGTATTTTAATTTATTTAATGTCACATAAAAGATAAAATAGACAAAGTTGAAAGGTTTTATTAAATAAATACATGTTAATATATAGTAACAGCACTACAAATTGTCAAGGATTAAAAGGTTTAGCAATTCATAATTAATGATTTATAAATAAGGTAGGGGTTAATGTAACACACTGTTTGAGTTTATTAATATTTTGTTCTGTATTATCTGTATTTTGTAGCTCTTACGGTGTGTTCACAATACAAGGTTGTATAAATAAAAGGATTGTGAACCATCAGTTCAAGAGACCATCATTTCAACCGGGATCGCTACACCCCTTATGACGTGTTAAGGAAGGCTTTCTCAGAACAGGAGGTTTTCTCTCACCTTTTTCAACTTTCTAATTTACATAAAAAGTAGGTCAAACACAGCTTTGACTTTTTGGCATGCTGCTGTTGACCACCCAAGCTGTCTTAGTCAACAACAACAAGGAACATGTTGGTTTACATTCTTGCTCTCCTTTAAAACATCTGGTCCTCAGAGCGTTCTCTACAAAGCCGTCATCAATAAACTGAACAAGTGAAAACCAAAGGTTGAAAATCTTTATTTCTAAAGTACGCAAATACAAACATGAACAAAAGTATGAAAATATAAACATCTTCTTTTCCCTTTTTGCAAAACGTTTGAGATGTTAAGGCATGCTGATGTTTCACAGAGAAACTTTGTGCTGCTTAAAGGTCCCATGAAATGAAATATGGCTTAAGCATTCCTAACAATGAAGATTTCCTTTTCTCAAATAAGTACTTGTTGCATATTTTCATTTTAAAATCCCTTTATCCTGCTGTAAAGTGTCTTTTTCTCTGAATGGCTGTTTTCTCCTGTGATGAGTGACAGATTTAGGGCAGGGTGATCCAGCCACCCCTTCACATCATCATCATCATCATCATCATCATGAAGAAAAGAAACACGAGGAGAACCCGCTCCCACATCTCCTCACGGGTAACAAAATCATCATCTAAAATCCACTTCATGGGACCTTCACACATGGAGGATACCAAGTATTTCTGAATACATGAGCACATTTAATCAACAAGTTAGGAAGACCCAAAATCTTTCACAGAGTCATAAAAACAAAAATAAATAATACTGAATATTAATACTGCGTCTCAGTCATGTTTAACCTCTGCTGCATCCTACACAGCCCACCCAGACTTGGGATTTTTTATAGTTTAAATCAGAGTTTTCTCCAGATGCTGTGACACGGCCCGCAGATGTCTACATTCAGAGTCAGGGAATGTATCGACTATTCTACTGGCTGAAACGCTAAAGGACAAAAACATAAATCAGCTGCAAAAAACCCTCGAGTTGGTCTGAACGGAGTCCACGCTTGGAGCGGCGAACATGACAAAGGCACACATGCTGGTGTTGGATCAGAGCGACGCCTGCAGAGGAGAGAGGTGCGTTCACAAACACACTTCAACCAGAGTTTCTTTGGTTTTTGTTGTTTTTTAAACTGTTGTAGGCCCGTTGGTGTTAGAAGCTGATTTGGTATAAAAGCCCTGTCTAGATGTCACAGCTGTTAGTACAGTGTTCACCATTAGAAACAATGATGCATCTTTGCTAATTCAGGTAAAAAGTACAAGTTAGAACGTTTCCAGTTGATTGTCAACCACGTAAAGGATTATTCCCCCAAACAGGGAAATCAAAGTTTCAATAAATTAGAACAGCGGGACACAGAGAGTCCACTCAAGTGGAACAAAAAGGATAAGACTGTTTGGTAACTGACAAAAAAAAACGTCATTCTTGTTAAAAAACACGCACGTGTGCACACACACTCAACGCTAAAAGGATCAAGTATTAGAGGTAAGTTATTTCTGTTAGCCCTTGGACTGAAATAGATGAGCTCACTGGGGGGGGGGGGGGTCTGAGCTACCGGGAGGCTCCACACCCAATGTTCCACCAGGTGGACGAATCTGAAGCGTCCCAATGAGGATCCTTTCAGACATCCGGAGACTCTACGGGGGTGAGAAGGGGTCATGGTTACTGGGTGATGCAGTTTTCTCCCATGTCCTGTGCATAACGGTCCAGTATGAGGTTACGCAGCTCCTCCACATCCCGACGGAGCTGCTGGGCTTCCACCAGCTTCTTCTGCAGGACGTCCGGTTCCATCCAGTCCTTGTCCTGCCCCGACACTGTTGTAGGTGCTGGAAAAAATACACAAACCAGTTGATTACCCACAACTGAACATGTTAAAACCCATAAAAGCAGGACTTACAAGTGAGGCCAAGCAGCAGCGACAGGTTGGGGTCCTGTCCCCGGGCTCGCTGCGTCAGGATGCTGCACAGGGAGCGCAGGTCACTGAGGCATGAGGCAATCTCTGAGTGAAGTCGCTGTGTGAGACGAGCTCCTGCTGGCTGGAGGGGTGAAGAGGCGTGGGTGGTGCTCCTCTGCTCCGGATCACTCAGCTGCTCCTGCAACGTCAGATTCTGCTCCATCAGTTCCTGGTTCTGGCCGGACAGCTGCAATGATAATCAGCGTCAGCGTCAGCAATGCCTTCTGACCACTTCAGACCAGACTTCTCTGAGTTAGTGCATCTCACCTCTTTCATGGCCGTGTGCAGCTCCAACACATTCTGCTCTTTGGCCAGCACCTCCTCTCTGAGAGCCTGAGAGCTGCTCTCCTCCTGAGACACCTGCTGCTCCAGAATCTGCAGACACACAAACTGTAACCTCTGAAGAGCGACACACACACACACAACAATGTAGTTCAGCTGGGAAAAGACAAACACCTGAATCTGAGAGCCCAGCTGTTCCATCATTCGATGCTGCTTCTCAATAACCTGCAAGCACAAGCGTTTGGCTTCAAAACACCGACTTCATACACAGACCATGTGACTAATGCTTCTGCAAACACTTTTGAATGAAAAATTAAGTCTTATTCTGAAATAATTCAATAATTAGCCATGTGTGGAAATAAAAGTGTCAAATGCTAACAGAGTCAAACAAACACAAAAAGCTGGATGACCTTTTTGAGTCTCTGTTGCTCTTCCCTCAGAGAGTTGTTCTCCCCTCTAAGTTTCTCAAAATCCAAACATGGAAGTCGTGCTCCGTCCTCGAGGCCCTGCTGCACGCGCTGCTGCATGCTGATGAGAAGGAACAGTTTCATTAACGCCTTCCTGCCCTTACTTAAGGGGGACGAGCGCGTTAGTACGTACTCTGTAATTGTGGTCAGAAGGTCTCTCTCCCGGCATTTCTGCTCCTCCAGCTGTGTGTCCTTTTCCAGGATTTGAGAGCGAGTCGTCTCTAGAGTGGTTTCCAGATCTCGGACCTTCTCTTGTAGCTGAGCGACTTGCTGTTCGGCCTCCAGGAGCTAAAGCAAAGACGTGAAGTTCAGGATTTTGGGCAGACAGAGGAGAACCTGGAGCAAACAGCTTTTACCTGCTTGTTCTGGCTCTGGTAGTCCTCCAGGGTGGGCAGGTCAGCCAGGTAGCGCTCCAGAGTTTCAATACGCTGCTGGTTCTCCCTCTTAAGCTCCGCCTCCTTCTGACACTTCTTCTTCAGGTTGCTGATGTGCTTGTCTCGACTCCGAATCTGCACAGATAGGAAAATGTGGTTTATGGCATCGTTTGTGTTTAATGAAGCACAAACTGAGAAAACGTTTGAGACGATGTTAAAATCAAACACATCCAGCAGCTTTGTCTCATCCTGCTGAGTTATAAAAACAAAAGTGCAGCAGAGTTTTGTCCAATATTTGGGAGGTTTTTTGTTTACTGATGCTAAGTCTTTAGGAAATCAGCCCCCATTAACTGCAGAAGTGAAACAACCACAAACTGTCTTCGGTGCTAAAAGAGAAGCCGTTTCCTGTGATAGTTTGTGACTGCTTGCTGCTGCATCAGGAAGAGACGTTAGGTAAGCCCTCACCCTCTCTTCCTGTTTCTTCATCTCTTCAGCGTGCCTCTCGCAGGCCTCCTTCAGACTCTCAGTCAGCCGGCGAGTCTCGGCCTCGACGGCGCTCAGTCTTCGCTCTGCCTCTGCCTTCTCCAAAGCAGCGCAGTCCGTGCGCTCGGAAAACTGCGCTCTCAGGAATACGTTCTCCCTCTGGGCCTCCTGCAGTTCCGTGGAGACAGAAGAACGATTCAGTGGAGGCGGTTTAAAGGGCGAGGAGTTTGCTTAAGTCAGATTTCATTCACCTGGAGACGCAGCATGCACATGTCTGCATAAGACGCCCCTCGGCCCAGGAGGGCTCCTTGGACCTGCAGCTCACTGTCCCTCAGACGCTGCTCCAGCTGGGCCATGTGCTGCTTTTGTCTGCATCACAGTCATTGAGACAAGAACAGCACTGTTGGAGTAACCTAAACTCTGTTTTACAGCATCAAAACAACCCCAATAACATCCCATAATAAAACATAAAGCTGTTGGAAACCTCTCAATGATAAGCTCCTTCTCCTTCAGCAGACTCTCGCTGGCTTTGACCAGAGCGTCCCACTTGCCGGAGTCTGAGTGCAGAGGTGTTGAGTAGAGGGACGGGTACTGGGTTCCCACGCCCGCATTCATCAGCTACGTTTAAAAAAGACACCAAACATGGTCACTACCGTCAAACGCTGCATCAGACACTGACAACATTCAGCCGTAAACAATGCATGTGCTCGACTTCTCTCCACTTTGTTACTGCTATACAGAAATGGTCACAAATGCATAGAAATATTTATTTTTATATCTTTGACCAACTTAAAATGAGTGCATTTTAAAATATTCTCAGCTAGTGACTAATTAATAAAATTACTGTAATCTAGGCCTGGGCGATATGGCCTAAAATCTATAACACGGTATATTGAGGAGTTCACCTAGATAACGATAAATGGACGATAACTACATGTATGCGCAAAAACTAAAGCTGTCCACTAGACGGCGCTGTCACGTGTATTAGGTTGAGTCACGTTGTCATGTGACTAGAGGTGGTGCAGCTTCTTAAAGGGACATGAACGTCACCATTTCGTTTTTTTATTACTAAATTTACTGACATGAGAAAAATGATATTGGTCAGAGTCAGAAAGTTTTGATAACAATACATCTTTGATTTATCGCCCAGTCCTACTATAATCTGTAGGCTGGAGGGCGGCTCTGTCAATTTATAGGACAGGAGTCGCTGGTTTCTATTCGAATAGAAATCCTAGATCTAGAAAAGAAGTGGGGAGATATGCCTTTTGTGTTACAGCTCCTTATGACTGGAATAGGTTACCCTCTGTTTGAGGTCTATTTCTTCATTTCGCAGCACTATTTATCATTTCTTACTGCCGATCTGTGACTGCTTTGCTTTCAGTGTTTAATTTGTACTTAATTGAAGGTTGTTTATCATTGTATTAGTCTTGTTTGTACATAGACATGGCTGTTTGTGTATAATGGGTTTGTTCACATTGTTATAATTATTCAGAAGCCTTTAATTTTATGGGTGAGCCACAGTTTAGCAGGAATTTTATATTTTTATTTAATTTATTTATTTATTTAAATTTTTTTTTTTAGTTTTTGTTGTCTTATGTTTTTATTATTGTGAGTTTGATTATGTAAAGACTCCATCTTATTTGCTATTTGTGGTATATTTTGAGGACCCGCTCGAAAACGAGATGATACATCTCAAGCGGTTTTTATCCTCATTAAACATAAGTCAAATAAATAAATAAATAAATAAATGATTCTTGATGTAGTTTTAGAACCCTTTGAAAATAGAGAAAATGTTTGATTTTTTTTTAATATCTAGATTTGGGACATTTTTCAATTGAATCATTAAAAACATTCATTCAAACTAAAAAGATCATTTCTGGCTGACGTCTAAAACCAGCCTGTTTGCTTTTAAATCAGACAAAAACTCTTTACGTTTCGTCTTCTGTGCAACCGCTCGCTCCATCTCAGGCCTATTCACTCCCCAGTAGGTTTAGTTTTTTGGTATTGAATAAAATGAGACTTTAGTTATAAATATGGTGGAAATGTATGTTTTTAATAAATATTTCATCTGAAATAATTCTATGACATGACTGCATGATTATTATTTCTGCCAGCTCTGTTCAAGCCCAGAGTTCTCTTCTGAAACCTCACCGACATCCACGGTGGGAACATAGTTTAGGTCGTGGTACGATGCATCTGTCAGACGGCACGAGCTCTATTGAACGCTGTGATATTCATGTCTGATCTGACCATTCCCGTTTGAAATCAGGACAAAGCATCTGAGCCTTCAGGCCTCCATTATTGGTTTTCCAGAGCTGACCTACATGGTTACACAAACACGTCGACTCTGTTTGTCTTCTTGAAAAGTTTCTTCTTCTCCACCATAAATGGTTTTAGCTCAAAGATGACTTTTCAGACACCCGCCTCTTTAATAAGAGTGATGGTAAGCTGCAGCAGCAGCAGAGGAGCAAAGGAAAACAAAAACAACTCAAACATTTACACCATCACGTGTTTTTAACGAACACTTACCTGCATTTGTTCCATTTGTAGGCGTAAACTCTCCAGCTGCTGTTTCTGCTGCCAGCTGGAGAGTTCGCTGCATCTGTCCGGCCGTAACGAATCATAACCTTTGGGACCTGCGTGCTCTCGCAGCAGAGCTTGTGTCTGCAGACTGAGAGGGTTTGTGTAAACGCCAGCAGATCCGGCTGCACCCCTCTGATTAGAGGCCTCTGCTGTTGCTGAGAGTCCGGGCCGAGCTTCAGGCAGAACCTTGTAGCTCTGCTCCATGGCTCCTCTGTAGACCTCAGACAAACTGTCTGCAGCGTCTCTAATCCCGGTCGGCTGTAACCGGAGTCTGACATTAGGACATAACCCTCCCAGTAGCGCGGACTGGTTTAGCGTAGGTTCCACTGCAGGGGTATCAAACCTCTGGCCCTCCTCCAGCCGCGTGTGATCTGTGGGGAAAAGCGAGTGGTCCAGCCCGTTGACGAGGCTACGGTAGCGGCTCAAGCAGTCCAACTTGGGTCCCACGTGATCACCTCCTACATCGGTCTGAGCATCCAGGTTGGGAGAAGACGCAGATTTGGACAGCGAGGAAGACTTTGATGTGGAACCGCTTGTGGTTCTGGAGCCAGAAGACGACCTGTGACCCTCAGCGGAGGACGCGGCGTCTTCCAGGCCAAACGGATGGGGCTTTGAGGCCGGGGAGCCGGCCGTGGATGGCATGACATGTGCAGTGGGGATGGGGATCTTACTGCGGATGGGCTGGAAGGAGGGGCTGCTGCTGGAACTGTGGAAGTCTTGAAACAACACGAGAAGAAACAGCTTTAGAAATGATGCCAAGTGTTATTTTCTTTCTACTGAATATGACAACACACCTAGTTGGATCACTGCAGGCCATTCCCTGTTCAATCAGTGAAGTGGATGCAGCGGGGGTTATGGGTGGCCTACTTTGATGATGAGGTGTCACCACTGAAAGAATTAACTGGCTCAGTCTGACTCAACTCAGGGAGGAGTCTTATAATAGACTTAACCCAGAGCTCAGAATAAACGCTCTCTAATTCATGATAGAAACGTCTCCCATCACGTGTAAAACACAAATTAGGAGCCATGTAGGATAATTATACCCTGTTGTAAAATGAGGCTGCTGCAAATTAAAGAGCGTTTAGTTTAAATTTGTATCATCATTCTCTGGAAAAGAGGAGCTCATCAGTCAGATTACACAACTGTACACCCGGCTAAGCACAAAAACATTAGCAGCCCTTATCTGAGACGCTCTCGTGTAGACCTCAAGGCATCTTCACAAGATATTTAACCGTTTACAGACCTGAGAGACCCGTAGAAGTCTGAATGAAGGGGAGTCACTCCAACGCCACAAACCAGCTAGCTGGGTCATGTTTTAACTGAGGTTAGCAGAGCTGCCGGCTGATTCAAAACAAAACAGGAAACGGTCTTCTGCATTTTTGAGCAGTACCTAAACAACATCTGAAGCCTAGACTAATGTCCCGGCACCGAGCGGGCCCCCTGCCCCAAAGACCAGCCTGTACCCGGTTCTGAGCAAACGCACACAAACAGCCTCCACAGGAAAGGTTAGGGTATTTATAACCCACCTCTCCGGTTACAGTCATCTGTGGGTGCCGCTTATTTATGCACCTTGCCTCCTCCCACTGTAGTGCACATCTCACACACACACACAAAGTCAAAAGCCAGCGCTGAATATTTTTTCCTGACTAGTTTAAATCACAACATTATTAGATACAAAAAGAAACAGAAAAAAATCACAGAAACATAAGAAAAAGCTAAATGAATAAGAAAATGGTGGAGAAAAAGGCTTTTAAAGAACATAAGTCTTCTAATATATTTTAACAAGCCTTTAGGCATCAGATTTGAGGCCAGCTAGAACAAGTCTGAACTTTCCTGCAACGAGACCGTTTGCTCAGCAGACATTCCTGCCTTTTCAAAAGCATCTACTGTAACTAATGCTGAGCATGAGCAGGTCAGGTATAATGTTCTACACAGGTGAATAGTTTGCCTCAATGTGCTACGTTTAGGTAGTTATGTTTGTTTACATGACAGAAAGAACAGAAAACACAACAAAGACAAGAACAGATAAACCAACATTGTATGTAGCCGATAACAAGCTAATATCTGCCTAAATGCAACTTCTGTCCATCCAGGAATGCCGTCCTGCCAGCTGGGTTTACTGATCACCGATTCCTGGGCTCGTATGGCAACATTACACACCTAAACCATAAATTTCAAATCGGTTCTGTGGATGATTGTTTCATACGTCTCCCTGTCGAGGATAAAAGGCGAGCAGCTGACCTTGCTTTGTGTCAGCACCAAGGTGTGCTAAATGCCCACCACCACACACACACACACACAAATAGCAGCTCTGTGATGTTCAGCTCTTAAAGCTCCTGAACCACAGGTACATGTTCAGTCCATCACTCTATGGCGTTTCCTGTGGAAACAAGGACCACCCATCCCAGGTGGTCGTTTACAACACGGTGCCGTCATCCTGTTAGTTTTTCCATCTATCGTGTTCGTGTGAAAACACAGCACACAGAAACAAAAACACCCCCTCCACATTGAACTGTTTCCACATCAAAGGCCGAGTCTTCACTCCATTTAGGTCTTCAGCTGAGGTATTACAACACATAAACCTTTTAATAAAGACGGGATCTCATTGATGTCGCAAAACATCTGCAACTGTTCCCCATTTACTTGCAGGGCTTCACTCTCTGGTCTGCGTGAATTACATTATCTCCAAACAGAGGTGTTATAGTTGTCGGGAGGCTCTTCTGTACGTCCGACGTCATGGGAAGTGGGAGACAACTTTGGATGGAGTTGGTGAACAAACTGGTTTGCAGTTAAGTCATTTGCCCCTCATGAGCCAGCCGGATATTACATTTATTGCTAAATCACCATTTTTTACTCATTTAACGTGAGTCCAACTAAAAATTTTCATATTTATTCCAATTCTGAGTCTTCAGCAGGTCACCAAAAAGCTGCAGCCCAATGGAATGAGTGTACATTAATCCAGCATCCACAGTTAATCACAATATTTTCTCACATCATAAACAGAGACTTTTGTCTCTCTAATTTCAGCAAACTGATGCCAACTTGGTACGAGAGCAAGCCAAATCTCTATGGTTTAATGATAACCATGAGCACACGCAAAAGGAAGAGAAAGAACAAGCAAAAGTCTTCACCTTCTGTGCTGTCAGACGCTGAGGTACCAAGACCAGTGTCCCCGCTGTCTGATGTCCCCGGCCGGCGGCCAAATCGGCTCTGGTACTTCTCTGAAACAGCTGGTGTCTGCCACTCCATGTCAGCCAGCCGACCTAATGTATGTTTGTGAAAAGGCACGATGACAGCAGAGAGTTCTATCAACACACGTGGAACTGACACAACATGTCAATGTTTTCACAGCTGCGTGTCAACTCACCAGCTGGTTTGGATTCAGAATGTCTCTGGGAGGTTGTCATGTACAAGGTTCCTGGTGGAAACACAAAAAGGTCAAAGCATTATTGTATTTATTTACATCCTGTTTCCTTGGTGCAACATAGATGACATAAAAGTTAATCTAGATTTATATTAGGCTCAGCTGAGTTCCTGCAAAAACATTTTAATATGTTTATTAAACTACTTTAAACTGATTTAATAAATACAGTAAATAAACCAAAAAGTGAGAAAATGAACTTTTCCCTGATAACTATAGTGTGATCATTCATGCCAGCGGAGTTTTTAGTCACTGATCTAGTCACCTAACAAATGAATCTGTCCCTCAACAACAACAAATCCATCTGAGAAACAACAGAAATAACACGATGAGCACATGTCTTACATAACCCTGCTCATAAATGCGTGTCCTGAAGCGGCTGTGTTGCGTCTAGTAAATAAAAATAACAAGGACAGTTGGACTCAGACAGAATATTTTGCGCCAGGATGTTAAAACTAGTCCTGGCGAGGAGCTAATTCAAAAAGGAAATAGCTCGTTAACCAGTAAACACGAGCTTTAAGCTAACCGCGAGTAACCCCAACACACGAAATTATTCACTTAAACTATCCTACATTTAACCCAATGTCTATTCAAACGTCCACGGTCAACATTTGTCTGGCCTCTGAGTTAATATATTCATGTAATACGACGCGCAGCATCGTTACCCGTTTTTATTAATCCACGACAAATCCGTTTCCGTCGAACAAGCTAGCAGCTAACTCAGCGTTGCGGGTTACTTGGTGACTGAAGTTCGTGTAATCTTTGAATACCAGTTAGCTTTAGTGCTTAAATTTCCCAAAATAATCTGTTTTAGGGAGTTGAAAAAGACGTGTACTCTACCTTTTTGTATAAACACTGATTATATAAGCAAATCTCGGTTTCAGGCTCGTAACTGATGAATCTGTACCATCCGCTGCTGCTGCTGCTGCTGCTGCTGTTGTTCCGCTAGCCAACTGAGCTCTTCTGATGGCAGCAAATGCAAAAGAGATGCTTGTTTTACGTTACAGCACCTCCCGCTTAACCCCTCAAGTTTTTGTTGTCAAGAAAACGTCACCTGTTCACAAATAGTGTGTGTCCAGGATATTTTTATTTGCTGTTTTAATCGAAAGGTTTTTACGGAGGCTTTAGTTGACTTCTTTTAAGGGTTTTGCCGCCACTGAATGAAACTTTACCAACAGTTTGTTTGTCATGAAACCAAATACAAGTGAAGTAAAACAAAACGAACCAACCCGACGCACTGAGAAGACTGGACGTAGGTACCTAAACGCACCATGTCAATTTAAAAAAACGGGGCAAAAAAATAATAATAATAATAATAATAATAATAAAATAATAATAATAAATAAATACATAAATAAATAAAAAAGCAAAGCAAAGCAAAGTATTTCAGCTGATAATGAAACAATATTATATACAAACTAAAAATGTACAGCAACGGACAAATTTAAATGGTATTCATATCTGCACTTTGAATGTTAGGTGTTTAAAATATTCTAATGCAAAAATAATACAAAGTAGTAATTAGGCTATAATGAATAGGTTCTACAAGTGAGACGAAATGATCACGTTTCTTTGAAAAAGGATTGCATTTTCTTTTAAAAAAGCTACTACAAATGCTGCTTGTGGGATGCTGCAACAAGTTGGGACATCAACAAAGATTTGTCATACTCAAACTTTGGGGGTAATCAGTCGGGTTTTTTAACAGCTCTTTCATACATTTGAGCTTTGTCACAATAGTTTGATTAAATTTCTTCAATATAAAACAATGTAAACAAATTAAATTGAACCCTAAATAGGTTGTAGTTCCAAATTTGCCATGTCCATGGGTTACTACAGATATTACACATGTGTGGGTAAGTATTAGTGTGCTTAAAACTGTGCACAAGACATCAATAACACATGAAACACCAACACAGAAAATCTATTATTAATCTGTAATAACAATTTAACTCATCCGTAGTTAACAACATTTAATCTAATTGCAACTTAAACATAATAGGAACATTTTTTTAGATAATTAAATTATCCTAATATTAAGACATAACTTCTAAATACCCACTAATAAATAATTCATCAGCATAGGAAAAGTTTGGTGCACTTGCCATCATTAGTTACTGTTTTGCTGAACAAGGCATTACAACTATTTTAAAAAGGGTTAAGGGTAAAGGGACAGAGACATCCCAGATGTAAAACTGAGCGCTATCGCAGATCCTTCATCCCCTCTGCTGTAAGAGTGTATAACTGTTCAGTTTAAGCTGTGCTGGTATCATCCTGGTACACAATAACACCAATGCAATATTCATGTGTTCTATACTTGTGCAATACCGGATTCACATTGTTGTCTGTGTCTCTTACAGTATGCTGCATAGTGTTGGTACCAAGTTTGTTTTTATCTTTTATTTGTGGTTTTTTTAGTGACCTAGGATTACAATACTAGATTACTGCCTATGTGTATATAGATGTATCCTTGTTTTTATCTGTCTTCTAATTACCCTTTGAGTGATGGTGCTGCTGTGACAAGTGAATTTCCCCACTGAGGGATCAATAAAGTCTATTCTATTCTGTTAATAAATGAATAAACTTGAAGAATATTTGGTCTGAAAGTGACAGGTATGTGAAATCTCACATCAACATCTGGCAAGTACTTAGCAATTTCTCATTATTAAAACAATACTTTGATGTATTTGTTTTCAGCATTTTGATGGTAGTTCTTTTCTTTTCTTTTTATTTTCTTCAATTCTGGGTCATGATGCTTTTATTCTGAAATACTCCCCACGACCCGGAAGTGTTTCTTGTGTTTTCGCTGGCAGTTGTCTGATTATCTCCAGTGGGAGGAGGTTCGTTTTCAAGTTGGAGTATTTGCGTGAATCCTGTCAACAAACTCAGAGAGTTGCATTTGCGACTGTGGCCAGATGGACATTTCTTGACAGAAGCATTCACACTTCGAGGAAAGCGGTGGGATTTATTTAGCTGTCATGTATTATAACTGAATCGCTGCAGGTGTTTACGTTACACGAAGTGGACGTTTTGTTTAGCTAGCAAGGTACCACCAGTACGCTAACGGCAGGTCTGTGTGAGGCCCGGTCGGTAGGCAGCTGAGGATTCTGGGAGGCTAACATCGCTTTGACGTCTAGATAATTATTAGTTTTCTGGCAGTCAGATAGTTGTTCTGACATAGCTGCTATGCTAACAGTGGCTAATCAGCTTGTTTGGGATAGGCAAGCAGGAAAGCTAACGTTTATGTTTTGACCATTTCAGGTGTGTCACGGATGAAATATTCAGCTTTAATAACTTAAATGTCTTCACAGCTGAGTCTCATAAAGAGGAGTAGATGTCATCTGAGCTGTGACCCCCGCTGGATTCCTCCAGAACTGACTTATTGTTTTGACGTGAGGCCATGAGTGCTGTCAACATCACCAGAGAAATCCTACACAGGCAGATCAGGGTGAGGAAACAAAGCTCAGTGTGTCCACGAGAACAGGTTCTGTGTACTGATCTTGGTTCACATCTTCAGGACAAGAGAGCGTCTGGATTTCAGAGGTTCTACCATGTGACCGATCCTTTCATTAAGAGACTTGGGCTGGAAGCTGAGCTTCAGGTCAGTGATCAGAGATTTCTCTTTCTTTTTTTTCCACAAAATGTCTTCATACAAATTCATTTAGCTCTGAGCAATAATAAACATGTAAAATGATACTAGTAGGCATTATTAAGTCCCATTGTAACCTTTGTTGTTGCCTGTTTCCACAGGGCCATACTGGCTGTGTGAACTGCTTGGAATGGAACGAAAAGGGAGAGTAAGTCTGAAGAGCCTAAAACTTTACTTTGGCCACGTTATAGCATGCTGTGTTGCTTTATTTTTGTTGGGTTTGGTTTGACTCTTCATAGATGATCAGTTATGTATTAGCAATTCTGTTTACAAACAAAAACAATTCGCAAAAATGGGGAAAGTTGGTTTATGACACAGTAATCCAGTTTAGTTAAAGCCAGGACAAAGTACTGGTACTGGTTCAACTCTTGACTTGTCTTATTAGTTCTAAAATAATATTCAAGAAATTTAATAAAATGAGCTTAACTTGTGCTTGTAATCTTCTTGCTATTCAGTCTGCTGGCTTCAGGTTCAGACGACCAACATGCGATCATTTGGGATCCATTCAAACACAAGAAGCTGACAACTATGCACACAGGTCATGCAGCAAATATATTCTCTGTAAAGGTAAGGAGGAGGTCTTGTATTTGATGAAGGAGCATTGGGGTGATGATATTAGTGTGGTATGGGTTAGGCTGACGATGTGACAGAAATAAAATGAAACCCTGATGGAGTGTTTGTTTCTGTGTCTGTCCTCACAGTTCCTGCCACACTCTGGGGACAGGATCTTGGTAACGGGTGCAGCCGACACCAAGGTCCACGTACATGACCTGACGGTGAAGGAGACCATCCACATGTTTTCGGATCATACCAACAGAGTTAAACGTATTGCTACCGCCCCCATGTGGCCCAACACCTTCTGGAGTGCTGCAGAGGACGGCATCATCAGGTGAGACGTCAGTGGCCCCCTGCTGCTAATTAAACACAATGATTGTCCTTAGTCAGTGTGGAAGAAGGCAACCTCTAGCAGCTGTTACTGATCCCTTTTGGTGATTTTTACCAAACAGAAAATTCCCATTGCAGTGTGTGTGTGTGTGTGTGTGTGTGTGTGTGTTTTACACACAGGCATCAACTCAATGATGATGCCTGATGGCAAAAGTGATGCTGGTCAGAGCATTTTGCTTCATGCTTTTACTTCCTGTCCACAGACAGTACGACCTGCGGGAGAACAGCAAACACTCTGAGGTGCTGATCGACCTGACGGAGTTCTGCGGTCAGCTGGCTGAGGCCAAGTGTCTAGCAGTCAACCCCCGGGATAATAACTACCTGGCTGTGGGAGCTAACGGCCCCTTTGTCCGCCTCTATGACATCAGGATGATTCACAACTACAGGTTATAGTTAGTGACATCATACCAGTTTCATATTAACACCTGCTGTGTTATAAGCCTGTTTTACGCCTCACACAGAAAATCATTGAGTCAGAGCACGTCAGCTGCTGTACACACTTTCTGTGAAAGGCAGAAGCCCATCCCAGATGGTGCAGGACAGTATTATGTAGCAGGTAAATGGCTCAGCTAACAGAAAACTTTCTGTTTGACTCATTTGAAACCGTGGGTGTAATATGAAAGTTGGCTAAGAGGAGGGTCGTCTTTTTCTGCATGAATTCTCCAGGGCACCTGCCCGTGAAGCTCAGAGACTACAACAACCGCCTGAGGGTCCTGGTGGCCACGTACGTGACCTTCAGTCCAGACGGCACCGAGCTGCTGGTGAACATGGGCGGGGAGCAGGTGAAGTCCCGAACGACGAGTAGACGCGTTTTTGTAACTTTTACTCACATGCAGAGCTGTAAGGTTAGATCTTTCTTTATTTTATCTTTCCTACAGGTGTATCTGTTTGACTTAACATTTAAGCAAAGGCCATATACCTTCTTCCTTCCAAGAAAATGTTCGTCGCCAACAGGTACAACTGTGCCACAATATTCAGACCCTCGTGTTATTAGCACACAGCATGTTAGCTAATCCCTGTCTCTGCTGCTTTTCAGGAGATGTGCAGAATGGAAAGACGACGAACGGCGTCTCCAATGGAGTTCATTTGCCAGCCAGCCATATTTGTTTTACTGGAAGCAAAATACACTCTAGGTAGAAGGGATCTATAGTCTGTGCCTGCTTGAATTTGCTCTGAGTAAAGTTACTGAAAAGGTTTACTCCTGCCTCTCGTTCCATTTAGTTCTACCGAGCTTCCTCCTCACTTGGAGGTAATAAAGCAACAAGCTAACGACGCGTTTGCACGCCAGCAGTGGACGCAGGCCATCCAGCTGTATAGTTTAAGCATTCATCAGGCCAGCAGCAACGCCATGCTTTATGGAAACCGTGCTGCAGCCTATATGAAACGCAAATGGTAGGTGTTTCTAATATTATTGCAGAAACGATTTGTTGTCTTCTCTTGAAGGTTTTGGAATCAGCTGTTTGTGTTTGTCAGGGATGGAGACCATTACGACGCCCTGAGGGACTGCGTGAAGGCTCTCACACTAAACCCCGGGCACCTCAAAGCACATTTCAGGCTGGCGCGCTGTCTGTTTGAGCTGAAGTATGTGGCCGAGGCCCTCGAGTGTCTAGATGATTTCAAAGGAAAGTTTCCAGAACAGGCTCACAGCAGTGCCTGCGACGCCTTGGATAAAGACATCAAGGCTGCACTTTTCTCCAAATCAGAATCAGGTGGGAAAGTTTAGTCAATTACTAATCAAGGAGACTGATCAGAGACGCTTGGAGCCTAAATACTGAACAAGTTTTTCTTTTTGGAAACAAAACTGGCCAGCGTTTATTTAAAAATGTATAAAAACTACTCACTCAAATGCAAACAAATGAATCATGACAGTATAACGGTCTAGTTTTGTGAGATTCATCCTTAAATTAATTTAAGTTCATGAAATCATTGGAAAATGCAAAAGAAGCAGTAAAACTATACACAAGATAAGTGATTTTGCTTTCTGGGTTGATTATTTAATATTTTTCTGTCATGAAAGGCATCAATGAGGGTTATTCTTTACCAAACTGTCTTCTCCAGCAGAGGACAAGAAGGGAAACAGCTCCATCCGGTTCCATTCGTTCAGCCGGAAGGAGTCCATTCCTGAGGACGAGGTCGTGTTGAGGGAGTGCAGTTTTGACTACAAGCACCGCTACTGTGGCCACTGCAACACCACCACCGACATCAAGGAGGCCAACTTCTTTGGGAGGTCAGTCTGCTCTGGCCTCACTAGGGGGCAGTGTTCAGCTGAGAGAGGAAAAGTCATCTGATCTCCATCACTATGTAAACAAAACACAAAGTGCTTCAGCTAATAACCGGTGATTAGGAGCTACGGGTCCTACGCCCATTAAACATTCTCAGTGCTGCTGGGAAAACCGAGTGAACCCTTTGAACCGAGGTCTCTGAGACTTCATGTCAGGCCCGGGTCAGTTTATCACATTTAAGCCTCATATTTATTTTTTTTCATTTGTTTTTGAGTCAGAAATCAGATTTCAAATCAGAACGAACTGATATGTTGGCATCAGTTTAAAATGAAGGAGATTTGTCTAAAAGGCAGTTCTTTGTAGGAAAAGAGATGGAAGTGTCATAAATCCTTGTGACCGTTTCAGCAAGGAGATGGAGGTTCTGGTCCATATTAACATAACATCATCACAGCTCCATCCATGATGGGGATCTCCCGTTCCACCACATCCCAGAGGTTCTGGACTGAGATCTAGTGACTGTGGAGTCCAGTGACCTCATGGTCATGTTCTAGAAACCAGTTAGAGATGATCTGAGCTTTGTGACGTGGTGCATGATCCTGCTGGAGGTACTCCTCAGAAGATGGGTCTATGTGGTCATGAAGGGATGGACATGGTCAGCAACAATACTCACTTCATGTCGGTGTCACCAAATTCTGACCCGACCATCTGAATCTTGCATCTTCAGCATTCGACCAGGAAACGTTTCTCTCATCTCTTACGGCCCTTTTCCACTTTCCACTCAGCAGGCTGGACTGCGCGGTTCAGGTTTTCCATCACAGCTGAGAAACAGCTCATCATATCTGGACGGACGCCACGGTCCAAAAACTTACAAATAATTACAAATAAAATGCAACAGTGGAGGACATGGTACTGATGTTCATCACTCTGTGGCTTTTTGTTAGAAAAGGCAGCGAGGACAAACACTCTGGAGCAGGGGCGGTCCTAGACCATTTGGCGCCCTAGGCGAGCTCAAGCATTGCCCCCCCCCCCATAAAGAAAAAACACGAAAATACCTTGTTGTCAAATCGCTGTACATTTATTTAAACCATTCTAGTAAATCATGCAACAATATGTGCACATTTCTTCAAAGTAAATTATTCGTTTTCATGGCTGGTCAAAGCAGCACTTACATTTTCCAAGTAACTCAGTCCTCTATGTGTTAAGAAAAATCTTTTGCAGGAAAAAGTTTGCACCAAAAACAAGCTTCTTATGATTATTTTTCTCCATTTACTGAGGTTCTGCTAAAGTGATAGTAGAAACCTCTTCCATCATGTCAGAGGAAAAATGAAGTCAGGTGTTACCTGATGTGGTCCTGTCCAAACCAACTCTGTTCTCTATAGATGCAGGATCAAGTGATGATGGCCTGGCACTTCTTACTGCATCTACAGGACACATGAAGCACAAATTCTGATCTTAAACATGAGCTGAATTACACCACATGTACACAAAATATAGAATAACTATAACACACATGTAAATAGCTACTGTGTGACTGCAACACAAATTGCAACCTGATATATTTTTAAAGAATGCATTATTCCATGAATAAAATAGAGTTATAGATAAAAAATTGTATAATTAATTAGGCACACAGCAAATGTGGAATCAATGTTGCTGTCAATATGAGCAGAAGTCACTCACCTGAACAACCAGGTGCAGTAGTTAGTGACAGGAGGAGCAGCATGCTCTTGTAACGTCTCCTCTGATGGCTCTAGGTCCATAAATATAATGAGAAAACCAGAGGAAATTCATTGGATGTCATGGTACCACATTTTTCACACAAGTCACTATTTTATTCATAAGTATTTACCGACACAATAGACTCACCTGAGGAAAGCAGAGAAGCTGAGGAGCATGGCTGGACACAAGATCCAGCTGCAGGTTGTCCCAGATACTTTAGAGTGAGTCTAAATGATGTAACAACCAGGCGTATTATCAGCATGGTTCAACTCAGTTGTCTTTATATAATTTATTCAAGTTGATAAACATTTCAACTTTGACTTTAAGTTTGACCTGTAGTTTGACTGTGGTTAGATGTAAAACTGTATTTCACTGATAAACAGGGAAAATAACCTGGATGCCAAGAGTGTACAAAGCTATTATAGCTGCTAAAATCCATCCTTCCTAATATTTATTTCTCAAATAATAAAGTTATCAAACGTTTAACAGGAACTGTAAATGGACTTTTCACACCTGACTTGCATTACTCTTAACTTTTTAATTTCCTAGAACACGATGACCCCAGCTGTTGCTTCGCTGTCACGGTGCAGCTAAATGCGCACTGACAGTCTCTGGTCTCCGTGAAGGGGGGGCGGGGATTTTCCGGGAAATTTCCGCGAGACAGAACCACAACAGAACGTGACGTCACACCCTTGTTAACTTAGATGACATGACTTTGCTTTGGCGACTGTCAACTAGCTAGTACTGTTATATGCTAATCGGAGAATATGAAACAAACAAACCTAAACAAAAGTACATACCTTTGTCCTTTGCAACTTTCTCTTGTTCTTTTTTCTCCCTCAAAACGGCGCCCCTCATCCTCGCAGGGGTTCAGCCGTTCACACACAGAACCCGACCGTACGTCCCACATGTGTCTCTGCTAGCAGGTTCTGAGCAGAACAGGGCAGGCAGCCGAGCTCAGAGTGGGATTGAAGACAGCTGGATTGAAATATCACTGGCTTTGTTCAGTAAATTAGCGTATTCTTTTTAATTTTATTGCAGAATACAGATATAAATTGACAGCTGAATGTTATTATGCTTTTTCTTTGGGGAGTGAGTGGTGGTGTGAGCGCAGTTTGGCGCCCCCTTCTGGATGGCGCCCTAGGCGGCTGCCTAGTTCGCCTGTAGGACGGACCGCCACTGCTCTGGAGAAGTACAGGAGTGTGTGGGGGGACTCCACCCTCTAGCCAATCAGTGATCGACAATCATCTGATGTTGTGATTTCAGCACGGTACACTCGTAACCACAGTGAAGTTGATTCTAAAACGGGTGACACCACCATACCCAGAGCAGAGCCGGGCTGAGCCGTGCTGGTTCTGGTGGTCCTGTGTTCTAAGACACCAGGTGCTGCTGGAGTCCATCAGGATCAGCATGCTGGGGTTCAGAGGTGCTGTTCTGTTGACCTTTGTAGGAACCAGTGAGCTCCTGTTGTCTTAGAACCAGTCTGACCAGTCTCCTCTGACCTCTGACATCAATAAAGTATTTTCATCCACTCAGCTGCTGCTCACTGGGTGTTTTCTCCTTTCCGTACCCTCCTCTGTACTCTCTAGAGATGGTTGTTGGTGAAAATCCCAGTAGATGAACCGTTTCTGGCACCAACAAACATGCTGCATTCAAAGTCTCAGTCTGACGCTGAGTTTCACCTTCAGCACATCTCCTACATTGGTATGCTACCATGTGGCTGTTTTAACAAGCTGAAACGGGTGTACCTAATAAAGTGGCTGGTCATCATATCTGACATATTCAGTTACAAATGCAGCAACATCCTACAGTGGGAACATTTACTGGGAAAGACCCAGACGGTTTAGTATTCAGGTTTTTACCTTATTACTGATGGTGTGGGTTTGACCCTACAGCTGCGTAGTTTGTGACTGTCGACATTTCAAAACGCTTTTTCTTTCTGAGTGGGACTAAGACCGAAACGTTCAGATTTATAAATCTAAACATCTGTAACCGTAACCCTGTAATTGAGTCAAAACGTGGATCAAATTAGGTGAAGTCATTAAATAAACCGGTCCGTCGGCTTTAAACAACATCCAGTCTTAAGGCCTTGTGTCATAAGGTGGTTGTTTTATCTGCACCTCATCCGTTTGTTTTATTTCATGAATTAGTTGAACGATCTGTTTGACGAGAACTGCTCACGGTTGTTTCTGAACCTCATATACCAGAATATCCTGCTCCGTTACTATCTTTACTGGGAGCGTCCTCTACAGCAGTCAGAAATCAGGCTTGCAAACTTTTCCAAGTAGAGACGGAAGCTCTGAGTAAAAGCTCCTTCTCCCAGGAACAGGAAGCGATGGGTGGGTCTGAATGCTTCTCTCTTGCTCCTCAGCCAAGGCCAGTACATTGTGAGCGGCTCTGACGACGGCTCTTTCTTCATCTGGGAAAAGGAGACGGCTAATCTGGTGAGGATCCTGCAGGGGGATGAGTCAATAGTTAACTGCTTACAGCCACACCCCAGCTACTGCTTCCTGGCTACCAGTGGGATTGACCCAGTGGTTCGGTTATGGAACCCCAGACCAGAGGTAAACATCAACATTTGTGTGTTTTTACAGAACATTTAAGATGATATTTACCCACCTGTGTGTTTTTCTACTCCAGACTGATAGTGAGAACGGGCGAGTGGTGGAGGACATGGAGGGAGCTGCTCAGGCTAACCAGCGGCGCATGAACGCTGACCCGCTGGAGGTAATGCTGCTAAACATGGGCTATCGCATCACGGGCCTGCGGGGGGTCGGCCCGGATGGTTCCGACGACGAAGACAGCTCAGAGGGACAAGTACAGTGCAGGCCGAGCTAAACGGACAGTTTTCCATTCTGTGGAATGGCTCTTGGGCGTGAAGCACTCCCCCTGCTCCTGTGTGACCCCCCACCCCCCACTAAACACTGAGTGAATGTCACGTCACATCTCTGCACTATGCATCACCCTCCTGAGTACAAATCTGCTGGAGATTATTTTTGGGGGGGACGAAGGAGAGTAGACACGACGCCCTTCTCCCCTTATTCCCAAAGCACCAACAGCACCTCCGCCTGTTCTCCACCCTGCGGCGGCACGGCGAGCACCTCCCACGCCACTGCCCAGGGTCTCACATAGGAGGAGGAGTCTGATTTAAACTGCTTTTTTTCCTTTTGTTGGAGGGGTGGGGGGTGTCGGATAGTCAGGTGACCTATTTTCAGGTCAGCATGGCCATGTAGGACGAGCCCAGAGGACGGAGCTGCATCTCCCGTGTGAGCAACCGAGTCCCGAGTTTTCAGTTTGTCACAGGAAGCCGAGAACCGATCCTACCTTTTCTTTTTCCTCTAGTCAAACGTACTCATGAGTTTCATTTATTCTGTCTGGAAACAAAGTAAAAGGCTTTTCTTTCTGCCAAAGGTCGACATCTACCATTTAAACAGCCAAGGATGAATGTTTGGTTTCCACGTTTCAGCCACACCGTTTTTCCTTAGGAGTCTAAAACATGGACCAGTTGTTTACATATCAACAAAACCTAAAGAGAAGTTATTTGTAACAAAAAAAAAGACTTTTTAACTAATCTTTTGTCCCACTTTTTTGTCCCGTTTTCTTTGCACATGCTTTTTTTTGTGATGAAATGCTAAAACTTTGTTGAGGATAACTGGGACACAGATGATAATTTGTGCAACATAACTGGTTGTGAAGTATTCGGAGGCCGTAGGGTTCCCAGCTGCATGGCTCCGACATTAGTCCGCCTCTGCAGGAGGTTTCTCTGAACAAAGCTGTGAGGGGGTGGGGGGCAGAGCCGTGTCCAAACAGACACCTGAAGAAGAGATAATTATTATTTTTATTTTTTAATTTAAAAGAAAGAAATCTTTATGAATTGGCTCTTAGCAACATGAATCAAGAGGCTTCCATGTGTTTCATTTTGTTCAGATAAAAGCTATTTTGTTCTCTAAGGAATCATGTCATAGCCTTTGATGCTAACAAAAAGAAATAAAAACATTGAATACCTTGTTAGTGCTCTCCTTTTTCCATTCCTCACTAACTGATCCCTCCTTTTAGGGATGCTCCGATCCGATCACGTGATCGGAAATCGGGCCCGATCACATGATTTTCAAAAAATCGGGATCGGGTGAAAAAGATCGGATTTAACCTTATAAAACAAATATGACTTTTTTAATTCATCCTGAGATCTTAACAAGTTCCTATATCAATATTCTTTATTTCTTGGACAAAAACACTATTACGTCCCACAATTTACAGCAGGCGGGGATTCAGACACCATAACATGCAGCTGTTAGCTAGCAGGCTAACGCAGAGCTAACTTGTCTCCACTGGAGAGCTAAGATATCTCTATTTTGGTGTTATTTTAAACCGGACAAGAAGGCAGTGTAACAGCAACTTGTAATGTGTGCACACTGGGCATTCAACATGCTGGAAAAGAGCTGCATGACAAGCAATAAAAAAATTAAAGGAAAACTTGGACGTGTTTTCACTTTTTTCTTATTCTAATGCTGAAGTATCGGATCGGGACTCGGTATTGGCAGATACTCAAAATCAAATGACTCTGATCGGGAGCAAAAACGTGATCGGAACATCCACCTCCTTTTATTATGGGATCAACGCAGTAGAACAGACACAACACTTATGTAGGTTGGGAAGATAAACCGCCTGTGAAGCTACGCGTCGCTCATTTATCAGCATCTGCTTTTGCTGACTCCAGCAGCAGATGTGAGGGGAGCAGTGGGGAGGGGGAGGATGGCCTACATAGTGAAGAAATGAGGGTACCCAGCTTTGAAGAACCATGCATTATTGCTGACTGAACAGTAAGATTTTAGGTGGACTAATTAAATGATTGCAGCAGCAGGAAGGCTGTAGTTTACATCCCAGCTGTGCTCTTTTGGTGAAGAGTTTTTTTGTGCCTGTTGGTGTTTTCTCTGCTTTCCTTTTACAGTAAAACAAAATCCAAATGTTTTGTTTTGTCGGGTCACTTGGTTCTGACTTTAGCCTTATGGTACGAGGCTCTATCATGCTGGAAAGACATTGATCATCACCAAACTGTTCTTGGATGGCCGAGAGGGGTTTCTCTTGGAGGAAGTTTCGGTTTCATTCTTTATTCATGTCTGTGATCTGGGACTAAACTGAAGGAGTCCAGTCCTCTCAGGATGGTTCCTCAGTAGGATCACAGAGGAGCTTGTGTCTACCTCCAGCAGACATCAAGAGGGTGTTAGAGGACACCCTGGTCTGGACAGGTCTCCAGTCCATCACTGCACCACACAGACACACAACCATTCATACTTACACCTGGAGACAATTTAGATATACCAAGGCTAAATGCTTCAAAGTTGAAGCCAAAGCAGCTTCAAACAAGCGCTGTTCCTGAGCCAACGCCATCTTTGTAGTTTTTATCTGTTGCAGCTCTGGTGCTAAGCCCACCCAATGTTGCTACAAACAGAGCGCTGTGATTGGCTGGACTTAAAATTGCCCGGGCCAATGGTAGACCTGCTGAGGTTAAAATAGAGCGAAGCTAGGAGACCTGCAGAGCAAAATCTTTTGCTAATGCAACAATTTGTCTAGATTTCTTGGCTAGGTTTTTATTTTTACTTTTTTATATGTAGGTCAAATATTACCACAGCCACATGTTAAAGAAAATCAAATAAAACTGGAAAAAATCTGAGGTTTTATTGGTGGTGCTCTAATTCGGGGGGGGCTGTAGTGCCCCCTCTAGGGCTCCCTGGCTCTGCCACTGGTCTGCTCTAGTGGTGCTCCAATCCTGCAGATGGACCTACTTTAGGAGATGGTTCTGATGGCTGCTGCTTTCTAGAGTGCTCAGAAGCCTTCACAAATGGGTGGTCTCATCCTTCCAAGCTCGGGTCCTCTACCACAGGCCTGGGAGCTTGAGGGTTCTGTGCAGTATCTTAGCTGTTCCTACAGCACTTTTCTGGACTGAGATGTCTGATGTTTTTCCTGGGATCTGCTTTAGCCACTCTTCCAGTGGCTAACACACACACACAAACACTGCCTGGCCAAAAAAAGTCTCAATCTGGATTTAACTAAGCAAACAGGTAGGAGCCTCCTATTGGATAATGACTGCATGGGTGATGATCTTTCAGCTGCAACAAGTTATTTAACCCAACTGGAGCAATGAGCTGATTCTCATTTCTTCAACAACCATGTGGAAAGACACATCTGGTGGTGGTGGAACAGATGTTAGTCTGTGTGAGAAGGGTCACATCACTGCCATGCATGAAGCATGAAAACATCTAAGGAGATGCAGCAACGACTAAAACTGGGTTCAGAACTGTCCAACGCATTATTAAAAACTGGTGTGATGAGTCCAGATGGACCCTGTTCATAACCTGCAGTTTACAGCCGCAATCATTAAAACTGAGACAATAAAGTGAAAAAAAAATGTTTCCATACTCAAAATTTTTAAAAACGCCCCTTCTTTATTCCCAGTCACTGAATAAAGAGCAAAAAGTTTCTATTCAGAAGACATCATTTGTCCCAGAGGACGGTGTAGGCTAGTCCCATACAAATGGAAATTTTAATTTGCTTCAATTTATTTATAAAAACATAAATATAACAAAAACACAGGGTTTTATCCTCCGATTGTGAAATAAATGTTTATCCAGTTGAAACTTGTTGCTATCTGTCTGACACACGGACCTTAAACGCAACAACCAACTTATGTGGGGTTCACGGACTCATCTGTCTGTCGGAAATCGTGCCTCCGCCTCCATGCTGCCTGTTTACGTCATCTGTCATCTGTTTGACCACAGACGGTGATGGCGGAGGTTGACGAAACCGACATAATGATGAACTACCACGGTGATTTCTTAAAGACAGAGCGAAGGAGCTGCCGCTATCCTTACTGCATTGTCTGGACACCCATTCCAATTTTATCGTAAGAAGCTAACGCATTCTAGTGTTTCGCTAGCTTAACGCGATGTGTTATCCCTGGCGCTATTTCCCGAGCATAATACGGCTGGTTGTTTTTAAACATTCATTTCATGGCTATGTTGAATGCAGTTTAGATTTTGTGTTGTGTTGCACAACCAAACATGAGGTGGCTCATTCATCATGCAGGTGGGTGCTCCCCTTCATCGGTCACATGGGCATTTGCACCTCCGTGGGAGTCATCAGAGATTTCGCAGGATCTTATTTTGTCTCGGTGAGTCAATAAGTATGGCAAGCCGTCGTAACATATAAGTAGTAAGTAAGTAAATTGTATTTGTATAGCACTTATCACAGAAAAAGAATCACAAAGTGCTTCACAAAGATCAACAAAACAAAAGATAAAGTCATCATAACATTATCTTTAAACAAAACAACAGAATATCATAAAATCATTAAAAATCAGAAAACAAAGTCATAAAATTATAAAAATGATAAAACTAATGAAAGATGATTATAAATACAAGTTAAAAAAAAGAATAAAACATAAGAGATTTAAGTAAAAGCAGTTTTAAACAAAAGGGTCTTCAGCTGCTTTCTAAAGGTGTCCAGACTCTCAATAACACGTAAGGAAGTTCATTCCAAAGTCGGGGTGCAACAGCCTGGAAAGAGCGATCACCTTGACTTTTATATCTGGTCTTTGGAACTTCTAGGAGGTTCTGGTTTGTGGACCTGAGGGCTCGGGTTGGAGCATAAGGCTTTAACAGTTCAGTAACATACAGTGTTGGGCAAGTTACTTCAAAACTGTAATGCATTATTTATTACTTGTTACTCACATTTTAAAGTAATTCGTTACATTATAATATTACTCATTTAAAAATGTAAGGCATTACATCACTTTTGCATTACTTTAAGTAACTTTCACCAAAATAATATGGATTTGGGAATCTAAATGTAGCTCATGACGCTCAAGTAGCTCCTC
Organism: Aphyosemion australe; assembly: GCA_006937985.1. Classification (NCBI taxonomy): domain Eukaryota; kingdom Metazoa; phylum Chordata; class Actinopteri; order Cyprinodontiformes; family Nothobranchiidae; genus Aphyosemion; species Aphyosemion australe. The sequence goes on along the minus strand of SSNS01000100.1, from coordinate 1,221,918 downwards.
ACACATCCAGTGGAAGGTGATGTGGCATCTGACTGGGCTAGGGGTTGTGGTTAAAACAGTCAGATATAATAGCAGTTCTTTAGGTGGCGCACACAAAGTGTATTTGACTACAATGTTCTTCATATCCTTATTTTTCTCAAACTTAAAGTAATGTGTGTGGGGGGAAGGGGGTGGCTCCACCCTGTATTTTGCCTTGGTCCCCAAATGCCTGGATAGGGCCCTGGGTGCGGACCTGATTTTTGAAAGTGATCTGAATTTTATCAATTAAATAAATATTACATGCTTATAAATTATTGCTTTATATTGTTAAACAAAAATAGCGAAATGTGCACTGCACGCCGCAGGTGTGGTGATGTCACCTGGGCACAGATAGCTCCGCTGAGGCAGAAGCAGCGCGTCAGGCATGAATAAAAAGAGAAAGTGCCAGAGAGAACAGACATGAACGATCGTGTGTTAAATGTTGGTTTGGGTTTTTTTTTTTTTGTGGCGTGACTTTGAGAATGTTACTGCGGTCGCAGTGCGCGCAGCTGGCACGCATCTGATCAGCGGTCTCTGTCCTCTCTGCTCTCAAAAGAAGTCCTGGTGCGCTGGAGTCCATATAAATAATGTCATATCGAAACTGAACCTTTATTCAGGCTCCCCCTTAATTAGAACCCTGAAGAAAACTCACTAATTGATTCCTGATTAAAATTGCGTTGTAATGCGTGCGTTACTGACATTGTACCGAATAAAATATTACTGATTTTGTTTCTGTAATGGCTTACATTACAGCGTTACATTTACTTTTGTAACTCGTTACTCCCAACACTGGTAACATATGGAGGAGCTTGGCCATGTAGAGCCCTGTATGTTATAGTAAGGATCCTAAATTGAATTCTAAAGTTAATGGGTAACCAGTGCAGAGACATCAGAACAGGAGTGATGTGAGCTCTTCTGTTTGCTCCAGTTAGGAGCCTCGCTGCAGAGTTCTGGACCAACTGAAGGCGCTCAAGAGCTTTTTTGTTAAAACATGTGAAAAGTGTGTTACAGTAATCTAGACGGGAGGAGATAAAGGCATGGAGAACCATTTCAAGCTCATGTTTTGACACCAACCTTCACAGTTTGGAGATATTTCTCAAGTGATAAAAACAGTTTCTGACCAGTGTTTTTGAGTGGCCTTCAAGAGACGTTGATGGGTCAGAATCAGAAGGGTTTTATTGCCAGATGTGTGAGAAATCACAACATTAGGAAATTGCTGCGGTACTTGGTGCAAAAATAAAAATAAAGAGATAAGCAAATATAAGAAGTAATAATATACTCATGATAAAATTATTATTATAAAAGGTGGCAATAACTAGAGAAGCAGCTACTATATACACAGTGCAGGTGCTAATCAGAGTGGATCAGCTTCAGGTACAAACACAACACCGGGTCATGTGACTGGGACCAAGCGACTGGAGTGGGCAGCCCTAGGATTGACATTCATGAGTCCAACAGCAGAGGGGAAGAAACTGTTCTTGTGGCGAGAGGTTCTGGTCCGAATGGATCTGAACCTCCTGCCAGATGGGAGCGGGTCAAAGAGACAGTGTCCAGGGTGAGTCGGGTCAGCTGTGAGCCGACCTGCACGCCTCAATGTCCTGGAGGTGTACAGGTCCTGTATGGAGGGGAGTTTGCAGCCAATGACCTTCTCAGCAGAGCGTACAACACGCTGCAGTCTCTTCTTGTCCCTGGTGGTGGCTCCAGCGTACCACACGGTGATTGAGGAGGTGAGGATGGACTCGATGACTGCGGTGTAGAACTGCCTCATCCACTGTGCTGGCAGGTTGAACTTCTTCAGCTGCCTCAGGAAGTTCATCCTCTGCTGGGCCTTTTTTATGATGGAGGTGATGGTGGGCTCCCACTTGAGGTCTTGGGTGATGGTGGTGCCCAGGAAGCGACATGAGTCCACCATCGTGTCAAAGACAACACCCAAATTTCTCATGTTTGACTTGACAGCAGAAGCTAAATGACAAAGTTGTTGACTAATCAGAGGAGCCATGCTCTCAGGGGCAATGATCAGACATTCAGTCTTTTCAGAGTTTGCCTGAAGGAAGTTATCTTCTAGCCGACACACCTCACCGAACAGCTGGCTCTCAAAGTTTCTCCCTTGGTCGCTGTGCAGCTCCTCAGGTACTCCAAAACGAGCGAACATCTCATCCACCAACCTCTGAGCTGTAGTTGCAGCACTCTGATCCGGCACTGTGTACGCTTCAGGCCACTTCGTAAAGTAGTCCATGGCCACCAAAACGTAGCGATTTCCGGCATCTGTTGTAGGGAAGGGTCCGAGGATGTCCACCCCGACCCGCTCCATCGGTGCTCCAACCAGGTACTGTTGTAGCGGGCCCTTGGAGCGCTGAGTTGACCCTTTCTGGCTGGTGCAGATGTCACAGCAGTGAACGTGGAGCTCCACGTCCTGACGGTAACCCGGCCAGTAGAACCTCCGCCGGAGCCGTCGCACCGTCTTGTTGTTTCCAAAGTGCCCTGTTCCTGCTGCGCCGTGCACCCAGTAGACGACTTTCTCTCGGAGCCTTCATGGCACCAGCAGCTGCAGGCGGTCTGTTCCCCCTCCTGATGCCTGCCAGCACCTGTACAGTACATCCTCATGCAGCTCCAAGCTGCCAAACTGGGAGTGTAGGTTCTTTAGATCAGCCTCACGAAAGGACACGTCGGGCCACTCTGGTTTTTTGGTGTCCCGAACCCAAGCTCTCACCTCTGCCAAAGTTGGATCAGCCTCCTGCTGATCTTTCAGCACCTCCATGGAGAATAACTCCCTCTCCGGATCCTCAGTAGCTTCCACTGCTGCAGCCGACAGTTCCTGGTGCTGCTCTCTCGCTGCTGCTGGAACAGTTTCTGGTTCTCGCTCTTCCTGGCGGAAACAGTAGCAACACTCTGTCACTAAACATGGACGCCGGGACAGCGTGTCAGTGTTAGCATGCTGACGGCCGGGGCAGTGCTGGATCTCAAAGTCGTACTCTTGCAGAATCTCCAGCCACCTAGCCACCTGTCCTTCCGGCTGTTTAAAGTTCAATAGCAAGGTGAGGCTAGCATGGTCAGTCCGAAGCTTGAACTTGGTGCCCAGCAGGTACGGCCGGAAGTGTCTCACAGCCAAAACCACCACTAGCAGCTCTCGCCTGGTGATGCAGTAGTTCCTCTCACTCTGACTGAGACTGCGGCTGTAATAAGACACACCTTTTTCTCCATCTTCACCTGTTTGGGAGAGCATGCACAAGCAGATCATCCAAATAGACTAGGGATGCAACGATACCACTTTTTTCCAAACCGATACGATACCGATACTTGGATCTGAGTACTCGCCGATACCGATTACCGATACCGATACTTGTACCACACACAAAAATGCAATGAATTGGAATACAGGTTTTATTTTCTTCTCTGCTTTCAACAGGAAAATATGGTGAGTTAGATAAAAAACTAAAATATATTAATAGAGATCACAAAACTAACATATTAGGTGAAAAATAAATATTTTCTGTGAAATCATTGCACAGTTTTCTACAAACAAAATGAACTAATTGGCACTGTCTCCAGCTTTCATGAACATAACATTTATGAACCTATCGCAGTGTCCACATTTAAATAAAAAAACTATAGTCATCATGCAATAGTGTGGATTCAATCTGAACTAAGCTTTTTTGGGAAACATGAGCAGCAGGTTCTTTTTGATGAAAATAGTCATCTCTGCATTTTCAGGTGTGAGCCTGTTTCTGCTTTCATTCACAATGTTTGAAACAGCTCCCCCTATTGGTCAATATAGAAAACTACAACAGAAATAACAAGTCACAGTGAAGCCACTTTCAGGCAACTGGTATCGGTACCTGGTATCGGTTAACATTTTTCGGTATCGTATCGACCCGGTATCGGTGCATCCCTAAAACAGACCACACAACGGCTGCGAGGAATCTCCTGCAGAACTCGTTCCATCAGTCTTTCAAAAGTAGCCGGGGCGTTGCATAACCCAAACGGCATCACTTGAAACTGCCACAGTCCCTGTCCAATAGTGAACGCCATTTTAGGTTTAGCCTCCGGTGCTAACTCCACCTGCCAACATCCACTGCGTAGATCCAAAGAGCTGAACCAGCATGATCCAGCGCGTCATCAATGCGGGGCAGAGGGTACGAATCTTTGTGCGTCAAAGCATTTAGCCTTCGGTAATCTACACAGGGCCGCCATCCACCCCCCTTCTTCTTCACCATGACAATCGGCGCAGCCCAGGGGCTCTCTGATGGTTCGATGACCCCGTTAGCTGCCATGTCTTTGATTAATCCTTCCGCTGCTTGGCTAACGGCAGGCGATGAGGGCGGAGCCGTACAGGGGTGGCGTCACCTGTGTCGATGCGGTGTTGGACCAAGCTGGTCCGGGTGCAATCCTCTTCTCTCGCGGCAAAGATGTCCCCAAACTCTCGCAGTAATTGGCTCAACTGCTCCCGCTGCTCCGGGCTGAGGTGTTCCCCGCTGCGTTGCTCCAACGGTCTCAGATGACGGGGCTGCAGTAGCAGGAACCGGTTTCAATCCAGCCTCCTGGCTGTTGCTGACTCCTTGTCGTCTCCCATGAAGGTCACTCCCCTCCTGGAGAGGAAGTCTCTCAGCATCCAAGCATAGCGCAGTTCCTCGAACATCAACACATGCGCCCCAGCGCGTCAATAAATGCAGGATGCAGTCGTCTCGAATGGCAGCTAGCCAGAACTCATGATCAGCTTTATGAGCTCCAACCACCACCGATAACAGTCCTTTCCCCGTCATCGTGGTTTTCTCACCCGTCACAGTCAGCAATGCGGTCTCAGTGGGACTCCAGCCCACCGGAATGGAACCCTCAGTCTCTGGCAGGAATCCTTTCCGGACCAGACAGATGGTGGACCCCGTATCCACCAGGGCTCGGCATCTCTGTCCTCTGACCAAACAGTCCAAGTAAAGTCCAGCGGCCCACAGCGGATGGCAAGTTAACTCCAAGGGGTGACGTGATGCGAGGTGGGAGTCCCCTTACTGTCCCACCCCGCTGGCGTTTCCCACAGCCGGCGGCTTTGGTTGTCCAGATCTGGGTTGAGAGCTTGGAGCTGGGCAGTTTCTGGCTAGGTGCCCCGGTTCCCCACAGCGGTTGCAGAGACCGGTAGCTGGTCTCTGCCTTGGGGTCTGCTCCGGTCGGGCCTGGCTGACTTCTCCCACCTCCTCCAGCGTCTCCTCCTGCTGCACAAACTGTCCCACAGGCATCACCTCCTCTGCTCGTTCAGCCCACCGGAGCGCTTCAGCCATGGTGAGAGGGAATGACAGCCGGACATGTTGACGTAGCGGCTCTGGTGTTAACCCACGAAGGAAAGCGTGCAGGCTTAGCTCCTCCCTAGCGGCAGCCGGGAAGTCAGGATAGCCCTGGCGAGCACACAGTTGCAGGTCAGCCGCATAAGCTCCCAAGCTTTCTCTGTGGCCGCGTCGTCTGCCGCTCAGCTGCTCCCGGCTGTGCTCCCCTGAGACTCTTTTCCCATAGCATCTGTCCAATGCTGCCGTGATGGCTTGCCAGTCACATCGATCCTCCGGAGCGAGGTCCATCAGGACCTGGAGCGCTTCACCCTCCAATGCTAGCGCCACATGTACCGCCGTTTCTTGCTGGCTCCATCCCTCGTGTAAAGCTGCCAGCTCCACCTGAGCGAGGTAGGGTGCGAGGGGCGTGGCTCCGCTGAATCTTGGAAGCTTTACCGGCGTTCTCTTCCCGCTGTCTCTCAGCACCGTTGTGGCCGGGTTTGTAGGCGTTTTGGCCGGGCACGACTCTCGTGGCTGCCTGGTTAGCCGCGGAGTGCTGGTTCCAGCCGGCTGGCGCGATGTTCTCATCTCAGCGCCCAGTCTTAGCTGCTCTTGAAGCTTGCTGTTCTCTCTGCCAAGTCTCTCGATTTCCTCTTCTATTTGCTGCATCTTGTGTGTCTTTCTTGACAGCGAGAATCCCACTTCTGACACCAATGTGGCGGTTTCAGACGCCATCTAGCGGGTGTGTTGTGCAGCGGCAAGGACGAGTCACCAAGTAGCAAACACAGAACACTTTATTCGCTGCTCAACAGCCCCTCTTCACCTCCGAACACACAAACATGACTCCCGGTGCCAACGGGCACCGGCCAGAAACAACATAAAATGAACACTAACTGAACGTTAACTAAAAATAACCAACACTAACACAAAACTAACCAACAGAACTAAACAGAACACCAGAAAACATGAATAAATTAACCCCGAACCCACTCCCAGAAGTCTTTGCGCCCACTGCCACGCCTGGCAGCGGGCAGGGCCACTACCATACAAATAATTTATCATACTTTTCAAAGTTCCTTTAAAAATAAAATGTCCTTAAAAACATTATTTAATTATTTTTAAACAAAAAGACACTTCCAATTTACAGAAGGGCATTTTTTCAAATTGTTTTTTTTTTTAATGAAAATTCATTCTTCCTTGAACGTCAGGAGCCTAAAGCAAACACAAATACTCTAAATATCATGTGTTATATAGAAGGGTGATGTTTGAGATATTTGAAATGTTGTTTATTAGGATGAATTGAATTCTGGATGAGTGAAATATGTTCTTTATCTTGGACTTGAATCTAATAGTGTTCAGATGTTTAAAAGGCCTTTCTTCTTTTTATATTTTAATAGCAAATGCTAGCTGCAGCTTCATACTCACATCTCAGGTTTATTATTTACCTGCAGAGCTGCACAAGAAAACTGCTGTGGCTTTCAAAATAAAAGCTGACTTAAAAGTAAAAGAAGCATATTGCGATTTCAGTGGTTTATTTATCATTTAGTTTATCTTAAAAAATATTTTGGTAAATCTAGATAATAATTAGTCTGCTTCACAAAAATTGGATCTTTATTTTCAGAGTTAGATTTAATTAGGAGTCTCAAGCAAATAGCCTAAAATCACCACTGTTTGTCATGCAATTATTGTGCAGCCTTAGCAACTGTTGCAACAGTGATGGTTATTTATGATTTATTCACAATCACAGCAATAGTTTCAGTTTCAATGATTCCATGTATGAATTTGAAATGTTAGCTTTTATTTTTCCTTTCCAGGAGGACAACATGGGGTTTGGCCGACCAACAAAGTAAGTTAAATAATAAGCGTCTTGCCTGCATTTTTATAAAGGAAGGTTGAAATGAACACACTGATGGTAGCTAATGTTGCAGGTACTGGAAACTGGACGTGGATAAGGTTTGTGGTAACGGTGCCGCCACGTGGGACCAAGCAGTGCACGATGCATCCGAGGAATACAAATGCAGGCCGGTATGACTGCATTCAGAAGCTTTTATTACTGCATGTAACCACATCAACATTAACCTTTTGCTTTTTTTATTGAAGCACAATCTGTGCCTTGATAACTGCCATTCCCATGTTGCCATGGCCCTAAACCTGATGCGATACGACAACAGCACCTCCTGGAACATGGTGAACCTGTGCATGCTGTCGTTTCTTCATGGGAAACACGTGAGGTAAATGTTGCTTTGAGGACATTAAAGTTTAAATTAACTGACATCTCCTGGTTTTTGGTACCTGCAAGTGAAGAAGTTAGGTTGAGCCACCGTATCCAGCGTAGGAAGCGGATGCTTCTGTAAATATGACATTTAATTTTGCAGACGACACCCAGCTCTAGCCATCCATCAAACCAGTTTCCTCCCTCCCTTCACCTCTCTCTGTCTCTGATTGGCTGTGTTAAATCACATTTTGGTTCTCTAAGAGTTTCTTTAAACTAAACAGGAATTAAACTGAGGTTCACTGGTACTAAATCCACCCTCTAAGGTAGACGACTTCTATTTATGTAAGAAACTCCTCAGTTTTCCTTTCTTTCCTAATGAATCATCTTTGACAGCACTCTTCTTTTAGTCCCTTATGCATGAAAACTCTTGTTTTTGCAACACACAGAAAATGATCTCTGTTCTGGCACTAAACTTTAAAAATGGCCAGTAAAACTATTTTGAATTAAATATAAGGGTTTTGCAAATATTCAGTTTTAAAATAGTTTTAAATGAAAGATAACTGCATCATTTGGAAAATAAGTTTGATATTTAATATTCTCCCTCTCCTGTAGCCCTTTGCCAGCCTGGTCAACCAGTTGGTAGAGCATCTAAAGTCCCTACATCTCACTGAAGCATTAAATGAAATTAACAAGAAAAAAAAAAAGTAAAACAATAAAAAATGAAAGAAAATGGAGTTTGAAGAAAAGGTGTAACATTATTACATTGCATTATTATTACAATTATTATATTATTAATTTGCAGTAAACTAAAGCTCTTATTGCCTCAAATCAAAAAATGCAAAAGTGGAATGTTTTCATTGCTTTTTTCATGGTGAGGAAGTTGAAAGTTTAAGAGTAAAACTAAACTTTTTTCAATTTTTGGCCTCACACACTCGACACTTGACTCTTCATTGGAATAACTGCGCTGTGGCTGAGCTATTGCTGCAATAAGAGACCTGCGACACAGCGACACCCCCCTCCCATTATTTTTCACTGACCCACATAGAGAACAATGCAGCCAGGTTGTGCAGCATCTGCGTACACACTCCCAGGCTCAGGAGCCTTTTTAACACAAGGCGAGTTGTGTAATTAATCACTGACAGCAGCGCTCTGCTGGGGTCACCGCTCTGCTGGGGCTCCCTGCACCGGCGGGGGTGAACAGCAGCACTTGATGTGGGCCTGTGGGAGTTAAAGTTTTTTCTTACTTTTGATTCCTCTAACGCTCTCTTTCTGTTCCTCAGCTGGACGGCTTTCCTCAAAACCTGGCTGCCCTTCGTCATGCTGTCCGGAGTGCTCGCCACCTTCGTCCTGACGCTAAACCTGTAGTGGTGCAGATGGCTTTGGGTTGACTATACATACTTGCTGGTGTGAGTGGTGTGTTCTGACTGAGCAAATACCTGACAAAGGACTGCAACGTGTTATTGAGAGAAAAGCTTTTTTTTTTTGCTGTTTAATTTAAGATATGAACACTACCTATGCTTTCTTCCTTTTCACAGAATGGTCTTTTATTTTGAAAATATCAAAACTCCTCTCCACGTGATTGAGAATTTAGCAGGATGCAGTTTTCATGAATGAAGGTTCTGAATGTGTTTTTGGTGGTCTTAATCTTAATTTGAGTGAGGAATTACACTAAAATGGATAAAAGTATTAATCCAGGAGATTTGAGGCGCTACCAAAGATAGAATTGATGGGAGACTCGCCTGTGAAAAGTTGTTGTTTTGTCATTAGTTGAGTCTGTTTTATGTTGTTTTTTTTTATTTCCGGACAGAAACTGAATGCTTTCCAACTGTACAACCTCATGCTGGAATGTCACCGTTAGTGAATTACCTTGTTTTTACAGCTGTGTGATAAATGATCTTATTTATTGTTGTGCATTGTCTTCAATTTACAGTATTTTGTAAGTTAAAAGAGATTGCTGCCCTGCCCCCTCTGGCAGACTCTGATCACCCTTATTGTCCTCTGTATCTTTAAGGGAACCACATACCTTTTTTTTTTTTAAATCTGTGATATGAAGCATCATCAATTTATAGGAACCTTTATTCCCACAGCCAAGCCGACGAGGAGGGTCAGCCGCAGAAACAAGCAGTATTAAATTTGTTCACCTTTCCTCCTCTGCTGTCATTTTTCTTGTTGTAAACATCTTTTTTTTTTTTAACTTATTTCCATCTTGGGTAGATTAAAGATGTGCATTTTTGCAGCCCGTTTGTTTTTGGGAGTTCTTTTTTGTGCACCCTACCAGTGCTCGGGGTGTCCTCTTGGCTGCGAGTGTTTCGCCGTCACCCACACTGTGAAATGTGTGTCCAAGTCCCTGCTCGGAGTGCCACAAAACATTCCGGGATATGCTCGGACCGTCGTCATCACTGGGAATAATATACACCAGGTTGGAGCCGATTCGTTCTCAGCGCTGGAGAATGTCACAAACATCATTCTAAGCAACAACAGGTGAGTGTTTTGTTTCACTTGTGTATAGTAAGCATGTCTAACTTTGCTGCACATAAGAAATAAAGGTTTTGTCAGTGAACGTGACTTCTGTTTCTGAGACAAATTAGCTCAGAGCTGCAAGATGGGAGACAAACATCATTTTGAATATTGCAGTGAGATGCTCCCAATTCTTGGTGTGTTTAACATGTTGGGACGTCATCCTATAAATCAGATGAAGGCATCAAGAGCAGCACATGGAACATAAAGCCATGTAATGAGGTCCTTTTGAAGTGCTGGTAATGAGTTACTGATATATTGAACAAAACTATGTTAGATGAATTTCCAAGTAAAGAAAAATGTCTTCAGTGTCACAGTGTCGATCGTCTTCTCAGGATCACAGAGTTGGCGGCCCACACCTTCTCTGCCCTCATCAACCTGCGCTTCCTGGACCTCAGCGGGAACCAGCTGGCCCTCATCCATCCAGAGGCTCTCAGCATACCTGGAAGTCCTCTCCAAGAGCTCAACCTGAGCTGTTCCCTGTTCAACTTCACCGCCCTGACGGACCTAGCCACGGCTCTGCGTTGGGGCGGCCTCTGGGGGCTCCTCCGCCTTGACCTCTCTGGAAACCATCTGGCCCTGCTTCCACCTGGGATGTTCTCCTACGTTCCAAGTCTACAGCAGCTCCTCCTCTCCAACAACTCTTTGGTGGCCGTCTACAGCGGGACCTTCTCTGGCATGGATCACCTGGAGATCCTGGATCTGACACACAATGCCTTTGGAACTTTCAGGAATGATGCCCTACAAGAGCTGGAGGGGCTCGGGAACGTCAGAATCCTTCTCGGTAACAACCCGTACACCTGCTCTTGTGAGATCCGAGAGTTTGTTGAATGGCTGAATGACTCTAGAGCTCAGGTGGATGTGGATAACATCAGATGTGTGTCACAAGTAGGAGTAACCAGTGTCCGGCTGCAAGGACTCACTGTCCAGGCCATTGGTTGTGTTGCTCCAGTTCTCCCTGAGGTGACTGACCTCACCCTGCAGACATCTTACGTCTTCCTGGGTCTGGTTCTGGGCCTCGTAGGCATGATTTTCTTGTTTGTGCTCTACCTGAATCGCAACGGTATGAAGAAATGGATCATAGACACGAGAGATGCATGCAGGGACGTTCTAGAGGGGTACCACTACCGGTACGAGATCGACTCAGACCCTCGGCTGGGGCGCATTGCAGCCGATAGCAGCAGGTCGCACAAACATGGAGGCCTAGCCCCGTCTCAGCAGCTGCCTACTGACACCTGCATTGTCCAAGGCCCCACAGAGACACGCACGAAACAGACGACTACCTCCCCATCCTAGTGACTCCTGATACTTAATGAAATATGATTTTCTGTAAATATGATGCAGTTCCAACCTTTAAATCTCTTGTTGAAAGTGCCTTTGTGATTTCTTATGTAAACTGATTTTTTCTAAATATGCAATGAAATGAGCTTCAGCCTGTTTGTTGTTTCATCATTAGAACTCTGGGTGGATTTTTGTAGAATGAAACGGTTCATTAAATACCCACCTTCAAACATTTGTGCTAAATCACAACTCCATAAATAACATTTATGCCATCCTATATATATATATATATATATATATATATATATATATATATAGAGAGAGAGAGAGAGAGAGAGAGAGAGATCTAGATCTCTATATATCTAGATAGATCTAGATCTATTAAATAGATCTATAAATAGAGAGAGATCTAGATCTCTATATAGAGCTATATCTATCTAGATATATCTCTATATAGAGAGAGATCTAGATCTATAGATCTAGATCTATTAAATAGATCTATATATATAGAGAGAGATCTAGATCTCTATATAGAGCTATATCTAGATATATCTATATATAGAGATAGATCTAGATCTCTCTCTATATATATAGATCTATTAAATAGATCTATATATATAGAGAGAGATCTTGATCTCTATATAGAGCTATATCTATCTAGATATATCTATATATAGAGATAGATCTAGATCTCTCTCTCTATATAGATAGATATCTATATAGATATAGCTCTATATAGATATATATGCACAGGTTTTTTTTGCTGAAAACAAGTTTCTGGAAGTTCAGGATTTTTGAATTTTAAACCAGCTGAGGATTAAAAATGTGCAAATGTGTTTTCTGACAATGATTTCCAAAAAGCCACGATTGTTATGTTTGTAATCCCAAATAGCTACTAGAAACTAAAGATGCAAACCAAACAAGAGACAGGCTCTCAGGATGTTTATAATATTTATTTAGTTGATTTAACAAATGCTGATAATTAGACCACAATAAACAAAACTTCAATAACTCATCAGTTTGATCAAAACAAAAGGTTTACAAAAAACTGGATTAAATTGTGTTGTGTTGCAATTGCCTTCTGTAATTCTGTACATAACATATCTGTAACTGAAAAATGTTGTAACTGTAACTTTAGCTGCCTCTTGGCCAGGACTCCCTTGAAAATGAGGTTTTTAATCTCAATGGGACCTTCCTGGTTAAATAAAGAATAAATAAATAAAAAAATAAATAAAATGAATGATTTTGCAAATGTAACCAGTTACTAACTCAAACTAATGCTAAATCTTTCCGAGCATTGAATTTTAATCAACAGTAACATTTTATATTACCAGTGGTAAATTGAACATTGTGCTTGTTTAGCCACATTTTAAATAGCTCAAATTAGATTTTTTTCTTTTTGCATTAGTAGTGATTGTAAATATGTCCTCACACACATAGAAAAACATATAAGGCTTCTCCGAGATATAAACATATATTAGTACTTGCTGCAGTCAAATGTAGATTATTATTATGTGTTTAACCAGTCACTATGGTGCTCCTAATTCCGCATGTATTAGTAGCCTGTAGATTGTTGCTGGAGGAAGATGATAAACATGTATTTGCTTTATTCTGAATAAACTGAAACGATCCGTTCTTCGCCCTCTTTTTGTTGGTCCTGCAGGGAGCTGGTGTTTTCCTGACTGTGTGTGATTAAGTGTGAGCACACAGTGAAAATGGGGCAAAATGAAATATACTGTTTGGAAGCACACCTGCTGCAGCTGCAGCTGTGCGCATGTCAGGCCTGCCCTTTCAAAACGTGCGTGCGTTCATTTAAAAAATTCACAATGTACCGATTTTGATTCACAAACTACTACGCAAAAAAAAGAAAGAAAATCGAAAGATAAGCGTTGTGAATTCCCCTTCATATCCGCCCGGCATGACGTCACGACTCACCTGTGGGTGGGTGTTTAGGATCTGGGATTAGCTGTAGCCGCAGGTAATAGCCAAACATTGGGAGAGACTCGCAGCGGACTCGTTTTTTGAACCCAAAAGAGAGGAGGCGAATGAGCGGGGTCGTGTGCTTCGGTCGCGGCTCCGGACTCCGGGCTTTAGGTTGGGGAAGTCGATCGTTTTGGAGTTTTGAACAACAACAACTCACCTGGAAATCTGCGAGGTTTCAACATCCGTCCGTCTTTTCTCAGTTTGAAGCGCGAGCAGGAGTCGTGCCTGAGACTTCCGCGGTTCGGTCGCTCGGCAGGTTATCTGGGAGACAACCACAGCTGTTCCCTCTTATGCGGTAAGTGGGCGATTTGCAAGTACAACCCCAAGCAGGTAAAGGATGAAAGACGTTTTGTTTCACCTGCAAGCTAACTGTAGAGCTGAGGAAGGGCCTCGCCACTTCAGATAAACCCCCATCGGGCCAATGAATCAGGGCGCTCTGTTTTAGTTCTCCGAACGCTCTTGAACGTTAGTGATTTCTCCTCATTCAGGCTGCGCTGACCTGACACAGGTGTAGCAACAAAACCACAGCTTTAACCTGTAAACACTCCTCTTCCTCAGGTCCCAGGTATTTTGAGCCATGCCTGGCCACAACAGGGGAGCTCCCCAGGCGTCCCGCCACCACCATCCCCACGCCTCAGGGTCCAGGACGGACAAGTACAAGCAAAACCGGACTGCATACCGGGACGGCACGGCTAAACACGACCTCTACAGGGATCATCATGGAGATCATCAGCACAACGAGCACCCCCGGTATGCAGAGAACAAGTACAGTCACGGCAGAGGACACCCACGGAATGGGACGGCCCGGAGCTCAGAGACGATAGGATTTATTCCGGGGTCAGCAGACAGCGTGCCCACCAGCAGGCCCACATGTGGCTCCTGCGCTTCAAGGGGCTGGAGTAGCTGCAAGGCTCTGATCTGCTGCGTGCTGACCTGTGGCTTTTACGGCAGCCGAGAACCCTGTCTGCCCGTTAATGAAAGCTCCACCGACCACCCGCATAAAATGGGCGGTGAGCCTCCCAATGGCATGGCCTTGAGCAACCCAACTTGTGAAATCCCGTTGGAACCCAAAAAACACTCCAATTTACCTGCAAACGAAAGCTTCCGATACCAAGATGTTCGCTTTAGGGGGGAGATCGTAAGTTACCCGGTCAACGCCTCCAAACGGAACCGTGTGCCAGCTAAGGGGGAGAGCCAGCGACCGGTCAGCAACACCAGCCTGCTGTCCAACGACTGCTACGATCTGGACGATCCGTGCGACAGCACGGACGTGGACTCTCTCATCACCAAGAAGCTGCTGGAGCTCTACGCCCTGCATCAGATCGAAGAGCTGGCCAAGTGCACGTCCGACCTGTCCTTCTCCCGCAAAACCAACGAGATCAGTGAGCTCATCTACAGCATCGCCCAGAACTACAACCTGGAGGAGCAGGAGGCCGAGTGCAAGCTGGTGCATGGGGTCATCCGCATCAGCACGAGGAAGACGAAGAAAAACCCCAGCCACAAACTGGCAGCGCAGCGTCCCAACGGCAGGAACGACGGGACTCTCCCTGACAGCGGCACCGAGACCATGACCTTCATGAGCAGCGACTGTAAGAGTTGCATGACACCGTTTTTGTTTAACAGTAATAATCGGGGCAGCGGGGTGTCTGATGGTAAACTTTTCCACTTGCCTCTTGTTCAGCAGAAAGCCAAAAATAACAAAAATCTGACCCGCTAGTGACTCATCGTGTCTGTTGGAACTTTGCTGTCTTTGTTTATAAACCCTCAAGCACAAAGCATTTTACAGGCAATGGTCTATTAAACAATCTGTTAATCCGAGGCAAGCTGATACAAGTACGGTAAACCAAAACCTTGTGAAAGCAGATGACCAGACTATTTTTACCACACCAGCTTATTAAGGGGCCCTCCTCTGCGTGCTTTGCTTTATTTATTTTTGCTTTTGATTCATTTGATGTTATTTTTTTGCAGATCCGGAGGTGAAAGTGTCCGAGCAGACGCCGTCGGATGAGCTGGCCAGGAAAATGAGACCTTACAGTGGGAGAAGTGAGTACATCTGGGAATTTTCCATGACGGGTGTACTGACCCGTTTTTGTGCCATTGTCTGGAGAAATTAGGATTCCATGATGTTAAATTTTAGGCTCCTCTGTCTGCCATCGTCCCAGTCAACAGGGTCGTAATTTGTGAGGCTCCCACCTCCCCAAACCACTGCTCCCTCTGCAGCTGCAGGCGATCTCTCACTCACCTCCTCCCTACTTTCCAGTAGCATACTTCTCTTTAAGCATAAAAAAACCTGCATTCCTTCTCCTTTTTCTTCACACATCACGATCCCACCTCTGCCACCTAATGCCGTGCCGATCTACCTGGCTCTTTTATTCCCCCTCCAGCTCAGCGGTCATGCTACACCACCCGCTAGAGCAGCAGATCGAGTCACATCACATCTACACCTCGCAACGTTATGTCATGTTAGCAAACAACTTGGGTTACAAATAGATTACAGTCAAACGGCGCTTTTTCCCCCCACTTCAAACTTGCTTTTTAGCAAAGAGGTGTCTGGTCACACGTCTCTGAATGAGGGTACAGCACATTGTGTTTCTGCAGCTGCAGCCTGGATGAACTCGCCTCATGCAGATGATCACTCGCTGCTGTGTTTGCCTGTTTTAGTGTAAAGTTATTTAATTGCACAAACCTTGTTTTTCCGGCAGCATATTCCTCCAGCACCGCCACGGTCTCCTCGCCCTACCATCATGACACGGGAACTCACTCCTCAGGAGCTCCACTGCTCATCTAAAGAGACTAAATGTTGCTTTTACTGTTGAATCGTGTCACCGAACTGCTGTTGTTACTGCCATGGATGCTGTTACTGAGCAGAGCACCTTCTCCTGGATAGTTACAGTTCTCCTATGAGAGGAGAAGACTCTTTTTACTTTGAATTGTCCCCCTGAACAAAGATTTGTGCATGTTTTTGTTTTTTACATAGATAAACCTGTGATCAGTGTTTTAAAGTTTTAGAAAGTGACGTCTCTGTAATTCAGCCGTCAGAAAGCCACAGCATCAAAACCCGTGCTAGGTCATAACCGTCCTCATTCTTGTTTTGGATTTTGCAAGCGTTGTGTTGTCTGAGCGAGTAGCTGTTGCCGTTTCTCTAACCTAAGATGTGTTTTGCTGTTGATGATGTTTAAGCTGCAGAACTGTGCTGAAGCCATACACATTCTTGAGACGATGTTTGGTGCCCTTTTTTAATATCATACAAAAAGTTGTATTTTTAAAAAAATAAAACTCTCAGTTCTTGTGTTTTTATGAAAGATTGAAGTGTTTTTGTGTGGCGTCCTCACATATTAGTGTAGCTTTCACGCAACTAGAAGTCAGTTTTCTTGAGTTTGTGCCTCTTCAGCCCACTCACTTATCCTTTTTTTAAATCTGGGATTGTTGACGGGCTCGTCTCTCCGAGGTCAGCGTTCTAGCAGGTAGGCTTTTTCCGCCCTCAGCAAAAGGAGGAACTCGTTTGGCTGGTTCTGACAGAAAGGAAATAAAATCCTGAGGTTTGTCTTTGTCATTCATGGCAAAAGGAAAGAAGCAATTCCAATAACTAGCCTGAGTGCAGAAGCCTGCCTTGAATAAGCAGAATTTGATTTCTTGTTAACGTCTATTTTAGGATGCGTCGTTTCACGTTTTGTTGCTTCTGCTCAAACGAAGTAACAGATGTTCAGTTTTAACCTTTTTTGGAACTGATCTCATTCTAAGTTTCAGTAAATCTAGCAGATTTTATCCTAACAAAAAAACTTAAACTTTGAGATTATTTGATTTCTGCTGAAAATGACGTGTGGGTTTTTGTGTGCTGAAAAGAAAAATTGCTGCAGCAGCAACAAAAATGTAGTTTTTCTTCGATTTGCAGCTCTTTGGACTCTCCTTTTCTCTTGTTTGTGTTGCTGTTTCCACGCGTAACCCCGTTTCCTCTGGCTCACTGCCCCCACCAGCACATTCCTGTTTTACCTGTACGAGTTGTCATGTAAAGACAGAGTTTCACAACTAACATACCACAAAGTAGGATGACTAAGTCTGATTTCTCAAATGCAGATAGTGTTTTTTTTATTTTGCACTAAACTGAGAGATTCTGTCACTTTTTGTGATGATGACACGGGAGGATTCTTGTGCTACGGCTAAGTGAGAAACACAAAAATAAGAAAATCTTTGCTGCTTCTGATAAAAAAACGACTTCCACCAAATGTCCTCTAGAGGGAGACACAACACAGGAGTAAAACTTGTTTTCTGTTTCATATAAAGCTACAAATGTGTAGCCTGGCCAGCCATCCTATATGTGTGAATATATAACTTTGCAAGGCAAGAATTTGGTCTAGTTCACTAGGCTAACAAATGTGTGTTTTAAATCTAGATTCTCAAGGCTCTTGTTGACTTTTTGAAAAGTTCTGTTGAGCACGTGCCATAGTGATGGATCTGACTCAGTCATGTACAAAAATATATTTATTCAAGTTTTCTGTAAAGGCAGACGCTTATTTACAGCAGAGAAGAGCACTGACGCGTAGGATCAAAACTCCAAAACGAATCATCTTCTCAGGATTTCTGCTCAGACGGTAAAGTGACCTCAGCTTCAGTGGAAATGGAAGAAAATCAAAAACCCCATGTTTATACAAAAAAAGGTTGTCTTTTCTAAGTGTGCTTGATAGTAGGCTTTATTCCGTTAAAGCACGCTGCATGGAGGTCATGACAGTTCATCACGAGGACCATCCCTCCCATCGGCTGAGGAGCATGTCGACCAACAGCTCCAGCAGGTTGGCCTGGCCTATCACGGGCCGGAAGAAGAGTTCGGTGATGAGGCTGGGTGTGATGCCCTGCAGCATGGAGGCTGTGAGGAGGATCCGAGCAAAGCGCTCCTGGTACCCAGGGTGAAGCAGCTGGACCACCTCGCTCAGGGCGTGCTGAGCCTCCTGCTGCAAGCCTTCAACAAACAGGCCCGCCTTCAAATCTGGTACATCTGTTTAAGACAAAAACACAAATGTTGCATGACAAATGAGTCCTTTACCTGAGGTTATTTGTTGTCTGAGTCCAGTTATTGCAGTACAAACCTGGATTAAATATCGTGGTCCCTTTCAGGTAGGCGTACTCCTTTGGACTCAGATCTAGACTCCAGAACTTTTTGAGACACGACTTGATTTTGCTGATGCCAGCCATGGTGGGCTGCTCCCGTTCCGTTTCGGGGCTCTCCTGGCAGTTCAGGAGAATCTTCTTCAGCATGCTGTCAGCAGGGACGTCCGTCACCTCAAAGTCCACGTGCTCCTGGGCCAGGCCCAAAATGAAAAGCGGCACCCAGCTGCTTTTAAGAAGTGCAAACTGGTCACTGGGTGGCAGCTGGTTAAAAGCTGGCAAGTTCTTCATGAAGTGGACGGTTTTCACCAGAACCGCAGACGCCTCTTTGCAGACCTCAGAGGGCCTTTTTAAGCACACTCTCCGTCTCATCTCACAGTTGCATCTGTGAGGAACGGAACTGTGGCTGGAGGTGTCCTGAGTTGGTCTGCTGTTGTCCATCTGGCTCAAGATGTTGTAGAGGATCGGGTTTAACAGCCTTTCATCGTTAGCGGAGCACTGACATCTGGTATCCATCTTTCTTCGGTGCGGCTGCTCTTCAGAGCGTCTTCTCTCACACGATGGGCTCTGTCTGAGCTTCTGAGAGCTGCTGCTGCTTCCTCCAGTCTTATTTATAAGGCCAACCCTCCCTTCTTAGTGGACCTTGAAATGTCAATACACTCGATGTGAAAAACAACCGTGCGCTCTGCCAGGTGACTGCTAGAATAACCCTGGGAAACTGATAAGCTTTTCTCAATGAGAAGTAGCTGCTGGAGTAACACATGGATATCAGGTGGGATTGGCCTTATCTGGAAGGCAGTGTCATTAACCCAGGCAGTACCAAGCTACCAAGGACTGCAGAGGTAATCAGCCCCACGCTGTGTCACTGCACCCGCCAGCTCACACCTGTAGAGCTGGAAGGAGGCCAGAGCACAGAGGAGGCCGTTGACCTTCACATCATGTTTTCATCTAACGTAGTTTTATTTAGACAAACTGGGAACAGTGGGAATTTAGCTTCAGTTTTAGGGAAACGGTAGTAACAGGGAGTTCTGAGTGACCTGCTCATAGTAAAGGGATGCCAACTTACTTCAGGTATTATATGACACAAGGTCACCACTGTAACGAGCAGTAAAAAAACATTTTAACTGATTCCTGTCCGTCTTTAAAACCTACAGCTAGCCTTGAATAGTTAGCCTTGAATCCCACTTGGGGGCAGCTTACTAACCTGTAACTCTGGGGTGGGAACAAAAGGTAAAATACACAATTCCTTATTGCAACTAATCCTCAGAAGTCCATAAGCACATACTGCAACTTTATCAACAATACACCTCAACAACCTGGTCTTGAATACCAACAAAACCAAGGAGGTTATAGTGGACTACAGGAGGTCCAGGAAGAGGGAACACACCTGCGCCTCATACATGGTGAGGTGGTGGAGCGGGTGGACAACATCAGATTCTTAGGAGTGTACATCACATCCAATCTGACCTGGACCCTGAACACCTCTTACCTGGTGAAGAAAGCCCAACGTAGACCGTTCTTCCTGGGCTGGACTTTCCTCTCATCGGCTCATAAACTTCTACAGGGCTGTAATAGAGAGCATTTTCTCTTTCAGTGTGACTGTACGGTACGGAAGCTGCTCAGCACGGGAAAGGAAGGACCTGGCCTGGACAGTGCTTTGTCTGACCTGGACTCAGAGGAGGGCCAGGTGTATCGCCACGGACCCGAGTCACCCGACCCATCAGGGATATGAACTGTTTGTTCTGCTCCCCTCTGGGAAGCGGTGCAGACACATAAAGTGCAGGATGATCACTTGCACTTGCTACCAATTAGTCAGCTGATCATTCGCAGAGGATGCTGCAGATGTATAGAGGCTGACATCCTGTATCAGAGAGGTTACCATTGCTGATTAAAGGGACACTAGTCAGTTTTGGCTTGTTTTTAGCACCCCCTGGTGTTCGTTGGCGAAACCAAAAGTAAATCTTATCTCCTCGCTGTGCGTTCGTCTTTTTAACACCTTAATCTATCTGCTGAAATGTCTCCTCAGCCTTCATTAGTGTCTACAGGAGCGGTTCATCACTAACTCAAACAAATCAGCTGCATTCATGATCTAAAACATGCAGGAAACATGCTGGAACCATGACTGCAGATCCAGGTAGGTCAAGCTGAATTTTTTCTAAGGCCCAACAGACTGGACCGGCAACTGTGAAGTTGCAAGTGGAATATTCTGGCCACAGGGGGCGACAGGGGCTGGGTGGCCTTTCATTCACCCTGTAAAGGGTCATTTTAGCACATACTGGCTCAAGAACATGATTTAAAAATATTAAAAAGTTGCAAAGTGTCCCTTTAAGTAGCTGCCTGGTCACCATCAATTAGCCAGTTTCATCATGAATGAACCCCTCCCCTAAAGTATGTACATTTTGTCTGAGCATCTTTAGCCCAGAGCTTGGTTTTTAACATTTTGTGCCTCCTTTTTAAAGTGCCCGGCGTATCACCCATGTCTTTGGAAGGGCATTTTGCTTTTACCTGTCCCAGATTTGTTCATTTGAGATTGTGCAAATTACCTGGCTCTTTTTTTAATCCTAGACACATAAAGATACCGCGCCACCAGACTGGGGAACAGCTTCTTCCCTAGGGCTGTAAAATCCACCCCCCTGATTGAATGTGTACAGGTTTGAGTAGTGGGATCAATGTCTTATGTTATTCCTTTATAACTTTGTTTTAATCCTGTTTTTACTCTTTGTTTTATTCGTGCTATTGTGTTAATATAGCCCGGGGACACCAAACACAATTTTGATATATGTGCACACATGAATGGTAAATGGCCTTTATTTGTATAGCACCTTCTTATGGTTCTACATCCCCCCAAGGCGCTTCACAACACAATCAGTCATCCACACATTCACACGCTGGTGGTGCTGATGAGCTACAACGTAGCCACAGCTGCCCTGGGGAGCACTTCTATTCTATTCTATTCTATTCTATTCTATTAACTTTTAGAGCAAAAATGCCAAAACACACATGTATGGAAAGAGATTTGAGTCAAAATCTACACTGAAGTTTCTGATTTGCAGTAAAACAAAAAGAAGCTTTAACAGCAGAAAAAAGCAACATGAAAACACAAACATACATTTAAAAGTTTTGTTTGCAGATTTGACCTTCCACAACCTCCAGATCTGATCATTTTCACTTTTGGAAAATCTCTGGTGCCGATAAAAATGGATTAAAATAACTGTGGCTCTTAGTTGACTTTAATACAGAAATGGTGTCACTGTCTGCAGATGGATCAGTCTTGATTTCATTAATGATATTCAGGATTTGTGTTTTAAATCTGCCTTTTTGGTGAAGTCTTTAGCAAAATCATTACACAGAAGATTAAAAAGTATTTTGTGTTTGTGAAGACGCTGATCATTGAAAAACATTATTTTTTATTTGAAACATTTTATATGCATGAAAGATTTTGTTAGTGAGTCGTAATGTAATCAACCTGTTTTACAAATGTCTGCTTCTAATTTCTTTGTTTGCATTTGCTTTAGCCCAGTTCCTGAGTAAAAGCTGCATTTATCTAGAAGCTTCTGAAAATGTTAATTTTGCTGTCAACATATTTGAAATTCTCCTGAAATGAAACGAGGCGTTCTTATCGCAGATGTGCAAAAGAAAAAGTTCAGTTTGTGAGATAAACATCTTGGTAAATACACTCACTGGCCACTTTATTGGGTACACCTGTCCAACTGCTTGTTAACGCAAATGACTAATCAGTCAATCACATGGTGGCAACTCAATGCATTCAGGCATGTTGACATGGTCAAGATGATCCGCTGCAGTTCAAACCGAGCTTCAGAATGGGGACGGGCTGGTCTGAGTATTTCAGAAACTGCTGATCTTCTGGGATTGTCACGCACAACCATCTCTAGGGTTTACGGAGAATGGTCCGACAAAGGGAAAACATCCAGTGAGCGGCAGTTCTGTGGGTGAAAATGCCTTGTTGATGCCAGAGGTCAGGGGAGAATGGCCAGACTGGTTGAAGCTGATAGAAAGGCAACAGTAACTCAAATAACCACTCGTCACAACCAAGGTCTGCAGAAGAGCATCTCTGAACACACAACACGTGGAACCTTGAGGCAGATGGGCTCCAGCAGCAGAAGACCACACCGGGTGCTGCTCCTGTCAGCTAAGAACAGGAAACTGAGGCTACAGTTCACACAGGCTCACCAACACTGGACAATAGAAGATTGGAAAAATGTTGCCTGGTCTGATGAGTCTCGATTTCTGCTGCGACATTCAGATGGTAGGGTCAGAATTTGGCGTCAACAACATGAAAGCATGGATCCATCCTGCCTTGTATCAACGGTTCAGGCTGGTGGTGGTGTACTGGTGTGGGGGACATTTTCTTGGCACACTTTGGGCTCCTTAGTACTAATTGATCATGGTTGCAACGCCACAGTCTACCTGAGTATTGCTGCTGACCATGTCCATCCCTTTATGACCACATGGACCCATCTTCTGATGCTACTTCCAGCAGGATAATGCTCCATGTCATAAAGCTGGAATCATCTCAGACTGGTTTCTAGAACATGACAATGAGTTCACTGGACTCAAATGGCCTCCACAGTCACCAGATCTCAATCCAATAGAGCACCTTTGGGATGTGGTGGAACGGAAGATTCACATCATGGATGTGCAGCCGACAAATCTGCAGCAACTGCGTGATGCTGTCATGTCAATATGGACCAAAACCTCAGAGGAATGTTTCCAGTACCTTGTTGAATCTATGCCACGAAGGATTAAGGCAGTTCTGAAGGCAAAAGGGCCAACCCGGTACTAGCAAGGTGTACCTAATAAAGTGGCCGCTGAGTGTATATCTTGACCAAAAAAGAAATATTATTATTGACTTAAATGTTTAGTATTCTCTTATATTCGGCCATTTCCTAACAAATCTCAATAATGTACATGTTTTTCTTCATTAGGTTGCATCCGTGTGCAATCGACCACAAGAAATCATTTGATGATCCAAACACACAGAGGAAGTTTGCATCAGCTTCAGTTTAGCTAAGTCTTCCATGGAACCCAGCAGAATAAACAGAAAATTCAGCGTAGCATTATAAACACAACAGTATGACCATAAGATGCGTTTATTTTTCACTACACACATGAACGTCTGTAAACATGAAACATCAATTGTACAAGAGGATGGATCTCAGCTCTGACATGTTATACATGAACAACGAAAGGGAATCAAAGAGATTTTATATGAGGTTGACGCTCAATGTGGGTTATTATTGGAGAAGAGATCTAGTGGGATGTGAGATGTTTGTCATATTGCACAGGCTCATGCCACTTTCACTTTTATATTATACGGTTAATCTGGCCGGGATATAAAGATCTAATCAACGATGTTACTAAACAGGAAATGCTACAGCTAGCTGATTCTCCTTTAAATGCAAATGACAGCAAACGTTGTTACAAACTGTGTTGTGCAAAACTTAAAACAGTGCAAATTAAGGCTTATAAAATAATGTTCACATAAAACGTGATACTTTTTGAGATTTGTGTTGTTTTAAGTAGGCAGTCAACTAGCTGTTAGCTTATCAGTCTGGTCAGAAATCACCTCTATTTCTCAAAAACAGAACTTTTCTTTAGAGACCGCTCTGGTCACTGGCAGCTTGTAGTATTTAATCATAGAGCAGGTTTTATGGGAATTCTGAGTCACGGCGTCTGTAACAGGCGGTACAATGTTCCACTGTCGTTATTTATCTTCTCCGTGCCTGGCACCGAGGTTCCAGACTGATAAGGAAATGACTTTATTACTGTCACAAATAAACAAAACTGTAAAATAAAAGTGGTCTTTGAGTTGGACTGCAAAAAGGATCGCCACATTCGTAAGCCATATTGTAAACCATAATTGCTGTTTTTATTTGACAGGAACCTTTAAAGTATCTGAGAGTGGGAGACCCGGAGGAGGAGGTGACCCGCTGAGCGGTGGAGTCAAGGACAGTTCCCAGGTGTATGACTGCAATAAAGAGATTAGACACCAGACACAACTGGCAGCACCAGTCACCGAATGTTTGCTTTATTGCATCATTCCCTTTACTCATTCCTTCAGAGATTCCTCTGAAAAATGTTTTCTAGCCTCCTTTTCTGGTGTAATCTCATCAGGATGCTAAATCATTAATGCAAGACCTGAAACAAGTCAGGATAAAGGACCAGAGCTTCAGTGAAACACAAAATCATCATGAATGTGAAAGTTTCTCCGGAGTTGACCTACAAAACACTCGGCAGCCCTCAAGCGTTGTGAAGCATGATGACAGTTGTAAAATCCTGTGATAAGGCCCGTGTTTATGGAGGCGAGGAGCAGGCAGAGACGAGCACGGAGGACACGAGCTTATCTCTGCTGGAAAAAGGAAAATAAAATGTCCTTCATACTATAAGTGGAATAAATCTGTAATCAAGGAAGCAAACATGATGTAATGACCAACTCCTTTATTCAGAATCGAATTTCCACTCGTATGAAAATATTTACAGGTCAAGCAGAATTATCGGTGGATCCCACTGACACCGAGTTTGTTGTCCTAAAACGTCTCCAGAGCTAAGGCTGCTGTTGACTTTACTTTCTCTGGTTACGGTTTTCCCACTGGGTCAGTGAACTCACCGTGCCACCAGTTGTGTGTGTGATGACCGTCAGATGTAGAGCAGGATTCGGTCATGCCCATGTCTGTCTGGCTCCCGTTTAACTGGGTCAAAGATCAGTTATTTAACCTGGAAGTTAGATTCATAGAATTAAATTCACACCTACATGTTTACTTCTGAGCAGGTTTCTTTGAAATTACAATGATTGATTTGGGAACGAGTCATCAGTAGTTGACGCATTTCTTAATTTTGCTGGTTAGGCTTGCAGCACTGTTGGTGAGCATTGTTGTATTACGTCAAGGAGGTTGCAGGTTTGATTCCTGGTGGAGACCTTTCTGGGTGTGTTTACTCTAGCTGGTTTCCTCACATAGACCAAAGTAATGCATTTTATTAAATGCTGATTCTGAATCAGTGTGAATGGTTGTTCGTCTCTAAGTAGCAGTGGTGCCCCCAAGGGGTGGACAGGGGGGGCAAAAAATGTAAACACAAAAAGCAGAATTTTGAACTGTGCCCGGTAGGAAACTGGTAACCAGTGAAGGGAGGCCAGCACGGGGGAAATGTGTTTCCTTTTCCTAGTTCCAGTCAAAAACCTAGCTGCACTGTTCTGAACTAATTGCAGGCGACGCACAACAGTCTGCCCCAACCCAACATATAGGGAGTTACAATAGTCAAGCCTAGAGATCACAAATGCATGGAGTACACGCTCCAAGTGAGTTCTGGAAAGAATAGGCTTGAGTTTGGTAAGGCGACGTAACTGAAAAAAGCAAGACCGAACCACTGAGTTGACATGGGAGTCCAATTTTAGAGCAGAGTCAAGTCTCACCCCCAAGCTAGTGACAACTGGCTTCTGGAGGGATGAGAAGGTGCACGGATCAACAATAGAACCTGAATCTGAGCTGAAGCTTGGATGAAAAATAATAAATTCTGTTTTACGTTCATTAATGTACAGGAAATTAGCTGCCAGCCATGCCTTGACCTCATTTACACAGGTCTCTAGGGTCAAAAAAGATGCTCCGTTCCCCTGAGACAAGGGGGAATAGATCTGACAGTCATCAGCGTATAAGTGGAACTTAATGCCATGTCTGTGGACGATGTACCCCAACGGCAACAAATAAATTGCAAAAAGCAGTGGTCCGAGAATTGAGCCCTGCGGAACCCCCCAACGCCTCCCAGGAAGAGAGAGCTTCCCCCAATTTCACACAGAACCTCCTGCCATGTAGGTATGACCGAAACCATTCAAGAGCAGACCCAGTGATCCCCACACACAGTTCCAGGCGATCAAGCAGGGTATCATGGTCAACCGTGTCAAACGCTGCACACACACACACACACACACACACACACACACACACACACACACACACACACACACACACACACACACACACACACACACACACACACACATTGTACATAGGTCAAAACAAAAGTATATATTACCATTTTTTTGTGTTTTTATGAAGACAGCTATGCATTTAACTCTTCTAAAACCCTCAAATATATTTATATAAATCTTGAATTAATCCAAATAATGTTTAGAAATGTCGTGGGAAGGAAGTTCATTGTGACACGGTTGATAAACTGGAGAAGTGGTTTCTTCTTCTAGTACGCATGAAATATTAGGAAGAGAAATGATGTAAAATCTCTTCACCTGCCAACAGTTTCGGCTTCACGCTGAAGTCTTCTTCATGGGCTGTCATCAGGTGGATTGCTGACGTGGCCCATATCCGGTATTCCCGGAGCGCGTCATGTGGGAGTGGCACGTAAAGATGTCATGTCTACGGGCACTCCCACATGCGCTTGATGGTGTGGTGATGAGGAGGGTGTCCCAGGTTCTCGAGAGTCTATACGGACTTTTCTGGACCCAGCTGGATCCCACCTCCCCCCTATGCTGCACCCATGAAGATTTTCTGGGGGCCCAGTGGTAAACTGTCCAGGTAAAGGTGGGCGCAAGCTCCCCACAAGTTTCGAGACTAGTGTGAACAGAAAATGGATTGATGACTTTCTTGATTCTATTATCTTTGATTTTTATTTATTAAATGAAAATAAAATAGTCCGATGACCCCGATGACCTGGGAGCTGGAAGGTTCTCCTGAAACATTTTGTTCTCTCCTGGCCACCCTTGTGTTTTTGGTTTTAGTTATTCTTTTAATTAGTTAAATAAAAGAAAATCTCATATGCCTTTGAGCAAGGCCTCAACAGAGTAGACTAATTACTGTGTTTTGTAATCATTTGTAAATTCCAAAGAAACGTTGGTCCTGGCTCTTAAATGATTTTCAAACTGCATAAAAATCTCAATTATTTTTCTTTTAGACAGAGAAGAAGAAATGTTTTTTATAAAGCGCCTCTCAAGATGAAAATCACGATGCGTTTCACAAGAACAAAAAGTTAAAATAACAAAATTATATCGTAATAAAAAATTGGAAAAAAGGAAAAATTAAAAGTGCGAAGGAAGAATACAAAAAATGAATAAGAAAAGGTAATCACGGATCCCGAGAAAGACAGAATTGGCAGAAACAGAATGAAGAGAAGGTAGTGATGCAGAATCAACAGAAGGTCACAACAAAGCCACCTGAACAGGTGAGTTTTTAAAGGAGACCACTGAGTCCACTGATCTCAGGCTCAGGGGGAGAGAGCTCCAGAGTCTGGGGGCCACAGCAGCAAATGATCTGTCACCTTTGGTCTTTAGCCTGGTGCGCTGCACAACCAGTAGGCTTTGATCAGTGGACCTCAGGGACCTGCTGGGGGTGTAGGGACTGAGAAGATCACCAACGTATGATGGTGCTTGTCCATGAAAGGCCCTAAAAACCAGAACCAGGATCTTGAAATCAACCCTGAAGTTAACCATCAGCCAGTGAAGCTGGAAGAGGAGCGGGGCGACGTGGGTTTGTTTGGAGGACTTGGTCAGAAGCCTAGCACTTTTAAAGCATTCTTTTACTATTAGTTAATTAATTGCACGTATGAGCTTGTACAAACCAGAATGACCATGACCAAGGCACTGTAACCTGTGTAATATAATGTGTAAAAATTATGTCAGGGTTCAGACTCCTGAGTTTAGTTTTACAGCCCATTACTAACAAAATGCAATGATAAAAGCTGAGTTGAAGGCCACAGTTAGAGCTATCCTCTGGGTTAATGAACTCTGACTGAGCAGATTTCGTCACTGCCTCTGGGAGAGTGTGTTAAAGGGATATTCCACCCAAAATTGAAATTTTGTCTGTTGACATATTTCCCAGAGTTAGATAAGTGGGAAAAAGCATTTTCTAACCAGCGCAGTAATTTTCCTGATCTGGCAGCAGTCTGTCTGCTTTAGTTTAGCTTTAGCTTAACATAAACAATGGAAGTGAATGGCAAGTACTAGCATGCTAGTACCTGCCATTCACTTCCATTGTTTATGCTAAGCTAAAACAGACAGACTGCTGCCAGATCAGGGAAATATTTCAACAGACAAAATTTCAATTCTGGGTGGAAAATCCCTTTAAAGTTAAAGTTAAGTCCCAAGTCATCATCACACAATGGTGAAATTACATCTCCGCATTTGACCCATCCCCATGGTGGGGAGCGGTGAGCTGCAGCTGTGGCTGCGCTCGGGAACTATTTGGTGGTTTAACCCCCCAATCCAACCCCTTAGTGCTGAGTGTCAAGCGAGGAGGCATTGGGTCCCATTTTTTCAAAGTCTTTGGTATAACCCGACCGGGATTCGAACCCCGATCTCCCAGTCCCGGGGCGGACACTCTACCACTAGGAAAACAAGATTCTCCTCTAGACATGACCTCTTATTTTAGTGAATTTAAACATTATTCAACACTTAATTGTAACATTTGCTGGTAATTAAAGTAAAAAACTAAAAGAAAAAAGTCTGCCCGGCCCCAAAAAAAGTCTCTACCTGGATTTAACTAAGCAAACAGGTAGGAGCCTCCTATTGAATAATTACTGCATGGGTGATGATCTTTCAGCTGCAACAAGTTATTTAACCCAACTGGTGCAATGAGCTGCTTCTCATCTCTTCAACAACCATGTGGAAAGACACATCTGGTGGTCGTGGAACAGATGTTAGTCTGTGTGAGAAGGGTCACATCATTGGCATGCATCAAGCAGAGAAAACATCTAAGGAGATGCAGAAACGACTAAAACTGGGTTCAGAACTGTCCAACGCGTTATTAAAAACTGGTGTGATGAGTCCAGATGGAGCCTGTTCCAGAGTGATGGGTGCATCAGGGTAAGAAGAGAGGCAGATGAAGTGATGCACCCATCATGCCTAGTGCCTGCTGTACAAGCCTGTGGGGGCGGGGCTATGATCTGGGGTTGCTGCAGTTGGTCAGGTCTAGGTTCAGCAACAGGATGTGCTCCAAGAATGAGGTCAGCTGACTACCTGAATCTACTGAATGACCAGGTTATTCCATCTTCCCTGATGGCACGGCCATATTCCAAGATGACAATGCCAGGATTCATGGGGCTCAAATAGTGAAAGAGTGGTTCAGGGAGCATGAGACATCATTTCCACACATGGATTGGCCACCACAGAGTCCAGACCTGAACCCCATGGAGAATCTTTGGGATGTGCTGGAGAAGGCTTTGTGCACAAGGCTGAAGTTAGCTTCTGATTCCAGCTTCCTATTCGGGAAATGGCTAAAGGACAATTACACCCAATTTTTCTCAATTCTGACCACCTTTAATCTGCTCTATCTCAAAAGCTACAACACCTACACTCTTCAAACCTGTACTAGATTATTCTAGACTAATAGCAGATTACGCAAAACATAGTTTGTGATTTGTGAGACCTTTTTTGATTCGTGAAACATCAAGAAAGCCAGATTTTGGAACTAGTCCTGTGATTTGTGTATCTTTTAGCATCTGCAGCAGGATGATCACTTGCACTTGCTACCAATTAGTCAGCTGATCATCCGCAGAGGATGCTGCAGATGTATAGAGGCTGACTTCCTCTATCAGAGAGTCTTGCTGATTAAGTAGCTGCCTGTCACCATCAATTAGCCAGTTTGACCATGAATGAACCCCTCATCAAAAGTATGTACATTTTGTCCGAACATCTTTAGCCTAGAGCTTAGTTTTTAACGTTTTGTGCCTTACCCACCTGTCTTTGGAGACATGCTGCTTTTTCCTGTCCCAGATTTGTTTATTTGAGATTGTGCAAATTACCTGGCTCTTTTTAGTATCATATTTTTGTAAAATGGCTAACTTATTATTTTCTGTTATAGCATGACACGGCTCACTGCTGTTCTGTTTGGGTTTTATTTGGTTCTGGTTTTTAAAGACCCCTTATGATGAGCAACATATGTGGAAATAGTGTTCCCTCGCACGGACGCGGGTCACCGGAGCCGCTCTCTTGAGCCAGGCCTGGAGTTGGGCCATGTCGGTTAGAGCCTGCTTGCTGGGCTTTCACCCATGGAGCCCAGCCAGGCACAACCCGAAGAAGAAATGTGGGTCCCATTTGCCATGGGCTCACCATCGGTGGGAGGAGCTGTAGGGCGCTCCTTCCGGGGACTCCACCGTTCTCCTGGGAGACTTCAATGCTCACGTGGGCAACGATAGTGAGACCTGCAGAGGTGTGTTTGGGAGAAACGGCCCCACTGATCTGAATCTGAGCGGTGTTTTGTTATTGGACTTTTGTTATCATTATGTTGTCCATAGTGAACACCATGTTCAGGCATAAAGGTGTCCATATGTGCTCTTGGCACCAGGATACCTTGGGCCACAGCTCAATGATCGACTCTGTTGTCATCTTATCTGATCTGTGGCCACATGTTTTGGACACTCGGGTGAAGAGAGGGATGGAGCTGTCAACTGACCACTACCGGTGGTGAGCTGACTTTGAAGGTGGGGGAGGATGCAGGTCAGACATGGCAGGCCTAAACGTATTGTGAGGGTCTGCTGGGAATGTCTGGCAGAGTCTCCTGTCAGAAGGAGCTTCAGTTCCCACCTCAAACTTCGAACATGTCCCAGGGGAGGTGGGGGACTCTGAGTCCAAGTGGGCCATGTTCCGTGTTTCCATAGTCTGCGGTCGTCGATGCCTGTCGTGGCGACAACCCCCGAACCCGCTGGTGTACACCAGCAGTTAGGGATGCTGTCAAGCTGATAAAAAGAGTCCTGTTGGGTCTTTTTGGCTTGTGGGACTCCAGAGGCAGCTGATTGGTACTGGCAGTCGGCGGAACGTGGCTCGGGTGGTCACAGAGGCAACAACCCGGTGACACCATGGAGCAAGACTTCTGTATCTCTTGGAGGAGATTCTGGTCCATCATCTGGCACCTCAGGAGAGGTAAGCAGTGCTCTACCAACACTGTTTGCAGTGGGGCTGGTGCGCTGCTTACCTCGACTTAGAATTTAGTGGATCGGTGGACAGAGTACTTCGAAGACCTTCTCAATCCCACCACCATGTCTTCCAGTGAGGAAGCGGAGTCTGCAAACTTTGGATTGGACTCCTCAATCTCTGGTGCTGAGGTCACTGAGGTGGTCACAAAAACTGGCTCCTCTGTAGCTAAAGAGTTCCTCGGTGGCAAAGCCCCAGGGGTGGATGAAATCCGCCCGGAGTTCCTTAAGGCTCTGGATGTTGCAGAGCTGTGCTGGTTGACGCGGCTCTGTAATGTCGCATGGACATCGGGGGCAGTTCCACTGGGCTGGCAGACCAAGGAGGTGGTGGACCACCACTTATTGGGGGGTACCAGTAGAATGCCAGTAAAACAAAGGAAATGGTGACTGACTTCCAGAGAAACAGAGCAGACATTGAGGTGGTGGACACCTTTAAGTAACTGGGTGTTCACCTCAACAGTAAACTGAACTGGTCCCACAACACAGATGCTCTGTATAAGAAGGGCCAAAGTCGCCTCCATCTCATGAGGAGGCTGAGGTCCTTCGGAGTTCACTCCCAGCTGCTGAAATCCTTTTATCACTCTGTTGTTGGCTCTGTTATTCATTCTGCTGTGGTCTGCTGGGGTGTAGGCAGCTCTGACCGAGACAGGAAGAGACTGAACAAGCTAGCTACCAAAGCTAGCTCGGTTCTGGGCTGCCCACTGGATTCTGTTGAGGAGACGTGTGAAAGGAGGATGCTGGGGAAGATGACCTCCATCTTAACTCAATCACTGCCAATGACGACTATAGTCGTCATTTCCATTTTTTTATGGGGTGGGCGTCGGAGCGAGCCCCCGCACCGTGAGAACAAACATCACGTGTCTAAAGCGGATCTTCGTCCGTGTATGTCACACATCACGTGATCAGGAAGCGGAAAAATCAATGGATTACGAGTTTGTTTTGGGCCGCCGCTGTGAAAAAAACGATTTGCTGAACCGGAAATGCTTCTGCAGCAGCGCTTGGGCACCAGATTGTGAAAGAACGGATAACGCTAGAAATACGGCAATTCTTCCTGATGTAAGAAGTGAGTCTACTCTTTCTTTTGGTAGTTTTGGCGTTTACATGATCATAGAGCACAATGTTCTGTGACTCTTCAAAAAACAGTAAAAACGATCAAAAACGCTGGTAGTCAGGGGCTTTCTGATCAGAAAACGGCTGGCAGTTAATGAGTTAATAAACCCCTCCCACCCACTGCACTCCACTGTGGAGATCATGGACAGCTCCTCCAGAGGTAGACTGAGACATCCCAGATGCAAAACTGAGCGCCATCGCAGATCTTTCATCCCCTCTGCTGTAAGAGTGTGTAACTCCTCAGTTTAAGCTGTACTGGTATCATCCTGGTCCACAATAACACCAATGCAATATTCATGTGTTCTATACTTGTGCAATACCGGATTCACATTGTTGTCTGTGTCTCTTAGGCCTGGGACACACAGGAGACAGACGCGCTGCGCCACGGAAGCACCGCAGTTAAATGGTCACACAGGAAGCGCCGCGCCGCTGAACCAAAGACTGTAGCGCTGAACGCTTCTTGGACAGTCACGTGATAGTCACAACATCTTGAGAACAGGAACAGCCGCTCCACAGCACGCCGCTGCGCTTGAAATAGAACTGGCGCCTATCTTCAGCGCCTCTGCGCGGACCGGCGCTTCTGGGACGCGACGCTGCGCTCCCCGTGTAGCCATACTCATGGCTTCTAATGGCTTCTTTTTAAAATGACGGCGCGGGCGTGATGCGGCGCGTCTGTCTCCTGTGTGTCCCAGGCTTTACAGTATGCTGCATAGTGCTGGTACCAAGTTTGTTTTTATCTTTTATTTGTGGTTTTTTAGTGATCTAAGATTACAATACTAGATTACTGCCTATGTGTATATAGATGTATCCTTGTTTTTATCTTCTTCTAATTACCTTTTGAGTGCTGGTGCTGCTGTGACAAGTGAATTTCCCCACTGTGGGATCAATAAAGTCTATTCTATTCTATTCTATTCTATTTCGGGAGTATGGGGTACCAGGCCCCTTCATACAGGCAGTTAGGTCCCTGTATGACCGGTGCCAGAGCTTAGTCCGCATTGTCGGCAGTAAGTCGGGGTCGTTTCCGGTGAGAGTTGGACTCCACCAAGGCTGCCCTTTGTCACAGATTCTGTTCATGACTTTTATGGACATGATTTCTAGACACAGCCAAGGTTTTGAAAGGATTCGTTTTGGTGGCCTAGGGATCAGGTCTCTGCTTTTTGCACATGATGTGGTCCTGTTGGCTTCATCAGAACGTGATCTGTTAATAGCTGAATGTGAAGCAGCCGGGATAAGAATCAGCTTCTCTAAATCAAAGACCATGGTCTTGAGTTGGAAAAGGGTAGAATGCCTTGTCCAGGTCAGGGATGAGGTCCTGCCCCAGGTGGAGAAGTTTAAGTATCTCGGGGTCTTGTTCACAAGTGAGTGAAAGATGGAGCGGGAGACCTATAGGCATATTGGTGCTGCATCTGCGTTGTACCGGTCTGTCGTGTTGAAGAGAGCTGAGCCAGAAGGCAAAGCTTTCGATTCACAGGTAGATCTACGTTCCTACCCTCACCTATGGTCACGAGCTTTGGGTAGTGACCGAAAGAACGAGATCGTGGATTAGGGCAGCAGTAGCTCAGGAGGTAGAGCGGGTTGTCCAGTAATCGGAAGGTTGCAGGTTCGATCCCGGCTCCGGCCAGAGAATGCTGCTGTGTGTCCTTGGGCAAGACACTTAACCCGCCTTGCCTGCTGGTGGTGGTCGGAGGGACTGGTGGCGCCAGTGCTCGGCAGCCTCGCCTCTGTCAGTGTGCCCCAGGGCAGCTGTAGCTACATTGTAGCTCATCCCATGGGTGGATGACTGATTGTGTTGTGAAGCGCCTTGGGGGGTTGTATAGCGCCTAAGAAGGCGCTATACAAATACAGGCCATTTACCATTTACCATACAAGCGGCCGAAATGAGTTCTCTCCACAGGGTGGCTAGGCCCGAGATAGGGTGAGAAGCTCGGTCATCTGGGAGAGGCTTGGAGTAGATCCTTCTCCACGTCAAGAAGAGCCAACTGAGGTGGCTCAGGCATTTGTTTAGGATGCCTCCTGGACGCCTCCCTGGTGAGTTTTTCTGGACACGTCCAACAAGGAGGAGACCCAAAGGAAGACCCAGGACACGCTGGAGGGACTATGTTTCTCGGCTGGCCAGGGAATGCCTTGGGATCCCCCGGAGGAGCTGGCCCAAGTGGCGGGAGAGAGGGAAGTCTGGGCCTCTCTGCTTAGGCTGGCGCCCCCATGACCCGACTCTGGATAAGTGGACGATGATGGATTGATGGATGGATGGTTCTGGTTTTGTTCTGTGTTGTCCTGCTCCACCCCGCCCTGTTCTGTCTTCACCCTCAGTTCACTTCGGATCACCCGATCTGTTATGACTCCGGCTTCAGAGTCGACTAACGTGTGGGGTTGCTGTCAATCAACAAAGAAAAATAAATTAAATCAAAGGCACCCCAAACACTCGTACCCATGCATTCAGGAGTGAAGGAACCCTTGGGCACCCAGAGACCTTCCAGCCACCACCTTCAGCTCTCACCATGTAACAAAGAATAGCAAATTGAGGTCCTTAAAACAATAAAATTACAATAAATTATTCGATTTGTATTGTCCTTCGCTCCTGCTTCTGCACACTCACACACAACCGCATGTCCTTTGAGCACTAAGCCTTTACCAGTCCTTTAGCCCTGCTGGGTACATATGCTGCAGTCCCTCATTACTGGCACCGCTGGAGCATCCTAGTGGACCGGTTGACAGCAGCCCAACATGTGAGTCAACTCTGGAGCCAGAGTTGTAACAAACTGGGTGATCCAGGGTGAACTGAGTGTTAACACTTTAGGACATGCAACAGGAGGTGCTGGTTGACTGCTGCAGCTCGTCAGCAAAACAAACAGCTGGGACACACTCAACTGGAGATAAGCAACACAAAACAAGACCAGAACAAAACAGAACCAAATCAGAACCAAATAGAACCCAAACAGAGCAGCAGTGAGCCGTGTCATGCTGTAACAGAAAATCACAAGTTAGTCATTTTACAAAATAGAATAATAAAAAGAGCCAGGTAATTCACAAATCTGGGACAGGGAGGAGCTCCAGCATGTCTCCCAAAGACATGGGTGGCATGCCCATCACTTTAAAAAGGAGGCACAAAATGTTAAACACCAAACTCTAGGCTAAAAATGCTTGGACAAATGTACATACTTTTGAGGAGGGGTTCTTTTATGGCCAAACTTGATGGTGACAGGCAGCTACTTAATCAGCAAGACTCTGATAGAGGAAGTCAGCCTCTATACATCTGCAGCATCCTCTGTGGATGATCAGCTGACTAAGTGCAAGTGATCATCCTGCTACAGATGCTAAAAGATACACAAATCACAGGACTAGTTCCAGATGCTAAAAAATGCATAAATCTGCCTTTTTTGAAGTTTCACAAATCAGAAAAAGGTCTCACAAATCACAAACTGTTTTATGCATTCTGCTAATAGTCTAGAATAATCTAGTACAGGTTTGAAAAGTGCAGGTGTTGTAGTTTTTGCACAGGATCAGTTCCAGTGTGGGCCAGACCAAAGACTGTATATATAAGGGCCAGACACTATCTTGGTCATATTAGGACATGAGAGATGATGATGACGGCAGTGCCGTATGTTATTATGTATTATTGTGAACTGAGTGAGATTCTTGCATAAAGACAAAATCTGTCTTAAACTGTTTGGCAAAAATACAGCCGTTTTTGACCGCAGGAACTCTCGAATGTTACGCAAAGGAAGCGGATGTGACGTCAAGCTGTGTGACTTGCGTTGCTGACACAGAAAAACAAAGATGGCGGACTGTGACTCTGAGCCTCTTGTGTATTTAGCGATTAGTAACATCCCCGCTGCCTTCCGCTCCGCAGACCTGAGAAATTACTTCAGTCAGTTCATAGAAAGCGGCGGTTTTTGTTGTTTTCATTATCGACATCGGCCGGAAATTGTCAGAGAGCCCGAAAGGACCAAAACCACTGTGTGTGGAGACGGAGAGAGCTCCGGATCCACATCCACCGAAATCCACGAATCAACAGACGGCAGCTCTGTGCCGAAGCCGGTGGTGAAGTCCTGCTGCTGTATCGTAGCAGTCGGTGCTAAAGATGCCGACCGCTTCATCCACATGTACGCGAGAAACCACTGGATCGACTCGAAGGGCAGCTGGCTCTCCAGGCGCTGCGTTATCAGAAGAATTAAAGTTTCACAAGACAAAGGTAAAGCACCCTGTAGTCTTCTATAAGACCCTAGGGGAGCATTACTGATTATTGACAAAGAAATCCGATAAAAGCTACATCTAAAGTGATAATATTTATTCCTGGCAGGGGCGGACTGTGACAATAATAATTCAGTCCGGGAATATTTGAATACAGGGCCGATGCTAGCCATTTGGGTGCCCTAAGCACAAATACTCTGTGGTCCATCCATCCATCCATCCATCCATCCATCCATCCATCCATCATGTAAAATCCATAATTCATGTAAAATAATTTAAATTCCATCTAGGGGTGGGGAATATCATGTCATTCACAATATAACCAGTAATTATTTTTTGCGAAGAAAAAAAATCTATCATGTTGAGCTAATTTCATGATGTAATTGCATCCACTACACAGAGGATTATGTTCATGTGGGTCATCAGCATGAAGTTATTAAAGTTATCAAAGCAAACATGGCTGGAATCTTAGTTTTAATTCATTTCAGCCAGTTGCGAAAATACGTTTTGAGGAATTTTGGCCTCTCCAGGCTTCCATACCTGTAACCTGGTTATGCTGAGTTTAGCTCATCCCTGCACATAAACATCAAAAACACTCCGGTGAAGCGGTCAATTAAAATGTCCAAATCGGCTGGCGCCGCAGCTGCATATTTCTAAATAGAAGCATGTCATTTTGGCGCTGCGCAGGTCAGGGCAAGGCTCTGGGACAGAGAACCGAGCCTGCCCGTCCCATCAGCAGCGGGAGAAGTGCACCGCTCCCCTGGTCACAGCCAGAGCAGGCGCGAGGGAAGCACATCAACTTGAATTAGACAGATGGGATTCTGTGTGAAATAACGCCAGTAAAATGGTCCTCTCAGTGTTGTTTGTGTGCATGGTGACCAGTAGCTGATATTATAATTAATACAGTGTTTGTTTTTTTTCATAAACCTGATTGCTTGGTGACCCCCTGGCCACTCGGTGCCCTGTGCGTGATGCGCGTTTAGGGAGCGCCGGCGCTGTTTGAATAAATGTATTAAAATACCAAAATACCAAGTCTTAACACATGAAGAAAACGAATTTAAACAAATAGCCTGAATAAATAAATCTGAAGAAATTGTAAATAAATAATTTGTGTAGCAATGAAGAAAAGGTCCGCCCGTCCGTATCTAGTGGCAGGTCTACAGCAGCTAAGTTCTGAAACGACATGAACAACATCAGTCAGTCAACATTGCTTATTAATCACCATTTAACATTGTGAGCATAGCCCTTCCTTACCTGTACATTGCGGTGGGTCTGCGGTCGCCGCTGCTGCATGGCTCATCCATCATTTGTAGCAGGTCCACAGTAGCTAAGTTCTGAAACAACAACAGGAACAATGAGTGAACAGTGCTTATGAATGAACATTTGACATTGTGACGCTTTCCTTACCTATTGATTGCCACTGCCTCGTGGTCGCTACTGTTGCCAAGTAGTCCTCGTTGATCATGAGTCCTCGTAGATCACCCAGTCCTGTTGCCAAGTGGTTGTCGTTGATGATCCACCGTAAATGGTAAATGGCCTGTATTTGTATAGCGCCTTCTTAGGGTTCTACAACCCCCCCAAGGCATTTCACAACACAATCAGTCATCCACCCATTCACACACACATTCACACGCTGGTGGGGGATGGGCTACAATGTAGCTACACCTGCCCTGGGGCGCATTGACAGAGGGCCTGCCGTACACTGGCGCCAGCGGTCCCTCCGACCACCACCAGCAGGCAAGGTGGGTTAACTGTCTTGCCCAAGGACACATCATTTTTGGCAGCTGGCGGTCTGCCGGAGGGCTGGGATTTTAGCATCTTGCCCAAGGATGCTTCAGCTTAGCTTGCTGGGACACAACAACTGGGGGGAGCTGGGATCGAACCTGCAACCTTCCGATGACTGGACAACCCGCTCTACCTCCTGAGCTACTGCTACCGTTGCTTCTGAAATGTGAAGAATAAATAAAGAGTAAATCTCCCTCTGTCCCTTCTCTTTTACTTACCTCCCTCATTTTTGGCAGCTGGAAGTGCTTCAATCTTTTTTTTTCTTTTTTTACAATTTTTGAGCTTCCATGGAGTTGTTACATGAAACGCGCACAAAAAGAATGGAAATGTTCTTACAGGCGTTTTTGACCGCAGGAACTCTCGAATGTTTATGCAAAGGAAGCGGATGTGAATCTGAAACCATCCCAGACCACTACCACCCAGTTAACGCAAAACACTAAAAGTGAGTCAGGTTGGGCGCCTACTAATGTTTTACAGTATAAAACAACAAAATGAAGGCTAGACATGCGCCGTGTTTCTTTGCCCTACAATTTAAATATTTGTGTTCTGCTTCAATAACCTGAACTTATATTGCATAATCTGAAATTCTATTTAATTCTGTTAAACGTGCCTCTTGCACATTTACCAGTGTAGTAGTAGATGAAATAGTATAGACACCATCATCCACCAGAACTTGAGACTAATCCTTCTTTTAAACTAACAGGTACCAGACTAGTGGGAAATGTCTCTACTGGATCAATCATAGAATCACCCCACAAGTAGAGGCATATAGCAGTGTGTTTTCAATAAAAATGTTGGATGTTTATTTTATATTTGCTGATACTAATAATACCAGCAGGTGCCTGTGGTGGCTACATGCAATCTGAATTATTTACTCATCATTTTCAGCAGCTGTCTCCAACAGACTCAAAACTTTCACTCCTGGGGCCTCATTTATCAACCGTATTTATGCACAGATCTGTGCACATGTCGTGCGTAGGAACTAATTTACGCATCATGTGGTATTCATCATTTTGTATTTGTGCGTGAAAATGTTCCTATAAGCAAATCTCAGACCATGCTTACGAACAGCATCTAGTGGTAGAACGGGGGAACCGCAATACTGAAGGTCTCATTCGTCCACACATGCATCCACTAATTTTTCTACCCAATAAATAATTATTTTGGTGGGGGAAAAAGCTTTGCCGCATAACAGGTATCTGACATTGTAGCATGGCTGTTATTGGAGGATTTGGCAGAGAAAGGACACATCTTCCGTGAGCACACTGATTTGCTTGTTGAGGATCCAGAGTGGCTCCTGAGCAGATACCGCTTCCTGAGCTCAGAGGAGGCTGTAGTATCAACAAAACTAACTCTGAACAGAACATGCATTCAGCTTCTTAAATGTAAACTGTATTTGACAAGAGAACATTCAGTCAATTTCTCTGCTTTTCTTCATATTTAATTAAAGACCAAAGGTGACAGATCATTTGCTGCTGGGGCCCCCAGACTCTGGAGCTCTCTCCCCTGAGCCTGAGATCAGTGGACTCAGTGGTCTCCTTTAAAAAGCAGCTGAAGACTCACCTGTTCAGGCTGGTTTGGAGTGACCTTCTGTTGATTTTTCTCTGCTACCTTCTCTTCATTCTGCTCTGTCTTCCATTTCTGCCTTTCCCAGGATCCACTGATCACCCTTTTCTTATTCATTTTCCTTTTGCCTTTTTTCACATCCTTTTTAATCACAATTTTTACTTTTCCCTTTTTTGATATTTTTAATCATTTTTTTATTGTTTATTTTACTTTTTGTTCTTGTGAAGAGCCTCGTGATTTTTATCTTGAGGTGCGCTATAAAAAAGATCGTTTCTTCTTAATTTTATGTCAAAGGAGCTGAATCTCATTTCTGCTCTCTGTCACTTCCTCATTCACATAAACTCACTGTTGGTTTAATATAGAGCTGCATTCATAGCTGTTGCTGTTAATTGTGTTTATTTGTTCTCGTTTTATGGGATTGTTTAAAACAGCACATCTAATTCAATTTCTATGCCGTGTTGCTGCCACCTATTGGCAAACGTGAGTATTGCACTCTGAGGTGTGCAGCTTTGAGCCAATGATTGAGACACAGGATTATTGACTGCAGCTGTTCTTAAAGGCCCACATCTTAGGATTGTGGATTTATTTGAGTATTATTGCAATTATAGTCAACTTTATCTGTAAATTTAAAAAATGACTTTCTCTAACGCTGCTTATTTGGATTGTGGTCATTTTTTAACTGTTCATTTTAATGCTTATTATGGATTAAGATGAGAAATATTTCACATATAGTGCCCCCAATAATTGTTTTACCAGCTGCCACTGCTAAAAACATCTTCAATGTCCTTTGGGCACATTTTGACTTTTGTCTCCTGATGTCCATTGTGTCTGAGGAGGGAGCAGGTATGGAAAACATCCTCCCAATTGTCTTAAAGTCGAATTTAACATTATTTAATGTCACTTTGACCCATGAACTAAAATAACAAAGTTTAGCCAGAACTTCTACATGCTGACACAGCAGCACAATGTTGTTACAAATGTTTATTTCTCTCTGTCTCTAAAAAGGAGATGAGTCTGAAGATCAGTTCCTGACAGCCACTGTTTCTCTCAGCTGGTGCCGTTTCAGGCTGCCACTGCCATGGTTAGAGCTCGGCTCTGATGCAAAATAGCTGAAAATATCTGTTATGCAGAACTGCAACAAGTCGTTGTCGGTCTTTCTTGGGTCTTTCATATGGATCCAAACCGTTTATAATGCTGATTTTGTCCATATACCGGTCTATGTCTTCCCTATTTAATGTTTCACTCTATATTCTGCATCCTTCTTAGAATTTCAACATTTATTACTTTCTTTCTCCCAACTCTGCCTTTTCTCTGCGATGCACTGTTTGTTTCTACAGTTTGTTTACACTCATGAGGCCATCAACATGGCCGCCACATGCCAGAATGCAACGCGTGATCCAAAGCCCTATTAATGATCAATGATTTATTTGTGACATGATAGATTGTTGTTTCTATTCTTTCAGGTGAAGGATCTTTCCCTTATAAAACCAAGTATGAGCTGCGTCATCATGTTTCCTTAACTGAGCAGTTCACTGAGGCTGACCTGAGGAGCTTACCTGAGCTGAACCCACCTTTGCTGATGCAGAACGGGAACGTGGGTACGCCTGTGAAGGTCTTCCTTCAGCTCATCCAGTCCTGTCGCCTTCCCCCACGTCTCATTCGGAAGTTGGGTATCACTTTCCCGAAGACCAGCTCTAGTCGTCGCTATGGAAACGTGCCTTTCCAGTACCACAATACCTGCACCCTCCCAGCCACAGAAGAGACTGTATTAACAGCTGCCGGACATGAAATAATTGGACCGGGGACTTGGACTGCTCGATCTTCAAGATCAAAACTTCTGTCTGATGACAGACAAAAACCTGAGGCTGAGGAGATACAGAACGAAGACAAAGAGGAGGATGTTCAGTCAAATGCAGATGATGTGGGTTTAGATTAATGTTTATCTGTAGCTGTCAGATGTCAGAAATGTGCTGTTGTTGTCTGATCAAGGATTCTGTGTGATTGGTTGCAGGATGATGACTACTGTGAGGAATGGGAACGCCATGAGGCTCTGCATGATGATGTGACGAGCCAGGAGAGAACAAAGGAGAGACTGTATGAAGAAGAGATTGAGTTGAAGTGGGAAAAAGGAGGTCCAGGTCTGGTGTTCTACACAGACGCTCAGTACTGGCAGGAAGAGGAAGAAGGAGGTAAGTTAAAAAAAACACAAAATTCAGATCAATCTGAATCTATGTGCTAGATGTGTTCATGTTGCACTTTTTTTATATAGCTTGGCCCTGGAGGTGGCCTGTTATCATTAGACCTCACTTCTTTCTCCACTTAAAAAAATATATCTTTTTTTAAGTCAGCTGAAAATAAAGCCTTTGTGTTTCGCTGTTCTCCGACGCTCCATCATCTCTCTGTAACTGCAGAGTGCATTTTAGGAATGACCTATCTGACTGGAAAACATTTATTTAAGTTAGTACTGTTATGATTTGTAGGTTTTTCAGCACTGAAATAAAAATATCATTCTCTTTGGACTTTAAATAATCATCTTTTAATGTTTTTTTCCTAGATTTTGACGAGCAAACGGCAGACGACTGGGATGTTGACATGAGTGTTTACTATGAAAAAGGTTTGTGAGCAGCTTAAATCTTCTCTAAAGAAAGTTAGTGTGTAGATTTTCTTCTTCCAGTCATATTTTCATTAACCCATGTCTCTCAGAGGGAGGAGACATGGATGCTCGGGACTATATCAAAATGCGATATGAAAAGAGACTCAGGGATGGTCTTGAAGATGGATCAGGGCACAATCAGTCTATTGGAAGATTTGAGAGGTTCTCTAAGGTGAGAGACTTATTGTAAGATGTTGCTTCTATTGTGGTTGTGTTTGAGGGCCGCTGTGGGCTGAACTTGGAGGAACTATTTGTCTGACGCGTGCCTTGTCGATAATACGCGCCAATTCTTTCCAACGTGGTTCATTAAATCCATTATTTCTTGGCTCACTTCCAATACGTTCACCAGACTGAGACACAAACTAATCAGGTACAATTAATGGGAGGTTAGTCTTGATAATTTAACATGGTCAACAAAAAAAACATGACATCCCCCAGCTCATCCCACTTCCTCATTCCTACATAAATACCTGCTCACCCATAGACATGACCTTTATATACCATTACACAACACACACACCCAGAGTAACGCCCCTCATCAGATGTCATTGCTGCGTATTCACCATCCTTACACACCCAGAATCAATTAATTTACATGGACTTGGCACTTGCGCAAGAAATATTTCACTGTATAATCTCATCAACTGTTTTGATGAGAATTTTCAATTTTGTAATTATTTTAAAACAAATGTTATTTGGTTTAGGGTTTTGGTCGACGCATAATGGAAAGGCAGGGCTGGAAAGACGGCAAAGGACTGGGAGACAGCCAGATTGGGATTTCTGAAGCTCTAGAGAATGAGGGTCAACATCCCAACTGCAAGAGAGGCTTTGGGTCAGTTAAAACACTAAAACACAATCAGCCAACAGTCAGGAGCAAACAGAACAATTGGGTACTGATGTTTGTTTGCTTTTCTTGCAGGTATCATGGAGAAAAGCTGTTATTGCATCCGGTAAAAATGGCCAAAACAAACCATCTTATAAGTACAGTGTACGA
This sequence comes from Aphyosemion australe, assembly GCA_006937985.1. NCBI lineage: Eukaryota > Metazoa > Chordata > Actinopteri > Cyprinodontiformes > Nothobranchiidae > Aphyosemion > Aphyosemion australe. The sequence continues at coordinate 1,178,326 of SSNS01000100.1, read as the reverse complement.
TAAACCCAAAGACATGGATAAAGGTGACACCTTACTGAGGCGCCAACCCAACACCAGCATGAAGTACAGAGGATGGACACCAGGGGGCATCATTGGTTTAAAAAGATGACTCATTCTGTTTTATAAAATCTGTATATTAATCTATTGGTATGAAGTTTGTATTAAAACCTTTTTAAGTTATTCAGATTGTTTGTGCATCTTTTTAAATTATATGCCATCAGTTTGACAAACTTCCATCAAGCTTTGTTTTCTTTTTCAAATCGTATTTTAGAGCAAATACTCTTTAAAGGAATACAAAAGAGTGACTAAGTACAGGATAAGCTAAAATAATTTAAGAAGTGCTCTCACAGTGGACCCGTTTTCTTTTTTCGAGCTACGCTGCTACATAAAATGCTTTTATTTTGACGGACGTGACCTTTAACCCGGATGTATTTCCTGTTAGCTTAAGCTAGCAGTCGTGTGTTGATTAACTTGTACGCAACGTGTGGCTCTTTAAGCTCGTATTGATGGCATTTATGAACAAATCCCCATAGCTACGACCGAACAGAGCACTTCTGTTTGTTTTAAGTTGTATTTTGGTGCAAACAGCTGCATGTTTATAACGTTGTAGAACTTAGTTGGGTGTAGTAACTCGTTTAAGACTTATTCAGTGCGCTATAATGTTCACGCGGGAATCTAAACAGATCTGAGACTTTTTCAACGCTACATCTGGACGTTGACACACATTTTTGTGGTTCTTCTAACATCCTCTGGTCTCATCTGATGTGAAGAAGCATTTTTAAACGATGACCTCTGAGACCGGAGGAAAGCCCCCTCTGCGTTTCGGTCAGGTGGTGATCGGACCCCCGGGCTCAGGTAAAACCACTTACTGCCAGGGCATGCAGCAGTTTCTAACTAGTCTGGGACGCAAGGTGGTTGTGGTGAACATGGACCCAGCTAATGAAGGAATACCGTATTCCTGTGCTGTGGACATCTCGGATCTGGTCACTCTGGGTGATGTTATGGACAACTTGAAGCTTGGACCCAACGGGGGACTTCTCTATTGTATGGAGTACGTGGAGGCGAACCTGGACTGGCTGGAGAGCAAGCTGACACAATACAGTGACTGTTACTTTTTATTTGACTGCCCCGGACAGGTGGAGCTTTACACCCACCAACATTCAGTAAAGAGTATGTTCTCACAGCTGGCCAAGTGGAATTTCAGGGTAGGTTGAGATCATTCTTCACCCTTAGATGTTGTGAGGATGATGATGATTTTCCACTAATCTTTTTCTTATTAGCTGACAGCAGTGCACCTTGTGGACTCTCACTACTGTGCTGACCCAGCCAAGTTCATCTCTGTGCTGTGCACATCTCTTTCCACCATGCTGCACGTGGAGCTGCCCCACGTCAACGTCCTCTCTAAGATGGATTTGATTGAACAGTATGGAAAATTAGGTAAAATAAAGAGCTGTTAGCTGCAGCTAAATAAAAAAATACAGGAAATATACTTTAAACGTGTCTCATTTCTCTTGACACACCTATAGTTTTCTAACTTGTATACCGAGCATTTAATTTAAGTTATTTTCCTGATTTACAGCCTTCAACCTGGATTTTTACACTGAAGTTTTGGACCTGACATATCTCCTCGATCACCTGGCTGCAGATCCGTTCTTTAAAAAGTTTCGCCGTCTTAATGAAAAGTTGGCTGAAGTTATACAAGATTACAGCCTGGTCTCCTTTGTTCCTCTCAATGTGCAGGTATCATCTCCTTCTGTGTTGCAAGTCTCGAACCTCACTAACCCACCATACTGCAGTGCAGATCATACATTTGAAACAATGGGTATTAATATTCAAAGCTGTATAGCATTGCCGTTGCTATTGAGTATTAGTGATGGTGACATTAATCCCTTCAGCCTAGCTCAATGTGTGTATGTTTTTCCAGAGGGCCATGAAATCCTTTTTTTTCTTTTACAAATTTCTTTTTTTCTCCCAAATTCAGTTTTATTTTTCTTTTTTTTTTCCAGAACAAATGATCCTAGCTAATAAAATATGGAATTCTGAAGAATAAAAGTAGATAAAATTAGTTAAGGAAGAAACAAGCTTTATAAAAAAATATTTATGTGGAGTTTGTGTGTCTAATGTTTCATTTATAAATTCTGTGAAATACACTAGATCAAATTGACATTTTATTTCGTTTTTTTATTAAAATTTCAGATTAGTTTTATACCGAAGAGTCTCTAGTGTGCTCAGAGGTCTTAACTGAGCACCACGAAGTTCTTTGGTACGTTTTTGCACGTAGATTTTGCAAAGATTGAGTGCCCACAAACGGCCCACTTTAAGATCTGACATCCATTTTCTTCAACCGTTTCAAGAAATTACAGTTCACTCACCTCTTATTTTACAGTTCAAACCAGGCAATCACGAATTGCTTTTAGCATTTGAACCTGAAGATTGGAGCAGCAGATGGAACGGACGGTTAAAATAAAACACAGTATTTGTTCCCTGACGGTACTTTTAACTGGAGAACTGTTTGATCTAGTCTAAGAGACACACACACAACGGCTCTTGTGGCGAGGATGGGAATGCCCCAGCCACTTGTTACCTTAGTAACCTCAGGCATTTAACACAGATTTAAAAAGCAAGAAAGCACATCTTTGACCTTGAGAGTATCTATTTTTTTAAAGATTGACCTCACGTCAAACAACTTTAGTTCTTGTGGTTTTGTGTGCATCAGTAGCTTATCCCACAGAACCAAACCTTGATTGACCAAAACACGGCTGTGGAAGCTGTGTCGCCGCATTTCCAAGAAGGCTTCAGAAGATCAGCGCAATTGGGTTAAGATAAAACGAGATTTGAAAAATATTGCTGATACTGAGATTACCTGCTGTTATATCTCAGAAAAAACAAATATAAGTGACCTCCAGCAGGATTTTGTCAAGATATCACTCAGTTTTTTTTTTGTCAACACACTTTGCTAGTTTCAGTGAATCTTTAGGAAATCCCAGATTATGTGCTTTCTGTTTTGTTTTTCCTCTCTCCAGGACAAAGAGAGCATGATTCAGGTCTTGCGAGCGGTGGACAAGGCCAACGGCTACTGCTTTGGAGACGTGGAGGAGAGAAATCTGCAGGCGATGATGTCAGCTGCAGTGGGAGCAGACTTCCAGTTCAGCTCGTATCCTTTCCTGAACACTGATGACTCATCTGGTCTCAGTTCAAACCTGAAGCCACTTTTACCACTTAACACTTTAATTAGGATCCTGTTTCATCACTGACACATTAGTTAATTACCCTACAAGCATTGCTATATAAATAGACCATTTACTCATCTTGTTTGGGTTTTCCTCAGCGTTCCACCCTGCAGTACTCTCGGTGTGCAAGAAAAGTATGTTGAAACCAGTGCAAAGTCGTTGGAAGAGGAAATGATGCAGCTTTAAAACAGAAAGCTGAATTTAAAGCACAGATCTACCTGTTCAGACTTGGCAACATCGCTCTCGGCTGCCCTGAATTTATAGCCGCGCTACAAGAGAGCTGGATAGACAGGAACTAAATTTGGCTGCCGACCAGTAAAATCCTTTCACCACACCTTGGAGAAACCACGATGAGGAACACCGAAGAGAGAAACGACGGAGCTTTTCTTCGGTTGTTAACTGTGTGTGTGCTCTGATCAGATTCAATATTTTTGTGCTAAAAAAGGTAAAGAGCTTTTTCTTAAATTTAATGAAATGGTAGTTGTTTATTGTCTTTCTTGTATTGAATAGCACCATTATTTGGACTTTTCTTTTTTACATTTGTTATTTATCTGCAACAAAATTGTAACTGTAATAAATACAGAAAATATTCCTCTTTCTTATTTCTTCTAATTGATGTTCTAAAGCAGTTTTGTTGTAAAAGGAGGACTCGCGTGTATTTGTACTTGCATAAAAAGATGTTCAACATCTTTATATGGAAAAACATAGTATTTTTTGTAATTTTAATTCATGCAACTGTGGACAATTAGATCAGAATAGATGCACAAGGAAATAATAAAGACTTTAAATCAAAATATAAAGTGGAAAGCAACATAAAATATGTGCATCTTAAAGGAGTCAGAGCAAAATACGTTATGGTAACTAAAAAGATGCTTTTCTGTAAATATTTAACACATGGTTCCTCTGAGTATTGGCATGCAGGTTTTCACAAAACAGCAAGTATTTTTGCTGTAAAACGTTGCAAAATGTGTCTAAATGCATCATAACGTTTGCATCACCTGAGGCTTTTCAGCATTTATTCTAATTTTATAAACCTAACATGAAAACAAGAGGAATCACAGCAGCGGTGCTGCAGCTAGGTAGGAAATAAATACGCGCCTGTTTTTTCTGTTCGGACCAGCAGGTGGCGCGTGCGGATCCACCACCTCCTTCCAGCTCCACTAAGGTCTGTTCCGGTTCTTCCAAATAACCAGAGCAGAAAAATGAAGTCAGGCGGGGAGAGGAAGCCACATTAAATCTGTGTTTCTGCACAACTGGGCCTGTGTCTGCTCTTTGGGATGGAAGATATTCTCTTTTTGTAAATTAAACTCTTTCTCTGCTCTTCCTGTACGCGGGTTGAAGCAATTAGAAAATGTTAAATCCACATTTAAATCCTACATCAGCTTATAAAACTTAGCAAAGATACACTTGGTTAGATATTTTACTCTCTCTCTCTCTCTCTCTCTCTCTCTCTCTCTGTGTGTGTGTGTGTGTGTGTGTGTTTCTCCTGTGTTGCAGTTTGACTAAAATAAAAAGCGTGATCCACTTTGTGAGCCTGCACCGATGTGGGAAATCACATTAACCCTGTGTGGTGTGATATGGCTGCACATGAAATGTGGATATCTTCCTGCCTATAAAGCTGCGCGCGCGCGAGTATGTGTGTGCGCGCGCGCGTGTATTAGGGGGTGTGTCAGGCAGAATGTTAAATTGTGTTTCGATGTTTGTACATGTGATCAAGTATGCCTCCTCGTTGGTACTTCCTGCCTTTTCCCCTAGAGGTAGATAGATGTGTGTTTGTGTGTGAAAAAGAGAGCAAGAGAGACAGCTCGCGCGCGCGCGTGAGGAAAAGAAACTGCCCCACTTACACCAATTTAAAATCGAACAGTATACATTTTAGTAATTTCTCACAATAAACCAAACAAAAAACTCCGAGCTTTTCACTTTTCATTCTGATTCCTCCCCTGCACAATGCAGTGCACACACACCCTTGTGTGTCAACAAAAAATGTCTGCCTCATTTTGTCTGTGAAGAATGGAGCTCAAATGTTTATTTTTTTTCCCCTAACAGTTGAGAGACTTTGAAAGTGTCCTTGTGTGTTCTTTCTGCTAGATAAAGTCTCTCTCTTCGTCTCCCCCTGTTTGGTTTAATGTTAGGCTGAGAGAGCGCAGAGCCTGGGCGCCCATCCCCCCACGCTCAGCAGAGAGTGTTTCTGCTGGAGTGAGATACAGACAGAGAGGAGAGGGGGTGGTAGAGGAGAGCAGAGCAGGCAGACAGGCAGGGGAGGGAAGAACAGGGAATGTGCATTGGTAGTCTCGTTTGCTGCAAGGCTTCCTCCCTCTGCTGTGGAAAAACCTGTGTGTGCTGCCTAAACAGCTCTCGGAAACACCAGCGAGCAAATGCAAATCTATGACAGGAATATATTTAACCAGTCTCAGTCATTCTTTTGTTTTAATCTTTGAGAAGAAAATGATGTTTATTTATGATAGAGTGAGTCCAGAATATTTTAAAAGGTTCTCAGCATTTGTTTGTCAGAAATAGATCACTAAAAAGATCCCATACACCAGCTGTTGTGAATTAAATGAATTATAATATTAAATGAATGGTAATATTTAAGTTGAATTAAAATGCATCATGTTTAGGTGAATAATTTCATTTCATACAAATGAGACGTGCTCAACCACACAAAAACGATCTGAACAAGACAAAACTGCAATAATTTTACATGAATATTTCTTGAAGGAATAAATATCAAAAAGCAGTTTTAAATTGAGATGAACTCGTGTTGAGAAAAGAGGAGGATGTAGCTGTAAGAGTGAAAGAGTTTTATTGAATAGAACAACTTTATTGCCAATGATGATGCACAGCAGTATTAAACAGCTAAGAGTTTGTTTTGGTATTTTGGTGCAAACAGTCTAAAACATATATGAAGAATAAACTGGAGGGGCCAAAAAAAAAAAAAAAACAGCCATAATTCAAACATATAGAATGCTAAATGTTTATGTACAGAAATGAAATTTTAAAATAATTATAATAGGCTATATCTCTTTTGTGTTTACTAAGGTCAGTGAGCTACGGCAGCCATCTTTAATCAGGTAAATTAGGTGTTCATCCAGTCATTACTTTGTGAGTTTCATTAAATCTGTCCATTTGGTCCTTGAATGTTTTCTAACAAACACACACTGGCAAAAACAGTAGAAGTCACCTTGCACTTTTTGGTCCATGGATATCAAAATGAGCTCAGAGAAGAAATATGACCCAAAAATGATTCAAAATAAAACTAGTTAGACACAAAATGAGATGTGATGAAACACATGTAAGAATGTAGACACACAGACAATTTAATCTGCTTATTTGTGTGTTTTTTTGTCTTTATGTGTGTAGATAACTTAGTTATTATTAACAGGACAAATCTTTGACCGGGGGCTTCTTGTCTCATACGTGTGTAATAAACATAGCTGTTTATATGTAGAGCTTAGGAATAAACATCCATACAGAAATAAGCTTTTTACATACATATAAACAGCATACATAAAAGTCATGGCGTCTTTGTTTTAGAGTTAATACACAAAAATACTCGTTGTAGATCAAAAAATTTTAATCTAAGATTTAAAAAACAGCCAACGTGATGCTCTTGGAGAAAACAGTCCAGTCCGGCAGTGAGCGGAGCCGCTCCGTGTCTTGCCACCGTCCGTGCGGCTCGGTAAAATGGCTGTATGTAGCGGAGCCTCGTGTTGGTTGGGCTAGCTCCCTCTACCCGGGCTCAGTAACACAACTCCCACAACAATTTCTGTCGCTTCTCTACGCGTTGTATGGAGCCTCCATCATATCTCTAACCCGTTTACGGAGCCGAAACCGGAGGGATGGCAGCCGGGTTCGGTCCGGAATAAGGGTGGGAATGAACCGACACAAGGATTACTGGTTCTAAACAATTATTTATATTCAATGCTAGCATTTGATTGTGACTGACTCGCCGAGAGAGGGAGAGAGAGGTGGGGGGGTATATCATGGCCGCTCAGGTCGCCAGCGCCGCCACTCTTAACACTAGCCCGCCTTCTGAACTTAAAAAGCCGGATCGGGAGCCAAAGGAAGATTCGGTTCCGGGAGAGAAGCAGTCCGACAAAAAGCAGACGGGTTTGGACAGCGGATCGCCGGGCCGGGGGGAGCTGCAGGACGGAGCTGATGGTGGAAATGCAGGGGGAGGAGGGGAACCTGAGATGAAGAACGGGAATGGGAACCCGCCCAGGGTGAACAATAATACCCCGAATGACTCTGTAGGACCGGAGGGAAACAACCATCCCGGTTTTGTGCATCACCACGGTCCCGCTTTCCCCCCACCTTCGTACGGATACAGTCATCACTACGGTCGGGCCGCTTTTCATCAATATGGCGGACAACAAAGCCCTGGCATGGCAGCTGCTGCTGCTGCGGGTCCGGGTGTGCAGTCGAGCAACATGATGGACCCGTATCAACCCAATTCACACGAGCATGGCTTTTCGAACCACCAGTTTAATAATTACAATCCATTCCCGAACAGGACTCCATATCCCGGCCAGGCGTACGCCATGAACTCTCCTCGCAGCGCTCAAGCGCCGACAGCTGGGGGGCAGCCAGCTAAGCAACAGCCACCACCGGGAGGACCCACGGCGATGGCTGGATCTTACAGTAATCAGAGATATAACATTGGGAACCCTCAACCAACATCCACGCCGACTCTCAACAAGCTCCTAACTTCACCCAGCGCTACGCGGGGTTACCCAAACTACCCGTCTAGCGAGTACAGTAGCCAGGAAGGAGCTAGTAAGGGACCAGCGGAGTACGGAGGGAGCAACCCGAGTTGGCAACAAAGAAGCCTTCACCCGTCGCCAATGAGCCCGGGAAGTGCTGGACAACCGCTCGCTAGGAACCAGGTAAACTAGATTTATTACTAAAACAAGGACTCGAGCGTGTTTCCTTCCTTCCTACTATTAGCTAGTTCTCAACGTAGCAGGCCAGCCATTGTCTGGTACTAGTTCGCAAAGACTCTAAAATGGCTGCCTGTCGTGTGTATTTTTTTCTCTTTATAACAAACCATTGAATATGTGATGCTTTATTGTATTTATTAAGGCATATAACAATAGAAGAGTGGCGCCTGGATAAGATAAAAGTTGACGAAATGATGTTCCGGTGGCTAAGAAAGGCCCGACTTTGAAAAGGGGGCAAAAAAAATAAGAGCTGCGGCTCTTTTTTTCTGTAGCTTTGCTGCATTCTATTATAGACAGAATTTACATTGCATTTTGTCATAAAAACTGCTTTAGTACGCAGTTATTACACGTTTATTTTCGCATTCCTAAGCGAATGTTACTTATAATCTAATGTTTGTACGGTTTTGTCGTCTGCTGAGCTGTAATTTTGCGGCCATGACGGAAGGAATGTGTCGCGTGCCGAACGAGCCCTCCTCGGCTAGCTGAACGGCTCGTGGACGTTCTGTTAAAATTGTTTATTTGTCTCGTGAGATGTCACTCAAGGTCGTAAACTGTTAGATCTTTGATAACGTATATTGATTTAGATGCGCTTCCTAGTCGTAGTGAGAGTTTTCTGGGCTAACCCCATCAACAGTCGGCTCTCCCTGATGAGTGTCTGAGTTGCAGCCTGCAGATTGCAGTGGGATTTGAATTGTGGAGGTAAAATCCTTCTGTCAAAGCCAGGAGATAGTTGGTCTTGGGTTGACACGCTAGCTGAGATCTGATTGGCTCGTCATCCGCTTGCTCATGGCCATTTATAATTACATGTGATGCAAGGCAACAGTTGCTGATAAGAACACACTGCATTAGCTCACCACGGGGTCACCATACGTTTTTTCAGCTTCTCGGTTTCAGTTTTTTATCATAATAAATATTGATTAATGATGGGGATCAAATGTGTCGTTTGGTGTGTTTTTAAAAACACTTTATTTAAAATTTTCCATCTGAGCCTCTATCATATCAAAACTGAACAATTGTGGGACATTAGAGCATCTTTATATACGACACATAAAATAACATGATTGCAACAGTCATCAGGTGTTCACAATGTAAATGTTTATATATGTTATGATATCCTTGTATTATTGATTTTTCTTGAATAAATTCCCATTTTTTCACTATTTGTTACACAACATCAAGGATAATCTCACGCCTGTGCCTGGGAGGGTGTGTGGCGGCTGTGTCTGGCATGCCACACAAGTTTGACCTTAAAGAATTCCCCCCCATCCTCCCCCCTACAAGCCAATCAGAAAGCAGTCCACCATCTCTCACCGGCCAAGGGAGTTTCCTCTCTTGTCTTATGCAGATTAGCCATGTGCCGAGTTTATTTATTTCACCTCATTATCTTGGATTTACAGTTGGGCACATAAGGCATGTTGTGTTGTAGAGTGACGGTGCTGCACTCAGCTAAGTGCACACGTGGGAAATGATTATAAATAACACAAGCGGTCAGTTTTTTCTATTTGTAGAGGTTTTAGAGAATGTGTATGTTTCAGTCTTAAGCTGATGTTGTTGTAGTACCTCCCTTATGTCTGGTGTCATTCATTCAAAGCCAAAAATGCCTTCTTGTGGGGAGGGAAGAAAAAAAAACCTACTTGGACCAAGTTCAAAACAGGAGCACAGCTGGGATATGTTTAGGATTGGGCAGACTGCCCTCTATTCCAAAGTAGATATATATAGCTCTGACTTCCGAAACTATGGCAAAGTGAAGTGAAAAAAAGATCAGGGTAATGACCGTGGGAAGTAAGGTGGGAAAAAAATCACACAGTTTGCCCATTCATTGAAGTGTGTTTTTACAGTTGAGCTCTGAACAGAATCCAAACAACAGCTGAGTATTTTGTTAAAAACTATCTAATGAGGTAATTGCATGCTTGAGATGGGGAGCCTTGTTCTTTAAATTATGTTTTTTATTTTGTGAGTTGTGAACTGTATTTTTCCACAACTAGCCTCCCGGTCCCATGGATCCAATGGGAAAAATGAGAGGGCAGCCATATGGATCGGGCAGTCCATACAGTCAGCCGTCACAGCAGGGGCCTCCTGCAGGTCCTCAACCTGGGCCGGGGTACCCAGGTCAGGCTTATGGCGCTCCAGCTCCCCAACGATACCCAGTGGGAATGCAAGGGCGTAGCCCAGGAGGCATGGGTACTATGCCTTATGGTCCACAGGTATCTGATCTTATCTAGATTTATTTTTCTAGATTTTCTTTCTTGTGTTTTAAGTCTAGATGTTTTACACTATTCAGATGGGCGCTTATGGACAGCCGGGACCAGGGGGGTATGGCTCTCAGGGCCAGGCGCCGTATTACAACCAGCCAGGCCAGACTCCTCACCCGGGTCAGCAGCAAACCCTTTACCCCCAGCCCACACCTGGACAAGCTGGAAGGCAGTCACCTTACCCGGGGCAGCCCCACCCTCCCACTTCAGCTCCACACAACCAAGGAGGACCACCCTATCAGCAGACCCACATGCCTCCACAGTCTCAGGGGCCACTGCCAGGCCCGTCTCAAGGGCACCCACAGTCTCAGCCGCCCTACTCACAAGCGTCAGCACCACAGTCCAGCCAGTCTCCCTATGCCCAGCAGCAGGGGCCTCCCAGTCAGACCCCACAACAGTCAAGTTCCCAGGCTCCCCCCGGATCACAAGGCCAAACCAACTACCCAGGATCCACACAGGGCCCTCCGCAACCCCCCACGCAGCAACAGCAGACACCGTCTCATCCACAGCAACCCCCGGGACACAGCCAACACCCACAGGGGCAGCCTGCAGCGTACCCTCAGAACACTCCGCCGCAAGCACAGCAGTCACCTTATCAGCGCTTTCCTCCTCCACAGCAGCAGGTACTCCCTCTGTTCCGATCACACTCATCCTCCAGGGTGTTGTTTTACTGTGGTTTGACTCTTTTTATGGTTGTTTGTTAGGAGATCTCCCAGGACTCGTTTCAGTCCAACGCCCCTCCATCCACCCAGTCCAAACCTGGTCCAGAGGACAGTCAGGGCCGCCCATCCAGCCTTCCGGTCAGTCATACTCAGAATGTTGTTCTCGTTTGTTAGTACAGATTTTTCTTTTCACCGTTTATTGCTGTTTGTTGTTGCTTGATTACAGAGAAAATTTGTAAGAGAATATTTGGAGATGATTTGATGTAAATGAGGTGGTTCATTTAATTTTTGAAGATTAAACACAAACAAGTACAAGAAAATGCTACTGGAAAATATTAGTGTCTTATCAGCTTTTAGGTTTAAGACACCTAAACCCAACAAACATCCACTCTCGGCCTTGTTTTTGCCCGTTTATCAGTATTCAGAAGAACATCAGTTGTGAGAGTCACTTCTTATTGTGTGTGTCATCAGAGAACATTGATATACACGAAAAGCACCAGATTTTAGACCAGCACAGCATCAGTAATGGGTTGACTAAATTAATGCTATATGGCTAGTTTGTAATTTAAAATAGTCGTTTAAAGGTGTGGAACACTGAAAAAACTTTTTTTTAATGACTATTTCTGATTCTAATGGGTCACTCTGAGTTTTTCATGCAGGCTGAACATGAAAATAGTCTCCTCCACCTATCTCCTGCATTAGCTTCTGATAGAAAATAGACTCTAGGTGAAACTCTAGGATTAGAAAATCCTGACAGAACTCCTCCAGGCTTGTGTTATCTGTGGAGATAAAACATCAACGTTGCAAAGCAAACCGAGTCGGTGGTAGAGTTGTGTTGCTGTTAGCCAATCAGAGGAGAGATGTCCACATATCAGGAAATAAGAGTCCAGAACCTGCCATGTTCAGCGTTCCTCTGTGGCATTCTGCTAGTTTCTGAAACAAGTGCACCTGAGCCCCCCCCATACGACTTACTAGAGACCACTGTAAATGTGTTAAACGAGTGTCCCACACCTTTAAAGTTGAACCATCTTGAGCAGAAATGATTGTAGATTCTTTTCCTCTGGATGGTTAAATGTTAGACAAGCTCCCACATCTGAGAGGATTCTGACTGACTTCTGTTTGTGTACTGACTAACATCACGTGGCTCAGCTGCTGCTTCATGCTGACTCTGCTGCTTACATCCTACAAACCTTCGTAACCATGACAACCCCTGGCAATAATGCACACTCACTTTCTCAGTGAAAAAGATAAATAAGGACAAAGGCCTCCGGGGATGTGTGCGTGTGTGTAGAGTGCTTGAATCTATGCCATTCATGTCCTAACACACGCAGAAGGAATTACATCACGCTGTTGGAGCCCACGTTTGAAGTGGATGGTGTAATACCACCTGGAAATCAAAATGCTTCAGCCGGCACAAATATTGAACCTTTGTGTATTTTCCTGACTGGTGTTGACCGTGTCTCCCTGTTGGTGTTTTCAGGACCTATCAGGGTCCATTGACGACCTGCCCACAGGTACCGAGGGGCCAGAGGGCGCCCTGAGTCCCGGCGTGAGCACATCAGGTGTGTCGAGCAGCCAGGGCGAGCAGAGTAACCCCGCTCAGTCGCCCTTCTCCCCTCATACATCCCCCCACCTCCCAGGCATCCGAGGGCCCTCCCCCTCCCCTGCCGGCTCCCCAGCCAGCGCCAGCACACCCCGAACAGGACCACTGTCACCCGCCAACATGCCAGGTGAGCCTATATATACTCGGTGTTCACAACACGCACCAGGCCTCTGCTGCGTGTTGTTACTGGGGATCAAAACACGTTATCACAACTTCATGAGTTGATGTTGTTGCAAATTGAAAAAGATGTTTACATTTTTGTTATTTCTTCTATTACCGTTCATTGGTTCGGCATCACTGTCATACAAAAGGTGTACTTGTGAGGACCGGTCCGATGGTTCTCATGAAGCTGGAGCTGATGATTCAAATATTGTTACTTCAGCTATTTTTGGCCACAGATCAACAAAGTAAAAGAGACAGCACTTTGTATTGGGAAAAAGTACATTTTGATGATTATTTGGGCCATTTTAGACTAATAAGTATTTTATATTTTACAGATTTCTCTGGAGAGTCCATCTAGAGTTTGAGTTTATAGGTTTATGTTATATTTCTGCTCCTTTGGATTGTCTTTCTGTTCTCACCCACCCTTTAAACAACTTTAGTCTCATGTGAAAGACAGAGAAAAATATGTTTTATTTTAATTTGATTTATTTTTCCAGTGGGCGAGCGGACATGGATTTAAAAGATAAGATGCATCATAAGAACTTAATTGAACGTCACTTGTCACAGCAGCAGGTTCTACAATAAAACCTGAAGTAAACAGATGCAAAAGTAGAAACACAATAAATCCCAGATACTGAGGAAAACATCAGACATGAAATGTGCAATTTAGGATTTCCAGTTTATCAGTCAGCTGAGATCATTTGAGCAAACATGCAGTCGAGTCTGTCTAGTAAATCAAATACACGGTTATGTTTTAGAGAAAAGACATGTTGCAGCGTGGTGAAAAAAATCAAAGGAGTCGAAAATATCAACAGTATTTTACACCTTTTTGTAATAGGAGCTCTTGTCTTTATTTCCTCAAACCAGAATAACTAGAATCAACTCATTAAATTGAACCCAGACAAAGTGAACTCTGTTGTTCCTGTTTAGGGACCCAGATGCCCCCTAGGCCATCAAGTGTGCACTCAGATGGGAACCTGCACCCCGGCATGAGCCAGTCCCCTATGGCGCAGGACAGAGGTACGCTGCTGGGCTCAGAGATGAAGAGGTTTGTTTTTGCTTTACATTCAACATCTCTGTTTTTTATGTGTTCCAGGGTTCATGCCCAGAAACCCTCAGATGCCCCCCTACGGCTCCCCCCAGTCAGCCTCTGCGCTGTCGCCTCGCCAGTCCTCCGGAGGACAGATTCATCCTGGGATGGCGCCGTTTCAGAACAGCTCGATGAGTGGCTACGGGCAACAGGGAGGACAGTATGGTCCCCAAGGTTTGCACTTTCAAATTCACTTTGTGTTGGAAGTAAAAAAAATCGTGTCCTAAGGAACAAACATAGAGACAGACTTTATTTTAAGGACTCGGTTTGATATATTTATATAAGTATTTCACATGTTTTACTGTTAGGGAAATCTTCTCATGGAAATAACCTATTAGACAACCCCATGGAATACATTTCCCTGCCTCGTATGAAGACCGTGACATCGCTGGTCCCTCCCTCTGACTCTCCTGCAGCTATTTATAGCTGTGAAGCAGAGAGTCAGCTGATGTAGCACTGCCTCCTGCCAGTAGAGCCGAAACTGTGACAAAGGCTTGTTGCTCTCGGTGCATGCTTCTCTCTGCGAGGAGCCTGAGGAAAAAGTCTGTCTCGCAGCTTTTTTAAAAAGTGCAGCATCTATAATTTCATCATGAATCCTGCAGTGGGAAATTTCTTTCCCTCGCGACCTCTCTTGAGTTTGATCCCGTGTTTTTCTTTGTGTGTTTTATTTGATATCATCAGTAGGTTATCCCCGGCAGCCTGCCTATGGAAACATGCCCAACGCCAACTACCCAGGACCGACAATGGGCTCCATGAACCCCATGGCAGGACAGGGTGGAGGGCCGCCATACGCTGGCATGCCCCCAGGAAGGATGCCTCCAAATCAGATGGGGGCACGTCCTTATGGCCCCAACATGGGCCCCAGCATGGGGCCGAACATGCCTCCTAATATGGGCAACATGCCTCCCCAGGTAGGCTCAGGAATGTGCCCACCTCCAGGAATGAACAGAAAGCCCCAGGACCCGACGGCCATGCAGCATCCGTCCTCCAACTCCATGCTCAACAGGTGGGCTCACACCTGACCCTCGTGTGGGTATTTCTTTGCACACGGCTCTACCGACTCACCTGTTTTCCTTTCTCCAGGATGCCTGGTTACCCCAATATGTCTCAAGGCATGATGGGTTCTGGTCCACCGTACGGCCCACCAATGAACAGCATGCCTGGAATGATGAACACTCCAGGTGGATCACCCTATCCCATGGCGCCAAACATGGCCAACAACACAAGTGGTGAGTTACACTGGTGTGGCTGAGGGCTTGTTTTTGTTTGTGGTGACCTGACCGCTAATTCCAGTCGTTTTCCTTGTTGAGTAGGGATGGCTGCAAGTCCAGAGATGAACAATAAGATGAATAACAAGGTGGATGGCAGTGGAACTCCCAAACCAGAAACTAAATCTAAGGTAATAAAAGGAAAACTTACACCTAGAGCACGGCGGGTTGCTGCAGAGCCTTTTTGGATTCTCTTGTTTTATTTCTCTTTCACAACAGAAGTCCAACTCTTCCACGACCACAAGTGAGAAGATCACGCGCCTGTATGAGCTGGGAACAGAGCCCGACAGGAAGGTTTGGGTTGATCGTTATTTGGCTTTTGTTGAGGAGAAAGCCATGGCCATGACCAACCTGCCGGCCGTGGGACGCAAACCCCTCGACCTCTTCCGGTTGTATATGTCAGTGAAGGAGATCGGTGGAATGACGCAGGTTAATATGCCGTTTAGAAACTGTGATGGGTTCCAGAGGACATGTTCTCTGAGAGGTTTTTACCCTAGTTATTTTCTGATGATGTGATTTTGCGTTTGTTGTAGGTGAATAAGAATAAGAAGTGGCGTGATCTGGCCACTTCTTTGAATGTGGGCACATCCAGCAGTGCTGCCAGTTCTTTGAAAAAACAGTACATCCAGTGTCTGTACGCCTTCGAGTGTAAAATTGAGCGTGGTGAAGACCCTCCCCCTGAGATTTTCACAGACAACAAGAAGAACCAGGCAGCTAAGGTGCAGCCACCCTCACCAGGTTAGAGCCTCACTCCTCTTTTCATTGACTTGCTCTAAAAAGAACTTGTTTCCTAATAAAGACATGAACCGTGTCTGTTTGCTCCTCTCTTGTTTCACACTGAAGCGTCCCTCTGCTCCACAGCTGGGTCGGGCTCTCTGCAGGGTCCTCACACACCCCAGTCCACGAGCAGTTCCATGGCTGAAGGGGGGGACCTTAAACCGCCCACTCCAGCCTCCACTCCTCACACACAAATGCCCCCCATGCCGCCCGGGTCCAGGTGATTCTCACAGATCTAACTCCCAGTTCTTAACTTCTTCTAAACATCATGATTTTTAAAGCGAACTCCCTTCTGCCTTACTTCACCGCTATATTTTTGTCTCTTCTAGGAGCAGTGTGAACCTGCAGGATCCCTTCTCTGATGGCAACGACCCTGCCTTCCCCAGGAAGAATATGACCCCCAACTCAACCTACCAGTCTGGCATGAGCACACCGGACATGCAAGGCCGCATGGGTCCCTACGAACCCAACAAGGACCCCTTTAGTAACATGCGGAAAGGTGGGAGCACCGAACAAACTCAGTTTATTCTAGCGCTAAGATGCCAGATCTGAGTGTTCTGTAACTGAATGTGTTTGCAGTGGGGGAGCAGTTTCTACCTGCCAGCCAGGGTCCTAACAGCGTGGTGGGCGACCAGCAGCAGCAGCCGCCACAGCAACAGCCTCCATTCAACAGAGGACCGCCTGGGGCCATGGGCTCAATGCCGATGGGGCCCCGGCAGCAGTATCCTTACGCACCAGGCTACGACAGGAGGTAAGAGTTAAAGAAGGTTGTAAAGAATTAGATGAGTTCTTTTTTACTTATTTAAAAAAAAAGCTTCAGCTCAGGTCAGGTATGACCAAAATAGTTACATGTAAATAACTTGATGATAATCTGTAAACGTCCCTATGTTCTTTGAGATTTGCCTTTTTTGTTGCAAATTAAAGATACTCCTCAGATAAACGCCCACCTGTGGAAAACTTGCTTTGAAGTGATAGATGTACCATTTAAATGACTAATTCCTTTTATTACGACACAGTGACAGCTAACTTTGAACAGTATTTACTCTCCTCACGTTTCTTAGTGACTGGCAGGGCTAGTTGTGTCATTTGAGACAGAAAAAAGAGCACCAGTCAGTAGAAATGTAAAGAATATAGAACATAATGAGTGATTTACGTGGGGTGTGAGGCATCGCATCTTTCACTGACCAAAGCGAAAATTAATTTCTTCCTTTTTGAGTTAAATGTGTTCAAAAGTGTTGCTGAAAGAATATTTTCAAACGTTTGTTTTCCTCTTGTTGCTGGTGTTGAGCTCATAGTTATCTGTGTAGTAAAATATTTGAATAAAAAACCAATTTACAAGTGTTTTCTGTCACCTCCCCTAGACCGGAGCAGGGGATGGGCCCCGAGGCTAACATGGGATCTGGTGCTCCTCAGCCAAACCCGATGATGCCTGCCAACGCCGACGCTGGGATGTATTCTCCAAATCGATTCCCGCCACAGCAGCCACGGTCAGTTCTCCACACAGCCTTTCCCGACTTAAACTTTCTGTTAATGAAAAAGAATTATTTTAATTTGATAACCTTAAAAGTTTTAGAAGTTGAAACTTGTCGGTTTTATGACAAACTTGTTTCACCAAGTTAAAGATTCACGGCGTGTTTATATTTTGTCGGTCGTATTAAGATAAAAATATTAGCGCCAAACTGACTTTTTGATTTGGCTTTATTGTATTAAGATAGATTTGCTGAACAACATTTGTTTTTATTTGACCCAAATTGCCATAGGAATTAAAATTTTTGACAGCTAATTATTAAAGTAAATGGGAAAAAAATGTGTTGGATTTATATTTTCTACCTAAACATTTAGGATGACATTTGGAAAAATCAAACTTGATAAACAAACACAACTGAAAACAAAAATGTTTACGTTTCTTTTGGTTTGTAAATCCACCGTGGAAGCTTCTGGACATCAGACGACTGGTTCTAACTGCAGATTGTTAATGTTTGCAGGCATGATTCCTATGGTAATCAGTATCCTGGGCAGGGAACGCCCTCTACTGGCTCCTACCCAAATCAGCAGGGTGGAAGTTACCCTCAGCAGGTAAATGATCCACCTGCACCACATCAGCTTTAGGCTGGAATCAGATTCATTTGAAAGTTTTTATGTCCAAAGTGCTTAAATGTTCAATTGTACCCATCATTCTAATGACTAAAAGACATTAGAATATTTATTGAACTTGACTATTGTCTGTAGAGTTGTTTTGAGTATTTGTATTGAATTCTGTATTTTATTGTCTAGAGTTACAAACGTTCCATAGAGGGAGTGTTCCCTCCATCAAAACGTCATGAGACGGAGTACAGCGGTTCCTTTCCTGGAGGACAACAAGCACCACAGCAACAGCAGCAAGGCGGCGCCTCTGCACCTCCTTCAGCACAGCAGGAGCCATTCAATCAGTACAGCGTAGGTAGCGGGCCCTACCCTGGGCCTGACCGCCGTCCGCCTGGACCCGGCAACCAATTCCCATTTCCCTTTGGTCGCGAACGAATGCAAGGAGCATCCGGGCCCAATGCGCAGCCCAACATGCCCCCTCAGATGATGCAGTCAGGTGCTGAGGGTGCTCAGGGAGGCATGTGGCAGGGGCCTCGAGACATCAATTATCAGAACTACCCTAACCGGCAGGGCGGTCCTGGTGGCCCACCACAGGGTCCTGGGTATCCTGGTATGAACCGCTCAGAGGATATGATGTCATCAGAACAACGCATGAATCACGACGGCCAGTGGGGGGGTCAAATTGGCCCTCGGCAGCCTTCTTACGGTCCAGCTGGGCCTGGACAGCCTATGCCTCGTTCAGTTCAGTCCAACTACCAGCCCCCTCAGGGTGTGCAAAACCACATTCCACAGGTGCCCAGCCCGGCCTCCATACCCCGCCCCCTGGAAAACCGGACATCACCTAATAAATCTTCCTTTATGCACGGAGTAATGAAGATGCAGAAGGCTGGACCCCCGGTTCCTGCATCCCACGTAGTTCCCCCTTCTGTGCAGTCGCCTCTAATAAGGAGAGACATGCCTTTTCCTCCAGGCTCTGTAGAAGCTTCACTTCCTGTTCTCAAACCACGACGAAGACTCACCTTGAAAGAAATCGGTATGATCAGAAATGATAAATCCAGATTTAATCTAATCACAGTGCTGTTTATTTCTTAATCTAACTTGTCGTTTTAAAAGCACTTGGTAATAATTTTTTCCTCTAATGTTTTAGGAACTCCAGAGGCCTGGAGAGTCATGATGTCATTAAAGTCTGGTTTACTGGCTGAAAGTACGTGGGCTTTAGATACCATCAACATCCTCCTGTATGATGACAACAGCATCGCCACCTTCGATCTCAACACGGTAGGGCGTAATATCGGTCCCTTTCATGATTTATGCATCACCGCTTTGATCTTGTCTCATATTTTACTTACTTGTGTTTTTTGACATAGTTGCCTGGTCTGCTGGAGTTGGTGGTTGAGTATTTCAGACGTTGCCTCATTGAAATCTTTGGCATTCTGCGCGAGTATGAAGTTGGAGACCTTGGCCAGCGGACGCTGCTTGATCCGGATGCCTTGAAGCGAGACTTGGACAACATGGAAGTGGATGAACCACATCTCGAGGACATGGACCAGGAAGAAGCAGATGATGAGGATGAGGAGGAAACTGTGCGACCGCCTCATGTGAAAGAGGAGGAGAATCAAGTGCAGTGCTCTCGGGGTCGAGATGGGAAGACGGAAGATGATGAAAGGAAGAGCAAAGGTTCTTTGTCTGAACAGGCGGCTTCATCGCTATGCTTACTCGCCCACGAGAGACCCAAACAGGCCAGCAAGTTTGACAAGTTTCCCCTGAAGGTGGTACGAAAGAAGGACCCGTTTGTGGCTGCCCAGTCCAATAATCACGGCAAAGTGCAAGAGTTTGACAGTGGGTTACTTCACTGGAGCGCTGGAGGCGGAGACTCAACAGAACACATCCAGACTCTCTTTGAGCCACGCAAAGACTTCCTGGAACCGCGAGAACGAATACCTTTGTCTGCAGCTCTACTGTCGCGGCGGGTCCCAGAAGAGGACATACGGGAGAACGGTTTACCTACTGAGGAGGAAAATAGGAAGCCTCAAGATGAAGAAGAAGAAGAAGGACAGAAACAGATGGACTCGGAGAAGTCTGGATCCATAGGGAGCAGTGATGAGGAGAGGCAATTGGATTCAGAGGCAAATCTGGCTGATGGAGGTCCTACAAGTCATCAGGAGAATAATAGACCCATTCTTTTCTCCGGAAGTATTTTAGCCCAACAGGCACAGCCGTCTGGTACCATCTTGGAGGATGAGCCCCACAGTAAGGATGAAGGGCCGCTCGTTACACTGGCCACCTGGCAGGATTCATTATCACGTCGCTGCGTTTGTGTCTCAAATATTATCCGCAGCCTCTCCTTTGTGCCGGGAAATGACCACGAAATGTCCAAACACCCTGGGCTGCTGCTACTACTCGGGCGATTGATTCTTTTGCACCACTGGCACCCTGAGCGCAAACAGGCCCCCCTCACCTACGAAAAAGACGAGGATTCAGAGGAGGGGATGGGCCAAAGGGACGAGTGGTGGTGGGACTGCTTGGAGCTTCTGAGAGAAAACACATTGGTCACATTGGCAAACATTTCAGGCCAATTGGACCTCTCTCTCTACTCAGAGAGCATCTGCTTGCCCCTGTTGGATGGTCTTCTCCACTGGGCGGTCTGTCCTTCAGCAGAGGCCCAGGACCCGTTCCCCACCCTGGGACCCCATAGTTCTTTGTCGCCTCAGAGACTGGTTCTGGAGACGTTAAGCAAGCTAAGCATCCAAGACAACAACGTGGACCTCATCTTGGCCACGCCGCCCTTCGGTCGATTGGAGAAGCTCTATGGGAATCTGGTGCGGTTAATCGGAGACAGGAAGGTTGCGGTCTGCAGGGAGATGGCCGTAGTTTTACTGGCCAACTTGGCCCAGGGTGACACAATGGCAGCCCGAGCAATCGCTGTTCAGAAGGGCAGTGTGGGAAATTTGCTTGGCTTCCTGGAGGATAGTTTGGCTGCCACACAGCTTCAACAGAGCCAGAGCTCTCTGCTACACCTACAAGGGATGCCCTTCGAGCCCACCAGCCCGGACATGATGCGGCGAGCTGCCCGGGCCCTGCTCGCCTTATCTAAGGTGGAGGAGAACCACTCAGAGTTCACACTACACGAGTCCCGACTACTCGACCTCTCAGTGTCTCCGCTAATGAACTCGCTGGTGTCTCATGTTATCTGTGATGTACTCTTTTTGATTGGCCAGTCATGACAGCTATAGGGAGCTGTGGCTCCACTTTTTGAGCGAGGGGATTTTCCCCAATCCCCCTCCTCCCTGGTAAATCTGGCTTGTGTGTGTATCCAAAACAGGGCGAGGAAAGTTCAAATGACTGGCTTTAATTTATGAAAATCCTTCAGAGTACATTCTGTGAGCCCTCCACCGGCCAGCCTTTCTCGGGGAGGGCCGTCACAGCCGTGGTGGATCGCTACGCCGACAAAGACTACTTACAACGTGAATGCCAACTGGATGACACAGCAGAGCACCGTTGTTGGGAGACTGTTCTGCACTTGGGGAGGGGAGGGGTGAGGGAGAAAGTACTTTTTAATAAAGATAAATAAATGAATAAATAAATAGCTGAAAAACAAAAACTGTAACCAAAGTTGCTGTCTCGTTTACAGTGAGTTTGGGAGACACAGTGTGCCCTAGCTCTCCCTGTGAGGGCACAGTGAGTCTGTAACTGAGGTGAAGCAGACTGACAAGTGACCTACTGGTTTTAGTTGCTATAGCTGGATCCTCACCAGTCAGCCCGACAGTGCTGTCGATAAACACCTTCACCGGGGAGGCCTGTGCAGTGTGCAGTAGATTGTAGGACATTTTCTGTACCGTACTGCTCTTGAAGTGTAAGCATTCTGTAAAACTTGTTTCTCACAGAAGCTGACGACGCAGCTCTAGAGTTTTGAGGTCATTTTAGTTTGGTGTTAAACAGAAAATGGCTTTCTTCCCCAAAGTATCAAGAACCTACAACACCCTTACCTCCTCTTATCCCTTGATTGTATGAATACCCTTATGAAAAGAAATCACCTCTTAGGACTGGTTTTCAACTTCAGATACAGCTTTGCTGTGGTGTATATATAATGTTGTACATTATACTTCCTTTCTCTGTGTCTGTCTCTGTCTGTGTCACTATTCTCACACTTGAGATGGAGGCTGACATGTTAGTTTGTCCTCGACCTCCAGGCCCCACCGATATTAGACCCTCACCTCTGGTCTCTCCACAGCTCCGTAGTATGGCAGACACGACTCGAACTTGTAATATCCTGGTACAAACAAGAATAAACTAGATGAAGTACACATTTGACAAATTTTCTCCAGCCATGGACTCTGCATATTTGTATTTCAGACTATGTAGCTAAGACAACATGTAAATTCCTCCCTTTCCCCTTTTTTTGGCTCAAGGAATATCATTTATTCAGTATGAAATCTTTATACTATATGTTCCACGTGGTAAGAATAAATGTACATCAAATCTTCCTAAGCTGTTTGATGGTTTTTGTTCTTTTGGGATGTTTAGTTCTTACGGAAGCTGAAATTAGGAATTTACACTGCTTAGATTTTCTGGTTTTATTTTTCCTATATTTTTTCAGTCAAGTTGATGCAAAGTTTGAAAAACATAACAGTACTGAAACCTAAGAGGGTGTATACCGTGAATTCTGAAATTGGAGAGTACACAGACTTTGACATTATACAAGAAAAGCTCTTCAACCAAAGTCGTTTGCTTTCTCATTTTCCCCAAATGGACGAGGAAACTAAAATAGATGTAAGACATCTTGTTTACATGAAGAGACATAAAACTCTTAGACATTTTAAGTATGTATAAAAGGCAAGCCCGTGGGAGGGTTAAAATTCCCTCGAAATACTGTTTTTGTAATTTTTATTTTTTATACGGTCTGGGGGGAACGACAATTGATGTCTTAAAGAATAATCATCAGTTGTATCCAGCGCCCCCTGCAGGAGATAGAATAAATCGTTGAAAAGATTTCACAACCTAACGAAAGTAATTCTAGTGACTACTAAAAATTAGAACGCAACGGCGGTAGTGTGTGAAACCTCTGCGTTTTTTGTTGTTTACAACAAACAAAAATCGTTTTCCTTTTTTTCATGGAAGGATTTACTTTCTCAGCCCTGGAGCTTTTATTTTGAAGTTTCAGCAACGGAAGTAAACGAGAAAGGCTGCATCCTGCTCCTGCGGCAGGATGAGGACAAAAAGATTACTGCGGAGCGACAAACAACAGCTTAAAGACGCATGTCCTGGAGGTTACACCGCTGTTATCATGGTGAATAACGGAAGCTAATGAATGCTCACAGGCAGAATAATTTAGCAGTTATGTCTTATGGCTGTTTGAGCGCCAAGTGCCTCGTGAGAGCGGCGGCAGTGCGCGTGGCTGTCCGGACCGGTTCCTCCACCTTTAGTCCGTCTCATCAATGACCATGGATGTCAGAGCAGTTCTGGAGTTTGCCACGTTAACCAGGGTTCTCTCTCTTGTTTTGCAGGTGAGTTTAATTGCCTGTTATAAGGTTTGAACGTTTATATCAGTCGCGTTTGGCTATAATACGTCACTGAATCGTGTGACGTACAACAAGTCGGTTGTGTTTGATCGCATTATTGTTTCCGTTCTTTTCCAGGCTGTTCTGAATGCGGCAATCCCTGACCATGACGCCGATGCCTTCAGGCCGCCTCGGACAGAGGAGCACTTGTACCTGGACTCTGTGGTGGAGTGGCTGTTCGGTGGCCTCTCACACTGGGATGCTGAGCACTTCCTCTTCATTGCAGAGAGAGGATACCTCTATGAGCACAACTTCGCGTTTTTCCCGCTGTTCCCCGTGGTGCTGCGAGGGCTGGTGGAGACGCTGCTGCGGCCCCTCAGCAGCTGGCTGAGCGTGCGGGGGCGGCTGCTGCTGGCTGTGGCCCTGGGCAACAGCGCCCTCTTCCTGCTGAGCGCGGTGGCCCTGTACGCCCTCAGCAGAGCAGTTCTGCAGGACAGACGTCTGGCTCTGCTCTCCAGCTTCCTGTACTGCATCACGCCTGCCAATGTTTTCATGACAGCTGGGTACTCGGAGAGTCTGTTTGCTGCACTCACATACGGGGGTCTGTTCCTGCTGGAGAAAGGCTTCACCTTCAGAGCCTGCTTGGCCCTCAGCATAGCCACAGCAGCACGCTCTAACGGACTCGTTAACATCGGCTTTCTGCTGTATCTCCCAGCACTGCGTGCCATCTCACAGATCCGTGTTTATCGTACAACAACAAAAGGTTACAGTAAAGTCCTACACTACATCTGGGTCACCCTCCGTCTCCTGCTCACCTCTCTCTTAGGGACGGCTGTTATTGCCCTCCCCTTCTGTGCTTTCCAGTACTATGGCTATAGGACGTTCTGCACCCCGTCCACCTCCCTGGAGCAGATCCATCCTTCCCTCCTGTCACTGGCTGAGAAGAGGAGCTACCGGGTTCCTAATGAAAATGGCCCCCCTCCTCTGTGGTGTATGAGACCCCTCCCTTTGCTGTATTCACACATCCAGGATGTGTACTGGGACGTGGGCTTTCTCCGGTACTTTGAGCTCAGACAAATACCAAACTTTATTTTGGCTCTGCCTATGGCTACACTTGGCATCGTGGCTGTTTATGCCTACTTTCAAGCTAATTCAGAACTCTGTCTGAGACTTGGACTTTGGGAGACGGGTTCAAAGAAAGGACTGGACAAACCCATACCAGGCTTCTTCAACCCTAAAGTCTTTGTGTACGTTGTGCATTCTGCAGTGCTCCTCGTCTTTGGAACACTGTGCATGCATGTTCAGGTAAGAAAATCATCTCATGACCATTTTGTGAACAACCAATGCATCTATTGTGACATTGTTTAATCTGCCTTCTTTTTAAAGGTTCTAACCAGATTCATGGCCTCCTCGTCTCCTGTGCCATTCTGGATCAGCGCTCACCTGCTCCTCCTCAATGAGCCGCTCCTTCACCGAAGGAAAACCTCCAACTCCAACGTGCAGCTGCACAGTGATTTCAGAAATTGTTGCAAGCACACTACTCAGAACCCCATCACTGCACTGCTGCCTCACTTCAAAGCCTGTTCTCCGACCACTCAGTGCATCCTGGGATACTTCCTCTCCTACTGGCTGCTGGGCCTTGCACTGCATTGTAATTTCTTGCCCTGGACTTGACTTTATACTTTACTCTGAGGATTAAATACAACATTTCTGTGTAGAACTGGGCTAAATATATCATATTGTCCTTAACATACACAAAGCTCCTCACTAATAGAAATATTTATGTTCGAATAATGTTTGATAGCAGAAACATTAAAATTAATTCTTCATTAAATAGATTTACACACAGCATATTAAACATGTTGTCATTGTATATTTATTTTAGAAAAATCATTTGAAATGCTGTTTCACATTTCCACCTTGCTTTGTCCAGTCCTACACAGAATGATGCAGTAAGATTTTTTATTTTTTTTATATGCAAGTTTGATTTGCACATCTTTTTAGCTGTTGCATGTTTGTACTTGAATTTCTTTTCTAATTGTTGACATTTGGAAAAGCTTTAAATTATTTGGTTTAATTTACTGAACTGCATGTTTAAAAAAATATTCAAAGATAAAGCTTTGGACTTTTTAACTGAATGAAAAATAAATTTCTTCTAAGGAACATTTTTGTGACACACACACACACACACACACTCATTCTCATGAGTTATTCTGGAATTATTAAATTGTCTCAACTAACTGGAGATGGGACACATGAAGTTTGAGGAAATAATTACAAACATTTTCTTAAAATTAAACAAATAAATCTTTGTATTTTTATGAATTTAAAAATACCAGTGAATCGTGAACAACAAATGTAATGCAAAACAACAAAGTGTAAGTTAAACTAAATTATTGAGTAATAGTTCGCTAAATATTTCTTGTAACTAGAACTATTTAGGTGAACTGGCCAAAAACCAATTAAACAAATTATCAACAGGCATGTTAAACTAATCGTGTTAATTTTATAACCTCCTGTTTGCACAATACTCATCCGTTTACACACAAATACAGCAGCACTCTGACACATCGTGAGTAACCTGGAATTAAAGTAATTTAAGGGTCATTAATTGTTTCAAACTTTTCTTGTATTCTATACAACACTGACTGTGACTTCCACAAAAGGTCAATATCATAAGAAAAGTTTTTTTTCTAGCCTAAAAATCTTTACAACAGATAATACAATCTTTATGAGTTAAGTAAAAAAAAAAGCTAATTAAAATAGCAATTTTTTATCAAAAACCATAATTTTTTTAAATTAAATACAATTTGTAGTTTTTACAACGTTTTTACTCATTTTATTTATTTTTTTAACAAAAGTGCCATGCATTTTGTCTTTGAAATTTAAATATTACATTTTTCCGATTAATTACTATTCCAGTTGATGAGAACCTCATATAAATTTACTACAAATAGAAATTCATTCGAGATATCTTTGATCTCATTGGTTAAAAAAACAAACGACATTGACTTTAAGGCATTTTGCAGATTTTCTAAAAATTAATTGTGTAGTTTTATATATTACAACGGCTTTCCATACTGTGCCTCTGCTCTCCCCAATAGTATAACGCTGCAGACCCGGAGACTCCACTTTCAGGCCGACTCCACTTTCAGGCCGACTCCACTTTCAGGCTTCGACTCTTTTCGAGACAGCGACCTCTAATGGACAGATGTTTAACTGCAACAACGCCAGATTCAGGCCAACACCACTTTCAGGCTTCTTATGGTCAAAATTGTTTAATTCCTGTTAAAGCTTCAATTCAGGCTTCTACCCTTCTGTGCTTATTGTTAAAAATGCTTATTAAAAATTTGTATTGATTGCTTATTAAAAATTGTTTAATTGCTGTTAAAGCTTCGATTAAGTTCTTTTTTTAATTATGTAATTGCTGGTGAAGCTTATTTCTTATATTCTATTAACTGCTTATTAAAAATTGTTTAATTAATTAATTAATTAATTAATTAATTAATTAATTACAACAAAAATGACAAGACACCTCCACAAAATAAAAAATCCTGCTAAGCTATGGCTCACCAATAATATTAGCCAGGGTCATTTGGTTAAGTATGATAATATAAACAGACCCAGTGTACACATGCACACCTGTCTCTTATACAC